>ML664243.1:145847-458285 GCA_007570785.1 Antilocapra americana | reverse complement strand
CAAATCAAAACCACAATGAGGTACCACTTTACACCAGTCAGAATGGCCGCCATCCAAAAATCTACAAGCAATAAATGCTGGAGAGGATGTGGAGAAAAGGGAACTCTCTTACACTGTTGGTGGGAATGCAAACTAGTACAGCCACTATGGAAAACAGTGTGGAGGTTCCTTAAAAAACTGAAAATAGACCTGCCATATGACCCAGCAATCCCACTGCTGGGCGTATACACCGAGGAAACCAGAATTGAAAGAGCCACGTGTACCCCAATGTTCATCGCTGCATTGTTTACAATAGCTAAGACATGGAAGCAACCTAGATGCCCATCAACTGACGAAAGGATAAGAAAGCTGTGGTACATATACACAATGGAATATTGTATTAAAAAAAAAATTCATTTGAATCAGTTCTACTCAGGTGGACGAAACTGGAGCCTCTTATCCAGAGTGAAGTAAGCCAGAAGGAAAAACAATACAGTATACTAACACATATATATGGAATTTAGAAAGACGGTAACGAGATCCCAGCATGCAAGACAGCAAAAGGAACGCAGATGTATAGAACAGACTCGTAGACTCTGTGGATGAGGGCAAGGGTGGGATGATATGGGAGAATGGCATTGAAACATATTAATTATCATATGTCTAATCAATCGCCAGCCCAGGATTGATGCTCGGGGCTGGTGCATCGCGATTTCCCGGGGGGAGGGAGGAGGGAGGGGGCTTCTGGAGGGGGAGCATATGTAAACCCATGGCGATATCATGTCATTGTATGGCAAAACTAATAAAAAAAAAATCAGATGAGTTAATGAATCTCAAAGTATTAGACCTTTTTTCCTTCACAATCAGACAGAAAACTTTATCAGTTTCTTCTACAAGACAGTAACATCAACTCTTTTTAAATGGAAATCTCAGGTCATTTGAGAGGCCAAATAGATCCAAGGAAGGAAGATGATAATTAGACAGTTAAATAATCAAAAGGCACTGTAGCACCACCTAAAACCTACCTCCATGGTGGTATTAAGCTAAGGAAGATTAAGCTACAGTGAAATAATTTCATGTGAATGTTCCAGAGTATAGAGCAGGAACTGAGTTTGATTTCCATAAGACTATGGCACAGGGGTCATTTGGGACCAAGTAGATATTCGGCCAGGAAAAGGTCAGACCAAATAGAGAGGAACAGAGACAAAAGAGAATTTGAGTGACAGAATCCAAGCAAAGCAGGACGGATCAGGCTTTTTCATCTGAAAGTATTTGCTGTCTGGTGGGTTGTTTCCCCTCAGGCTCCTGCCCTAGGGCTGCTCCAGCCTTACAGGGATTCAGCAGCCAGAGTTGGGTTCAGGCTGTCCCAGGCTCTAGCTGTCATTTAGTACAGACTTTAGAGAAGCTGTCCCACTTTGGGTCGCGGGGGCTTCCCCAAACACATTTACACCCCCTACAGCAAGCTTTCCAAAGTCTCATGTTTTTTAGCAGCTGCGCTGTAGTTAAAGCTGCAAGGCTCACAGGATCCAAGAAGCCAGGAAGAGACAAAGCAAGTAAGAAAGCCCAGAAGCTAATCTCAATCTAGCTTTCTCCAGCGTATCAGGTTGGCCAAAGAGTCCATTCAGGTTTTCCCATAAGATGTCACGGAACAACCCAAACAAAATTTTTGGCCAACCCAATAGGAGAAACGCTCGTATAACTGATATGGGATGTAAAAAGCTATGCTGAAACAAGCTGGGTCTTCTGCTGGATTTGTCATCAAATACCAAAGGAAAACAAGGGGCAGGGTTCACTTTATTTATTTCTTTATTTTTAATCCTCAGAAGTTATTCTATTGTAAAGGAATATGGCTGAACAGAGAGGAGACAGATTCCCCGCTGTGAACTCTCCTCATGGCTTCTGCAAGGATCAAGGATCGTCTGTATTTTGAAGAAATGCTTCACCTTATCCTCCTGAGGTATGGTATCGGTGACTACTACTGCTTCAAAGTGTGCACTGTTAACGTGAGAAATGGCTGGACCAGAAAAGAGTCCATGAGTCACCTCAGCAGAAACACAACTCCAGGGGAGAGGAGTTTGTCAGCTGCCGGCAGCGTGTAGCACGCATGTCAGCCTGGTCTCCACGAGCAGAGACCCCGGTCCTTCACATCGCCCACCAGCACCATGCAGTCCACTTCCCTGGCCTCCCTCCATTCTCTGTGAACCAAGGCAAAGGCCACACTCAACCAGTCTGAGATGAAGGTCACTCTCTCAGCTCCTCCAGCATCAGGTGAGACAGTCATGGAGTTCCTCCACTTAGACATCTTCTCCCTTATCCACTTGAGGACAGCTGACTCTGCAAATAAATTTTCCACTGGAATATCAAAAATCTGAGAAACATGCAGGTCCCTGGTGATACTATGACCCTTGGCTACTACAGAGATCATTTTGCTACAAGCTTGGCTCAGATTGGAGCCCAGCTCTTATCCTTCTTATTTTTCCAGACATAAGTGGGAGGCACAGGCTGACTACAGTAACCCGACTGGCTGAAGCAATCTTTGTAGGCATTATTCATAATCAAAAGTTCTACTCGATTAACTTGATTTCACCACAGCCACGCTGAACAATGTAGACATCCTTTCCACACACTTTTCCACCGATTTCCACACAGGTCTGATTGCTGAATTTCATAGTCACCACCTTGCCCAGCTCCAGACCCAGGGGGTCAGCAGTCTTCTGGGATAGGTCCTGGTGGGAGGTCCTGCTCAACTTCTACTGGCCGTTTGGTAAGACTCATATGAGGCTATATTCTCTTGGAAAGGCAACTTGCAAAATTAACCATGCATATATATTTAGAGTCTACTTCAGGAAATTGTTCTGTATTACCTATGCACTCCTCACACAAGTGCTCAACGATATGCATTGAATTACTTGTTATAGCAGCAAAAAACAAAATATCAATAAATAAAAAGGGGAATAACCATTCTGTCGATAGGCAGCTGATTATGTATAAGCAATTAATCATAACAATAAAGGACATCAACACATCCTTTTATAATATGGTCCTCAAGCTATATACTTAAGTAAAATAGTATAATATGCTGTGGGGATGTTTATGTGACACTTGTGCCTGATACTTGCAGGTAGACCCTACCAATGGCTTCCCTGGTGACTCAGCTGGTAAAGAATTAGCCTGCAATGTGGGAGACATGGGTTCAACCCCTGGGTTGGGAAGATCCCCTAGAGAAGGAAATAGCTACCCACCCCAGACCCTATAAAATGTGGGGCCTCCGAGAGGGAAACTCAGGGATTGGAAAGAAGACTTACTTTTATGCTAAACTATTTTGGAACTGTTTCTGTTTTTTTCTGTTTGCATGTTTTTCTTATATAAAATATAATAATAATGCACAAGTGAGATCTGATAAACCTTGTACAGGCATCAGCTTCTTTGAGAAGCGTGCCTTAATGCCCCAGGGTAGAATGAATCACTTCTCAGTCTGAACCTTATACATCCATCTGTTGGTAAGTACTTTATACCAACCGAGACTAATATCTGGGCTCTTTCCTGTCAAACCCAGGACTTTCCAAGAATTCTGTGTCTGTTTCTTTCCTGTACTTGCAGCAGCCAACCTGGGCCTGGCCTGGCATTTAGTGCTTGCCAGTGGAGCGATCTGAGTTCTTAAGCTCTTACTGGGTCGGGGAAGAAAGAACAGCAAACCTGTTCCCTGTACTCCAGTTGCTGGCAGCCTTGACCTAAAGGAAAATACAGATAATTCGAATCCTAGATATGGGAAACAGAAGGCATTGCTTTAGGCCAAACATCAAATTAATAATAGAGGTATCAGAGCAGACTAAGGGCAGTGACTTGGGACAAGAATACTCTGTACATTATTAACCCTTTAGAGGGTCAGGAGTGAACACAGGGGCTCCTGGAGACCTTGGCTCTGCGGTTAAATTTGAAAGCAACAATAGTGATTAACCCTAGAGTAATTAATGCTGGTCACGTGCCAGGCAATACTAAGTAAGAATGTACTTGCCCATCTTGTTTAATCCCCAGAATTACCCTAATAAAGTTATTATCCTCACTTTGCAGTTGAGGGAACTGCTGAGAGGAGACAGCCAGAAATGATAAGCAGCTGAGCTGGGCAAGGAAGACAAGTCTGGTTTGCTTGAGTATCCACACTCAGCCATTTCTAACACAGAAGGACATGTGCCCAAGAAAACAGCAACTTTGCAACAGCCTTCTGAGTCATCTTTTCCTATTGCTCCCACTGGACAGATAAGAACACTGAATTCCACAAGGAGAGAGTGACTCGGCCAGGTGATATGGTGATGGTGACCCATCACCCCACAGCAAATTCAGCAGGACAGAGGGAGTACAAAATCCACCCATTAATTCCCATTGCACTTCCAGTGAAATCAGACCTCAGAATTGAAAGCAACATAATTCACTGTTCCTGTACTAAAAAATACTTAAGTTTGGGTAGACATTCCTGTCCACGTTTAAGCAATACTGAGCATCAGCAAAGATAACTTAGCTATGTGCTCTAAAAATAGACTTGCTGATGGAACAGAAATTTGTGAACCAATTGAAACAACTTAGGTAGGAAGATGAACAACAGGACTCACTAAAAGACTCTTTCCAGTGTGTTCACAAATTCAAGGCATAAACAAGTCCACACTGTAAACGCTACTTAATCCCAACTAATTCTTTGCCTGGTAAAATCAGCCTTAAAACCATCAAACCCAGGCCCTAAAACTCTATAAATAGCCTGCCCAAACCTCCACCTTCTGGGATATCACTAAAACTCTTGTCAAGGTTGTGCTCTCATTTATTGCAGTAGATCTAGTAAACTCAGCTTTGCTTGATCAATGTGCTTTCTGTTTCATTTGGGGATTCCGTGGTGGTTTTTCCAGGGAATGTAGTCACATGCATTTTTAACCTCTACTTGGCTTCTCTCTTCATTGCTCTTTGAACTCCAGCCCAGAGGCCCTTGGTCAGTTCTTTGATCCTATCAGGCTTCCTCTGACCACAAGTTCTTTGCACTGACCACTCCTTTTGTCCTAAATATGACTTCCCTGCCTACAATGCCAGAGACCAGGGTTCAATCTCCTGGAGAAGGAAATGGCAACCCACTCCAATACTCTTGCCTGGGAAATCCTATGGACAGAGGAACCTGGTAGGCGACAGTCCATGGGGTCACAAGGAGTCGGACATGATTGAGGGACTTACCTTTCTTTGTCTTAAATGTTCCCATCCACCTTCTTTACCTGTTTAGCTCCTACACTTATTTCAGAACACCTCACTTGTCATTTCTCCAGGAAAGCCTTCCCTCCCTATCTCTATGAATAAGATAGAAGCCCTTGTTATTTTTACCTACAGCCACTTACCTCTGCTTTTTAGCACTTACCCCTGTTGCCATTTTATCTTTAGGTTTTGGTTATTCAATTACCGTGTCTAAATTACCCTCTAGAATGTAAGGTCCCTGTGGGTAGGCACTGTGTCTGTTTTCATCACCCATCCAGTCCCTTGCACATTAGCTTGAATAGGTGATCAGCAGAATTCTTGGATAAAAGGATGTTGCTTTTAATAAAACCTCATGGTTGTGGATATATATCAATGAGTTTGTGTGTATGTGTGTGTGACATGTTTGTAGCACAAAGTTAGATCAGGAGACATACAGGAATCCCAGGACGTGGGAATGGTGACACCATTAGCAGCAGGGAGAAGGGGTAAGTTAAGAGGATACCTTAGTGTCTGGGTTTGACGTGGAACCTATCTTCATTGAGATCAGTTCAGTTTAGTTGCTCAGTCATGCCTGACTCTGTGACCCCATGGACTGCAGGACACCAGGCCTCACTGTCCATCACCAGCTCCTGGATTTGACTCAAACTCATGTCCATTGAGTCGGTGATGCCATCTAATCATCTCATCTTCTGTCATCCCCTTCTCCTCCCACCTTCAATCTTTCCAAGCATCAGGGTCCTTTCAAGTGAGTCAATTTTTCACATCAGGTGGCCAAAGTATTAGAGTTTCAGTTTCAGCATCAGTCCTTCCAATGAATGTTCAGAACTGACTTACTTTAGGATGGACTGGTTGGATCTCCTTGAAGGGACTCTCAAGAGTCTTCTCCAACACCACAGTTCAAAAACATCAATTCTTCGGTGCTCAGCTTTCTTATAGTCCAACTCTCACATCCATACATGACTACTGGAAAAACTATAGCCTTGACGAGACAAACCTTTGTTGGCAAAGTAATGTCTCTGCTTTCTAATATTCTATTTAGGTTGGTCATAACTTTTCTTTCAAGGAGTAAGTGTCTTTTAATTTCATGGCTGAAGTCACCATCTGCAGTGATTTTGGAGCCCCCAAAATAAAATCTGTCTCTGTTTCCATTGTTTCCCCATCTATTTGCCATGATGTTATGGGACCAGATGCTTTGATCCTATGAATGTTGAGTTTTAACCAACTTTTTCACTTCCCTCTTTCACTTTCATCAAAAAGCTTTTTAGTTCTTCTTCTCTTTCTGCCATAAGTGTGGTGTCATTTGCATATCTGAGGTTATTGATATTTCTCCCAGCAATCTTGATTCCAATCTTTGCTTCATCCAGTCCAGCATTTCTCATGATGTAATCTGCATATAAGTTAAATAAGCAGGGTGACAATATACAGTCTTGACATACTCCTTTCCCTATCTGGAACTAGTCTTTTGTTCCATGTCCAGTTCTAACGTTGCTTCTTGACCTGCATACAGGTTTCTCAGGAGGCAGGTCAGGTGGTCTGGTATTCCCATCTCTTTCAGAATTTTCCACAGTTTGTTGTGATCCACACAGTCAAAGGCTTTGGCATAGTCAATAAGGCAGAAATAGATGTTTTTCTGGAACTTTCTTGCTTTTTCAATGATCCAACAGATGTTGGCAATTTGATTTCTGGGCCCTCTGTCTTTTCTAAATCCAACTTGACAACCTGGATGTCCATTGGCAGACAAATGGGTAAGAAAGCTGTGGTACATATAAACAATGGAATATTACTCAGCTATTAAAAAGAATGCATTTGAATCAGTTCTGATGAAGAGGATGAAACTGGAGCCTATTATACAGAGTGAAGAAAGTCAGAAAGAAAAACACCAATACAGTATATTAATGCATTTAGAAAGATGTATGACCCTATATATGAGACAGCAAAAGAGACACAGATGTAAAGAACAGAATTTTGGACTCTGTGGGAGAAGGCGAGGGTGGGATGATTTGAGAGAATGACATTGAAAGATGTATATTATCATATGTGAAACAGATCACCAGTCCAGGTTCGATGCATGAGACAGGGTGCTCAGGGCTGATGCACTGGGATGACCCTGAGGGATGGGATGGGGAGGGAGGTGGGAGGAGGGTTCAGGATGGGGAAGAGATGTACACCCATGGGCTGATTCATGTGAATGTATGGCAAAAACCACTACAATATTGTAAAGTAATTATGTATACCCATGGCAGATTCATGTCAACGTATGGCAAAACCAACATGAGAATGTAAAAAAAATAAATAAATAAAAATAAAATTGTACCCTTTTCAGTGGAAAAAAAAGTAATTAGCCTCCAATTAAAATAAATAAATATTTTTAAAAAACTTTATAATAAATAAGCAATATATTTTAAAAAATAATAATAAATCCAGCTTGAACATCTGAAAGTTCACGGTTTATGTACTATTGAAGCTTGGCTTGGAGGATTTTGAACATTACTTTGTTAGCGCATGAGATGAGTACAATTGTGTGGTAGTTTGAACATTCTTTGGCATTGCCTTCCTTTGGGATTGGAATGAAAACTGACCTTTTCCAGTCTTGTGGACACTGCTGAGTTTTCCAAATTTGCTGGCATATTGAGTGCAGCACTTTCACAGCATCATGTTTTAGAATTTGAAATAGCTCAACTGGAATTCCATCACATCCACTAGCTTTGTTCATAGTGATGTTTCCTAATGTCCACTTGACTCCGCATTCCAGAATGTCTGGCTCTAGGTGAGTGATCACACCATCATGATTATCTGGGTCATGAAGATCTTTTTTGTATAGTTCTTCTGTATATTCTTGCCACCTCTTCTTAATGTCTTCTGCTTCTGTTAGGTCCATACCAATTCTGTCCTTTATTGTGCCCATCTTCGCATGAAAATTTCCCTTGGTATATCTAATTTTCTTGAAGAGATCTCTAGTCCTTCCCATTCTATTGTTTTCCTCTATTTCTTTGCATTGATTGCTGAGGAAGGCTTTCTTATCTCTCCTTGCTATTCTTTGGAACTCTACATTCAGATGTATATATATTTCTTTCTTTCTTTTTTTTTTAAATGCCTCTTTTTTCTTTTAGCAGTTTGCAAGAGGGGGTATACAGTCCCAGGAAGGTGCCGAAGCCACCACTCCATTGACACTCACCTCTAACAGTCTGGCAGCATGCCAGGTATCCAGGGGAAATTTGGGCTCACGGGTTTGAGGTCTTTTCCTCAGAAACCCCCATCTTCCACTTCCTCTTTCCAGTTCTCTGCCTTCTTTCTGAGCTCTTCTGGGGACGAGGCTCCCCTCTGGATCCAAGGCATTGGTTTCTGGAAAAGCTAGAAGTCTCAGTCAGATGGGTTCCTGCTCAGCGTTAGAGTGCTGAATTTACTGGGAAAATCAGATGGATATATATTTCCTTTTCTCCTTTGCTTTTCACTTCTCTTCTTTTCATAGCTGTTTGCAAGGGCTCCTCAGACAACCATTTTGCCTTTTTTTTTTATTATTATTATTTTTTAATTGTTTTTGCCATACAATGTCATGATATCACCATGGGTTTACATATGCTTCCCCTCCGGAACCCCCCTCCCTCCTCCCTCCCCCCCGGGAAATCTCGCTGCACCAGTCCCGAGCATCAATCCTGGGCTGGCGATTGATTAGACACATGACAATTAACATGCTTCAATGCCCTTCTCCCATGTCATCCCACCCTTACCCTCATCCACAAAGTCCATGAGTCTATTCTATACATCTGCGTTCCTTTTGTTGTCTCCCATGTTGGGTTCTCGTTACTGTCTTTCTAAATTCCATATATATGCGTTAATATACTGTATTGTTGTTTTTGCTTCTGGCTTACTTCACTCTGGATAATGGGCTCCAGTTTCGTCCATCTGAGTTGAATTGCTTCAAATGAATTTTTTTTTAATGCTGAGTAATATTCCATTGTGTATATGTACCACAGCTTTCTTATCCATTCATCAGTTGATGGGCATCTAGGTTGTTTCCATGTCTTAGCTATTGTAAACAATGCAGCGATGAACATTGGGGTACACGTGGCTCTTTCAATTCTGGTTTCCTCGGTGTATATGCCCAGCAGTGGGATTGCCGGGTCATATGGCAGGTCTATTTGCAGCTTTTTAAGGAACCTCCACACTGTTTTCCATAGTGGCTGTACTAGTTTGCATTCCCACCAACAGTGTAAGAGGGTTCCCTTTTCTCCACATCCTCTCCAGCATTTATTGCTTGTAGATTTTTGGATTGCAGCCATTCTGACTGGTGTAAAGTGGTACCTCATTGTGGTTTTGATTTGCATTTCTCTGATAATGAGTGATGTTGAACATCTTTTCATGTGTTTGTTAGCCATTTTTATATCTTCTTTGGAGAAATGTCTGTTACGTTCTTTGGCCCATTTTTTAACTGGGTTGTTTATTTTTCTAGAATGGAGCTGCAGGAGTTGTTTGTATATTTTTGAGATTAATTGTTTGCCTGTTGCTTCATTGGCTATTATTTTCTCCCATTCTGAAGCCTTTTACTTTTGTTTTTCTTGGGGATGGTCTTGATCCTTGCCTCCTGTATAATGTCACAAACCTTTGTTCATAGTTCTTCAGGCACTCTACCAGATCTAACCCCTTGAATCTATTTGCCACTTCCACTGTATAATCATAAGGGATTTGATTTAGGTCATATCTGAATGGTCTACTGGTTTTCCTACTTTCTTCAATTTAAGTCTGAATTTGGCAATAAGAAGTTCATGATCTGAGCCACAGTCAGCTCCTGGTCTTGTTTTTGCTGACTGTATACAGCTTCTCCATCTTTGGCTACAAAGAATCTAATCAATCTGATTTTGGTATTGACCATCTGGTGATGTCCATGTGTAGAGTATTCTCTTGTGTTGTTGGAAGAGAGTGTTTGCTATGACCAGTGTATTCTCTTGACAAAACTCTGTTAGCCTTTGTCCTGCTTCATTCCGTACTCCAAGGCCAAATTTGCCTGTTACTCCAGGTATTTCTTGACTTCCTACTTTTGCATTCCAGTCCCCTATAATGAAAAGGATATCTTTTTTGGGTGTTAGTTCTAGAATGTCTTGTAGGTCTTATAGAACTGTTCAACTTCAGCTTCTTCAGCATTACTGGTTGGGGCATAGACTTGGATTACTGTGATATTGAATGGTTTGCCTTGGAAATGAACAGAGATCATTCTGTCATTTTTGAGATTGCATCCAAGTGCTGCACTTCAGACTCCACATCTAATTCAGTTCCTCTGACCAACCACCTAATGGGAGATGAGTAGGTTTTGGGAGAACCTCAAGATGCTTCCCTTCAACTCAGGCTAAGTTGGAAAGTTACCAGCTTCCTAGAACATTGCTCACCTACCCAGTGTCCAGGGATGGGCAGACAGATAATCCCTGGCCTTATGTTGAAGCATATAAGGACTTTCATTTGGTTAATTGGTTGATTGTTTTAAGACTTTTAAATGTCTTAAATGTAATGGCAACCCATTCCAGTATTCTTGCCTGGAGAATATCATGGATAGAAGAGCCTGGTGGGCCATAGTCCATGGGGTTGCAAGGAGTCGGACACGACTGAGCAATTAGCTAACACTCAGATTGACTTGAAGGAATGAAAGAAGGTGCTCCATGTAGAAGAAGGACCAATAAAGATGAAGTGGAATCAACACTTCTAGAATGGGCCTTTTTCCTAGGCCCATTTTTAATTTAACAATAATTACCCTTGCATTTCATTTCAAAAGCTCACTAAGAATTTAGGGAGGGAGGCTTATCCTAAAATTACTCTGGCAACTGGCAGCAGAGCAATTTGCAGGCAATTTAAGACTGCATATTTACATGATGCTCACAGGGAAAAAATAAGGTATTGATGGTTGATACAGTTCCTTGGAGAAGGCTGTTGGAACTCAGTCCTTTCCAAGCACTTTTCAGGAGCCTTCAGACCCCAAAGATGAGTCACACTCTGCCATGTGCCCACTGGATTTGTAACTAGGTTCCCCTTTAAAAAAAAAATATTCACTGACAACCTAGAGTTGTGGGAAAGGGTGGGAGGTGGGAGGGAGTTTAGAGAGGGGACACAGGTGTACCTGTGACTGACTCATGCTGATGCATGGCAGAGGCAACACAACATTGTGAAGCAATTTTCCTTCAGTTAAAAATAATTAAGTTTTGCAGGGTAAAAATATGCACACTGTCCATATACTTGTGTATTTCTCAGTGTTCCCTGTAAGGAACCTTCCCTCTGTGCTTCAGAGGAACAAGCAATTCTTCACCAAAAGATAAGGGCACCAATTGGCAGAACATTTTCTAACTTTGGACCTATTAATAGCAATAACTGAATAACAGCCGATGTGAAGACTTACGGGCAGGCCTTCTGCTGAGCCCTTTTACTTGCACTGTGTTGTTAAGTCCTTACAGTGATCCTAGAAGATGAAAACAAGTATTATCCTTGTTTTGCAGAAGAGAAAACAAAGCTTTGTGAATTGAAGTGACCTGTCTGAAGTCCCCTACCTGTGTATGGAGAAGCTGGATTTTAAAGCTGGGTCTATTTGCTGATGGGCTTCCCTGGTGGCTCAGTGGTAAGGAATCTGCCCACCAATGCGGGAGTTTGATCCCTGATCCAGGAAGATCCCACATGCATTGGAGCAACTCAGCCCATTGGCCACAACTATTGAGCCTGTGCTCTAGAGCCCGGGAACCACAACTATTGAGCCCACATGCAGCAATTACTGAAATTGGTGCCCTTGAGCCTGTGCTCTGCAGCAAAAGAAGCCACTGCAATAAGAAGCCTGTGCAATGCAATGAAGCCCCTGCTTACTGCAACTAGAGAAAAGCCCATGCAGAAACAAGGACCCAGCACGGCCAAAATAAATAATTAAATAAAATTCATTTTTTAAAAACTCACCTCCTGATGCAGGAAATGTAAGAAACCTGGCTGGATTCAAAAACTGGCTGGGTTCAATCGCTGAGTCAGGAAGATCCCCTGGAGAAGGGCATGGCAACCCACTCCAACGTTCTTCCCTGAAGAATCCAATAGACAGAGGAATCTGGCAGGCTACAGTCCATAGGGTCACAAAGAGTCGGACATGACTGAAGTGACTTAGCACGCACAGCACACATTTGCTGATATGTAACCTTGAAGATGTTTGTCTCCATTGATTGAAACATGTGCGTAGCAGATACTGTCCGTGTCCCAGCCAGATGCACCCTGTGCTGTTCAGAACTGCCTCAGAGGCTCACCCCCCACACACCTTTCTCTCCTCCATGGGCCAGTTTCTGCCCATGGCCAGGACTTATAGCCCTGTCCCCTTGCCTTTGAGCAGGATAACCTCCGTGGTGTAATTCACACTCCAGTCTTCTTCATCGGACCCAACTAGACTTTTCTGGAAATCACATCTTTGCTGATCTTTCCCTGCCCATCCTGCTTCCTTTGCTCCTCCCCAGGTTTCAGGAGAGATCACACCCTCAGTCCATCACTTGCAAAAGGAACCCCCCTCCAGCTCTGCTTCTAAGGCACCGACCTAAGACAAAGTTTCTTTAGTGAAGGGCGAAGGTAAGTTTGCTTTTCAGGAAAAAACTCTTCTCTCTGCCCCAGCTGGGCCCTATGGATGGTGACAAGGTGAGTTTATAGGGTGCAGTCCAGTAGGGTCATCACCAAGGGTGGAGGCAGGCTCCAGGCTCAGATCTCAGGTCTTGGAGTAAAGAGAGGTTGTTGCTATACATAGCACTCGCCTAACAGAGATGGGATAAACATGACAAGGATGAACACTGGCCCATAGAACTCACTGGGTAGGGAAGGTGTATTCAGGAATTTTAGTGAAGTAGAGTGTTTCCTTCCCCTCCCCTTCTGATCTTAATCTTGAGTATTGAGCAGAATCATTAAAACATTACACCTAAGTTGGACAAAATAACATGACATTAACAGATGCTAATTGACCTCTTTTGCCTCCAGCACCTAAAGTTGGGCTGATGGGCTCCAATCAGGGAAAGTCTGAAACAGACTTTTGACTACGGCCCATAATCTATTGCCCAACTACAAAATGCCTCAGGAGATGGGGTTACTTCTGAGATTGATCTGGAAGATCCCAGGTTCTGGGATCCTCATGAAAAATCTTTGAATGTGCTCATCCAGCCAACCCATTTTTCAGTTCAGTTCAGTTGCTCAGTCATATCTGACTCTTCGTGAGCTCATGGACTGCAGCACACCAGGCTTCCCTGTTTATCACCAACTCCTGGAGCTTGCTCAAATTCATCTCCATCAAGTCATTGATGCCATCTAACCATCTTATCCTCTGTCATCCCCTTCTCCTCCTGCCTTCAATCTCTCCCAGCATCAGGGTCTTTTCCAGTGAGTCAGTTCTTCACATCAAGTAGCCAAAGTATTGGAGTTTCAGCTTCAGCATCCTTTCAATGAATATTCAAGACTGATTTCTTTTAGGATTGACTGGTTTGATCTCCTTGCAGTCCAAGGGACTCTCAAGAGTCTTCTCCAACACCACATTTCAAATGCATCAATTCTCCTTTACTATCACTGAAATTCCAACTGGTAACCCTTCGCTCACCTACTTGTTCTTCCCTCTCTTCATTCTTTGAGGGGCCAGGCATGTGCTAAACTCTAGGGTTTGCAGTGGTTCTTAGCAGACTAGCTCCCCTCCTGTCCTCACAGCCCTCATTCCACGAGGAAGGCAGGCAACAAATAACTCATCTTCAGATCCCCAAACTCTAGCAGAGGCCCTGATGACAAGTGGTTCCTTGATAAGTCCATAAAGTGAATGAAGGAGAAGGTCAGGAATTTCTTTTCTCTCAGGAGAGGATTGTGGGGGAGGGGGCTAAAGTTATGTTAATAGAGAATGAAATGGACACAAGTAAAAATCTGATGATTGTCTGACCAAATTCAAAGTTCCCTAAAGGAGTGATGCCTCTTTGTTTGGGGCTGCACAGACTAGGGGTCTGAAACTCAGTCATTACGGGGCCCCAGAAAGTCATATGTACATGCAGCTTGTTTCAGGTACAAGATCATGGTCCTATACTGCCCATTTTTGGAGGCTGTGCTCAACAGGAGAGTGGATCCTTGTTGACATGAAACTCCGTTTCTCAGCCAATTTATTTCTTTTCCTGTAGAAATGTGGACCATGTCTCTTCCAATTTCTTAACAGAAGCCAAAAATTTGCAAAAATTTTCCAAATCTTTGGCTCCAGTCCAACCTCCAGACTTTCACTACACAGCTGTTTTAAAGAGCCAGACCAAAATAGTCTGTAGACAATCACTTGCAACTTTGAGTACTAATTCACCCCCAAATCAAAATCCCACTTAAAGAGACTTCTTTGTAGTTAATGCTTCTTGCCTGAATAAACTCAGAGGGAAAAAGGAAAAAAAACTAACAGAAAAAAAAAAAAAGAAAGAAAACAGGAGGAACTGGACAAGGCTGAGAAACCGAGCTCTTTGAACTGGATGTTCTTAGCAAGACATCCCCACCCCCACCTTGTAAAAGCACCAGGTTTGAGGTAAGGGGCTGAGGTTTAGAGGGAGGATCGGGCCTGGCATCAATGATCTCCCCAGATGGCCAACTCAAAGCCACTAGAGCAAGGGAGGTCCTTATGTTTTTGCTACAGGTCGTTTCAATGAAGAGGAGCCTGCCAGGGTGCAACCAGAGAGCTTCCTGGTCAGAGGGCTGGACAGTATTAATTTACAGAGGCCCACAAACAGACCAGGCACTCTCCAGCCGATTGGGTTACATGCAAAGCACAAATAAACTTCCTGGGCTGCCTAATAGAGGAAATTGGGAAGGAAGGAACAATCTATCAATTATCAATAGGCAGCTAGCAGGAACCTGACAAATTAAGCAGTTAACACTGGTAATAGAGATGAAAAGAAAACTATAGGATTAAAAAAATTTCCTCCATGATTCAGCAGATGAAAGAAATAGGCTGCTTTGCTTGCAACCACAATAATGCTCCAGATCAAGTGAAAGAGAAGAAGAGCAGAGGAAAGAAGTGTGCCGTGGTTATTTTGCCTGACAGCAAGCATCTGTATATACCACCTGGGGAAATGGCCTTCCATCTGAGAAGCTGCCACAAGCAGGAAAGCATGATGTAGCATTTTCCAGACTGCAAGGGTAGGGAGATGGTGGGTGATTTTAGGTGGGATTGATTCAGTGACTCAGGAACATCAAACATGGTCCTTTCTCAGTTCTGTCTCAATCTGGTGGTACTCCTGCCCTTGACCACCTTATTGACCCTGCAGATGTTGCTCATTGACAAGAGGACACAAGTTCACAGCCTTCCGCAGGTAGCCAGAACCAGCTAGAAGGTCAGATTTTTTTTTATCATCTTTGTGGGTTTTCCAAGGGGCTCAGATGGGAAGGAATCCGCCTGCAATGCAGGAGACCCAGGCTCAACCCCTGGGTCAGGAATATCCCCTGAAGAAGGGAATGGCTACCCACTCCAGTATTCTTGCCTGGAGAATTCCATGGATAGACGAACCTGGAGGGTTCATGGGGTTACAAAGAGTTGGACATGACTAAGTGACCAACTTACCAATAACACAACTTGGTTTGTGTTATTTATTTTTCTAATTATCTTGTTCATATCCCAAGTGTCACTTCATGTCCACTGAGTAGCCATCTGCAGGCTTTTGAAATAGATTTAGTTGCCTTTTTGAAAGTAAAGTGATTTTAAAAATTATAGTCAGAAAATCATAACTCCTAGTTACAGGGAGAGGATTATGAGATGTTGAGTCCCCTACCAACTCATGCAACTCTTGGAAATGGTTTTGTATTTTCCACTGAGTCTATCATTATATGAAGGACTGACATTACTCATCTCCAAGGACCAACCATAAGGACCAGATATGAATTGGATGCATTATTTCATGAAGCTTTTCCAGTTCTTTTGTGAGATACATGATACTCTGGGGGGCCCGTTTTAGAAAAAAGGAAACCGAAGCACAGAAAAGCTAACTAATTTGCCCAAGGATATGCAGACATGAAAATGTCAAACCCAAATTGTTCCCTGGGCCTGAGTGACTGAGAATACAAGAGGAAGGATAACCTGCCTGTCTTTTGAGTCAGCCAACATGTTTATCAATCTCAAGGATCTTCTGAAGATTCAATTAGAGGAAGCGCAGGGCTCAGCCCCTTGCTCTGCAGCATGTGTTCAATCAATTCCCTCCTCCCTTTACACTGAACAGGGCTAGAAGAGACCTTCAAGGTCATGGTCTCAACCTCTGTATTTTTCTGAGGTTCCTAGATAGGGTTAAGGGGCTTCTTAGCGTCTTGCAGCAAGTTGCAGTGAAGTTGGCATTTTGGGTTCAGTTCCTGGCTCTAAGTGGATGTTCTCCACCATTCCTCCAGGACCAGACACCCACTAGCCTTCTTGGTGGTGTCTGGCTACATGTCCCAGGGTTAACAGACTACTCTCAGTGCTTCAGAAGATGCAAGTCTGACCCCACTCCCCTCTGACCTTATCATTCAACAGCTATTCATGGGGCACCTGCCATCTGGGCACTGAGATTCACAGACCAAGGCCCCTCTCTCATGGATTTCTGATCTAGAAGTGAAGGCAGACATTAATCAAAGGATCACCCAAAGAAATATACAGTGAGAACTATTTCATGTACTGTGAAGGAATAGCTCACAGAGCTGGCAGAGTATATGCCTCTTTCATCCATTTGACAAACTACGCATTCCTACCTCTCTGTCTTCCTTTCCAATCAGTCTCCACATGCCTACTGGATTAATCTAACTAAATCTCAATTCTAATGTCACTCCCAGCTTACAAACTGTCAGTGGCTCCCCACTGCCCAGAGAGTGAGCAGAAATGTAAATGCCTCGGCCTGGCAGTCAAATCTTCCATGAGAAGCCTCCAAACCAGCCTTCTACCTAACCCCGTTCACAGAGGCAAGAGCCAGGTTTCCTGCCACTCTACCTTTATCTTTAACGATCTGTGATATCCATGATGCCTTCTTCATGGAAACCTCAACACACCATCCCCTAAAGCCTGTTTATAAAGGCCTCCTCCCCCTCCAGGTGGCTTTCTCTTTACCCCTCATCGCGTCCATCAGTTACCTGCAGCACTTTGCTTCATTTTTGTCTGAGAACCCATATGCTCCTATGCATCACAGTTATGTAGGGGCCCTTCTTATGTTTCCAACCTGAGTACCAAGTTCCTTAGAGTGGGACAAAGATAGCAATGTTTTATTCATTTTTTGTGTGTTGTTCTTTGTATTAATAATAAATCTGTCTTCAATAAGCATGACTCGAATTCAACTGATGCTAAAGGGTAGTCTAGAGATATGAGTTATGCTCAAACAACAAAATACATATTAGTTATCCTTTGTTTGAGTATAACTCGTATCGCTAGCCTGCCCTGTAGTAATGACTGAACTCAGTTTGTGCCTACAAAACCAAGGCTGGAAACTAAGGACAGAGAGTGAGTGAGACATGGCCATTGTGCTTGAAGAGACAGAGTCTACAGGGATAGGCAAACCCCTGAGCACATAATAACTGCCAGGGTGATAAGCACAGCCGAGAAATAGTAGTAACAACAGCCTGTACTCCCTAAGTGCTTTCCACATGCTAGGACTGAGCTGAGCTCTTCGCATGCGTAGTATCACTCAACCTTCAAAGCAATCCCATGAATTCAGTTCTTCCTATTTCTGTTTTATAGATAAGGGGTATGCTGACTTGCATCAAGTCCTAGTTGGGGACTGCATCCAGTGGTATACTGCTGAAGCCCCCCCCAACAAGCAGCCTGTGGCAGGGAGTCCAGGGCTGGAGCACTGACTCCCGGAAGCCACCAGAGACCAGCTACCTCCTGCCTTTCTGCTCTCAGTGTGTGACCTTTATCCTTCAGTTTGTCACTTGGTGGTTGTGAGGTGTTGGGTCCACATCTGGTCTAGCATCTATAGTCTAAACGGGGAGTAGGGAAACGGTAGAGAGTGAAAGTCACAGGCCAGTTAGCCTGCCCCTTTTCAAGAGTTTCTAGATAGCCCAACCATAAACTCTATCCACACGCCGTTGGCTAGAGTTATGTCATTTGAGTATTCTTAACCGCAAGAGAGGCAGGAAATGCAGTTATATAAATGGACTCATTGCCAGGCTAAACAAAACTAGAATTCCTTTAATATGAAATGAAGGAGAGAAGGGATACTAGGTCAGCAGCTAGCCCATCTGCTAGCCTACTTTCAAGTCTGAACGTGAGCTAGTGGTGAACTAGTAAATGTTTAACTGGTGGGAGGTACAGATGAGGGGACGAGAGCACAGATGTGTCGCACCTGCCGATTTCTGTGGTGTGAATCCTTTCATAATGGGTCACGTCAAGCTACAAAAATGACTGCACACAGCTCACAGATTTCCTGAAGATTTAGCCATCAGCTCTCATGAGCTGGAGCTAGCCAACTCCGGAACATCATGGGCTTGAGCTTGCCCAGCTCCAGTAAGCACTCTGTACCACGCTTCCCTGGGGTTACACAGAGAAGGGACATAAAGCGTGTGCCCCAGCAACCATGCAATTCTCAAACTTTGGAAACCTGCTGAGGAAGAGAATCTCTCACAAGATCAGATGCACTAAGTGCTTAAGCAGCAAGAGATAGTGAGAGCTGCCCCTTTCCAGGCAGAGAAGTGACACCCAGACCTGAAGCCTCTGGGAGCATGGCAGGGGGGATGGGGGCAGGGGAGGTGGTGAAGAAATGTCACACCAAGGAAAAACTGGGTACTCTTCAAGAACTGTTCGGTCTCAGGGCCTCCAGAGACTCCAGGTGGAAGGCTTGATTAAGGAAACCAGTGCTTGAAACTGAGAGAAAAGAAAAAGGTTTTTACTAATTTTCTTTCCTACCTGTATGCCCTGGTGGCTCAGATGGTAAAAAATCTGCCTGCCATGTGGGAGCCCTGGGATCGATCCTTGAGTTGGGACGATTCCCCTGGAGGAGGGCATGGCAATCCACTTCAGTGTTCTTGCCTGGAGAATCCCCATGGACAGAGGAGCCTGGCTGGCTACAGTCCACAGGGTCACAAATAGCTGGACATGACTGAACAACTAAGCACACACACACCGGCATGCCAGTGGTTCTCAACTTGTGGGGGGTTGCGGGGTGGATCATCCTGCTCCCCAGGGACATTTGTCAATGTCTGGAGACATTTTTGGTTGTCCCAACTGGAGGAGGGAGGTGGTGTGGCTGGCACCCAGTGGGTAGAAGCCAGGTGTGCCGCTAAACATCCTACAATGTAAACATAGCACCCATCACCTGCCAAGGAAGAACTATCTGACCCCAAATGTCAGGTTGAAAAATTAGCCAACATTGTTGTCTATTTGATGATAGCTATGCCATCTTGCCTCTTTGAGTTCTGTGAGCCACAGAAAAGACTTATTTTCTTACTTACTTTCATCTTCTTCTTCTTCTCTCTCTCTCCCTCTTTTTTTTTTTTTTCTTTTGGTACTGATGGGAAGGAAGGCCTTGAGTGGGAAGGACGCTGTTTATTATTCAACTCTCACTTCCCCAGCAGGGAAAACCCTGTTTATACAAAACATCAAAGGTCGCTGCCACAGATATCAATTCCATATTGCATGAGGCTTTGCCAAATCAAATTAGCTTATTTTCCTTGATATTAAGTTTGACAAGCAAAGAGACTGTGAAAACCAGAATTCCAACTGGGTGTGCCTCTGTAATTTGGTACATTTTTGTAGCAAGGCGATTCCAACAGTAGCCTTATTCTTCAAGTCAGGATTATATTACTGTCTGTATTTATCTTGTCTGGAAATTTACCTCATTGTATCCTCCATTCCTTCTAATATTCAGATTCTTCAGGAATGGGACAGAGGCAGTTGACACTGTTTGGACTGGCAGACATGTCCATGGCAGTCAGCCGGGGGGCTCCCAGGAAGAGAGGGACCCCAGCTTTGCGTGAAACCCACTATTAAGACGATTTGGTGTGAGGCAGTGGTGTATCAGCATCTGTCTCAGTCAAAAGAAAAAGCAAGAAAGAAAATATCCCCAAGCCAGTTACTCTGAATGGTTCTGAGTTCCGGAAAGCTTTGAAAATCTGATGAAAGCTGTGATCTTCCTTCTGCAGACATGTGCTCACATCCCCATATTTGGCACAGAATCTTGAATATTCGCTGGGTTTCTGACGCTCCACGGAGGAGCCCCCTGACCGGTTTAAGGATTTGAGCTATAGGCCAGTGCACACCATAAGTTAAGAGCCTGAATGTGACACCACACAGACACAGTCGTGTCCTGGCCCTTCCTTGGCATGACCTTACCTCCATGAACTTAACCTCACTTCCTGGAGTCTGAGTTCCCTTTACTGTCAAATGGGCACTAACATCTCCTTGGCCAGGTAGCCCCATCCATGAGAACAAGGTCACTCGAAGACCAGGTGGGGATTAGACCAGATGCAGAAGGAGATGGAGGCAGGCAGGCCACTGACTGATTGAACCAACGTTTATGAGGCAGAAGGCGTGCTGGGACTCCGAGGTGAAGGGGCTAAGCTCCTGGTCCCTGGGATCTCCAAGACCATTCCAAATTCACAGGAGAGAGTGGGGGAGGCTTCAGCACAGGCTGGACACACAGAAATGAATTCAAGAATTTAATTTTCCTACTACACAGAAGGCCTGACCTCAGGATTATACATTTTTAATACAAGCCCCGAATAAGACAGCTTCTAAGGCTAGTAATGGCACCCAGAATCTCCATCAGAGGGTTGAATCTCGAATGTAATTGTCCATCAGTCATTGTTTGGTGCCTGTGACTTGAGGCGCTCTTATTATCCATGCTTCCCTATCGGAGCTGTGTAATGAGGGATCTGCTCCATAAGGTCTCTCCTATTCATTGCTCCATCCTCAAGCACCCAGGACGAGACTGACAACCAGGAGGTGCTCACTTAACATCCACTAGAAAGAACAAATGAATGGACTCCCCAGTGGGGAGCACCTACTTAACTGGCGAAGTAAAAGGGAAGGGAAAGCTGAGAACACAAATGGACGCCGCGTTGGTTAGGAGGCCTTAGGGATGAGGTCTTGGGGATGAGAGCTGAGCAAGAATTAATGAGGTAGAGAGAGAAGACAGAGGAAACAGTCCATGGGAATCAGGTGGCAGGCAGGAGACTGGCAAATTCAAGGAACAGAGAATGTCATCACGGCTGGTGACTGGACCATGCAAGAACTTCCTAGAGGTCCGTCTTCTAAGCCAGCGAATGTGTACCCTCCCTTTGATGATGAGAACTGGTTTGATGATGGTCACAAACACAGTCAAAGGAGGTGAGAGGAGATGTTGGCCTTGAACTTCCAGAATATGAGGTCCTCTCTTTCGTGGGAACTGCTAGAAAAATCTCTCCTTTTTCTCTTGGGTAGTTTGGTATGTACCTCCCCTCCTGCATTAGGAGTTGTAGCGGTCAAGAGCCTGCAACTGCTGGAAGCTAGCATGTGGGACTTAAAGATGAAGCTGGTATCTTGAAAGACAAAGGGAAGAAATGAAGCTAAACTGAGCCTTGATGATACTCCGTGAGCACCTGGACCAAGCTTCATCTGATGACAACTACTTCTGGACCTTTCACCTTCCTGAACCAATAATCCCTCTTTGTTTTTAAAGCCATTTTTGAATAGGATTTGGACACAGGAGTACTTAATGGAATCAGGCAGTTCAACCAGTAATCTAATTTTGCTGATTCTGCGGAACAATTTTAAAAAACACTTGTCGAAAGACAGGCATCTGGGAGTAGAAGCTATGTGGAAACTGTAATCTGAAAGCATGAAATTTCATATTTTACCAAAGTATTATGGTGGGCCATCAGACCAAAACTTCACACCACAGTACAACTGAGTTCACAGTGAGTGGTCTGAAATGCTTACGGACACAGTTGCAAAGATTCAGGATTCAGTTTCCATTTGGAGGAGAGCCTAGAATTTTTGGATGTTTCCCCAAGGATTCAAGCTGGCGGATCTGAAAAGCCAGCAGGGGGAATCTCCTGAGAGGCGCTTTCACAGCTCTCCAGGATACTTCCTCCCCGAGGATAAGAAGGCACTTTTCTTCTGGGCCTTCGGCACTTCCATGGTGGAAAGTTGGCTGGGAATCAGAAGGGATGAGTAATGAGGAAAAGTTTGCAGGCTTCAAAGAGCAGCATTGGGTTTGGGCCGGGCTTAAACAATCAGAGGAGGGCCTGGTGGGTGGGTTCACGTTTGCTGAAGCTCGTTCATTCCTCCCTGGTGTCGGGCACACTTAACCATCTCTTTCTTTTGAACTAAAGTCAAAAGATAAAGGGCTAGTGGCAAGCCTGCTGGGTTGAAGCCTGAGTCATAGCTGGCAGAATCTACCCTGAAGAATCAGCATGGCCTCTCTTCTGTCTGGATGTCTCAAGCTTTGGGGTACTTTCTCCTGAGCAACCTGCTCAGAGACTTTTCCAGAAGGGAAATGAAGTAGGATGTTGATGCAGGGGAGAAGAGTAGAAATAGCAGCATAGTAACATTTGATTCACCTGTATTGATCAAATTACTTGTTAGAGTTTGACATTTATAGCCATAAGTTTTGAGCTCATCCATGAGTTTGACAGTTCCCTAATCTCTCTGAACGTCCTTTTCGTCTTTGGTTCAAAGAGGACCATGCCACCCATTCTGAAAAGCTTCTCTAACAATGACATAAAATGGCATTTAGAAGTTACCCAGCACAATCCAACAGGTTAATGAGCTCAATAAATATTGGCTGTAATTGGCAAATTCCAACATGCGAATGCTGCAAAAGGAGCTAACTTTCAGCCAGTGTCATGAAAGGTCATGTTGCCACAAAAAGGATAAATAAAAATCTAACTCAGTAGAAGAGAACTGTTTCCCAGTGCTTGTTTGCATGAAAACACAATGATATACTTTCAGTTTTGCAGTAGAGGGGTCATGGAGTTCAGCCCACGCATCGGCATGTGAACTTGCGGTTTCTGCCCAATGAATCAGCCCATGATGGGAAAATTAACTTATTCGAGCAGAGTGATGTCAATGTCACTCTGAAGAAGGTGCTGGTACAATGTACAGTCACTACAAACGTCTGACGTCGGGAGACTAAATAATGTTGTCTAGGGGGTTTGCTGACATGCTGTTCACATTTAAAACCCTGATGTTAATCTAAAACATTCTGGTTTGACATTGGGGTTGGGGGGAGGGCAGGAGGTGGGGGACTCTTATGTTCCCATCGATAACAAGTAAGCAGGGACTAAATGTCTCCCATGCTTGACTCTTGGGGCGTCTGTTTAGGGGTGAGTCATTCTGCCAACCGTGCTGCAGCTGTGTGACTCGGACAAAGCCAACCCAGGGTCCCTCCTGTCCAAGTTGGTCCAGTGTGCTTATGAGCTCTGGCCCATCCGCCAGTCTCAGAACCAGTGGACCAGAAAGCTGTCTGGACGTGGATTGTTCTTTCTTTTTCTTCTAATGGGAAACTTCCTTTCCCAGAGGGGATCTTTCCAGCAACTTCTGCTTAGTTCTCTTTGCAGAGTTGTCTGAGCCAGAGAAGCAAGTGCAACTTGCAAACAGGCAAAGCCAGCCAGGCTTCTCAGCATCCCTCGAGAAGCACTAGACTGACTTCAGCGGTTTGGAGGAAATTCGCATTTTTTCTAAATCAGCTCCTCCATCACCATAACAGCCAGAGTATCTGGGAAAACTGCCTGTCTTTTTGCAGGAATCATTAAGTTGAGAGATAAGTTAAAAATAATAGGAAGGGGTCAGAAATTATCTTGCTCTGAGCTAAGAAGAGAAAGAGTGAGAGGTAAGTGATCACAATCTTAGGGGGGACCTGGGCAGGTAGACTGCAGTGGACCAGTGGGACTGTTCCCATCCCAGAAGGGGAGATTTGATGCAAAGAGCCATGGAAGACCCTTATGGACTTCTCAGCAGAAGCAACTTAGAATGCAAAAAAGAGTCTGCTTGTTCCTGGCATGGGATCTCTAAATAAGGTCTGAATGGGAAGAGGACATTAGAGAAGAGAAGGAAAATCTCGCCACAAGGACTATTTACAAGCTATAAACCCAGCTGTTAATTTCAAGCCATCAAAACTATTCTTCTGTCTCTAGCCTGAAACAACTGATGGTCATCAACACACGAGTAATCCACCAGAGGAACACTGAGTGGAGCTGTGGAGCCCCAGCCATGCCAGTCACTGCCTTTCGCTGCAGATAAAATATGACCTTAATTATAAGTCAACTCGTTCTCATTAGGAGAGGGGGAGGGGAGACTGGAGAAGGATGGTTGAGAAATGGAGGCTGGTCATAGGGAGCAGAAATGTGCATGCAATTTGCAACAGGAAGAAAGCAAGGCTGACTTTTATAAAAGATGTGCCAAGAACACCTCAGGCTCCAGAGGAGACATGAGACTGGAGCAGGCAAATCCTTGTTGATTACACAGAGGCAAATCTAGTACCACCCTTCATTCCATGGGCTTCCATTCTCCTAAGGGAAAAGCTTGCTGTGAGACAGAAATTTCTCATAACTGTTCAATTAATAATATGTGGGAGGAGGTATGGTTTCACCACTCACTTTCAAAAAGGAATGATTGATAATAACTTCACGAGGTTATTATCACATCTACCGCCTCTTTTCCTTGTATGGCTTATATTACTGTACATTTATTATGTGCTAGATACAAGGTTAATTACAATAAAGTAAATATTATTATTGCTCCCATTTCATGGATGAGGAAAGGAAGTAAATTGTGCACAGACACATAGCTAATGTTTACATTTTAATTAGGATTTGAACCCAGATTCATGTAGCCTTAATGGCTTTGTTTGTATTCGCTGCATTATAGGGGTTTTGCATTTCATAGCTATTTTCCCCAAATTCTATGTGGTCTCCCATTTCACATTTGAGGAAACTGAGACTAAAAAAGGTGAAGAGAGTTGCCCAAAGTGACTCAAGTCCTTGAATGCTGAGGCTAGAATTCTGCAATATTCCCACCAGAAGAGCTGGGCATGGTGTTCCAGACACCAAAGATGAATCTGCCTTGATGTTGACCCCAAACAACAAAAAGAAGGGTCAAAGAGTGAGGAGAGTTAATATCTCCTAAACAGATTCCCCACTAATTACTGTGTCCTTGCTCTTCAGAAGTGCCCTGCTTCTTTCCTTATACTGAATGTATTTTTTCAGCTTGTCACTCAGTTTTGCAAACTTCCCCAATCTCTTTTTTGTTGTTTAAATAGCCAGAATCAGATTTCTGTTGCTTGCCATCACAGGATCTTACGTGTTACAGTGAATATACTGAGTATGAAAGATTAAAACTGGGAAATCAGATTCTAAACTAAAGACCACGGGGGTCACAGATCGAAGAGAGAGGGACAAGGCAGAGGGTTGAAATTCATAAACGTATAAAAAGCAAGCGGTGATGGAGAAAGAAACTTTAGGAAAGAGGAAGTAGGCTGGATTGCTGGATGCTTGGTTTTTATTGACTTCTGATCTTGTGGTGTTGCAATGGGTTGGTATGGTTTAAAGCAGTCCTAAGGCCTTGCCTATTAGCCCACAATGTTTATCTAAAAATTATGATGAGCACACCACTGGCAGTATAAAGGGCTTCCCTGGTGGCTGAGTGGTAAAGAATCTGCCTACCAATGCAGGAGACTCACCCGATTGATCCCTGGGTTCGGAGGAGGAAATGGCAACCCACTCCAGTATTCTTGCCTAAGAAATCCCATGAACAGAGGAGTCTGGCAGGCTATAGTCCATGGGGTCACAAAAGAGTTGGACGTGACTTTGTGACTAAAACAACAGCAAAGACAATGGTACAAAGCAAATCTTTATTTTAAAAAGTACTTTGGTTTTTATCTTTATACTTATGTTGTGATACTCCTATCTATTTACGAGGAGAAATGAGTTAATTTAAAGAAAAAAATTCTGAAATAAATGTGGCAAAAATCATAAATATTATATAAAACATAACAATCTTTTAAACACTGCCTAGCACTGTGTCTGCTGCTGCTGCCAAGTCGCTCCAGTCGTGTCCGACTCTGCGTGACCCCATAGACGGCAGCCCACCAGGCTCCCCCGTCCCTGGGATTCTCCAGGCAAGAACACTGGGGTGGGTTGCCATTTCCTTCTCCAATGCATGAAAGTGAAAAGGGAAAGTGAAGTCGCTCAGTCAAGTCCTACTCTTTGCGACCCCATGGACTGCAGCCCACCAGGCTCCTCCGTCCATGGGAATTTCCAGGCAAGAGTACTGGAGTGGGGTGCCATTGCCTTCTCCGGCCTAGCACTGTTATTACTAAGCAAAAAGCTTGAATTCAACATGGATAAATGAAGATGAAACTTTCCCACTTCAACCGTGGTTACCCAGGTACATACGTTTTGGGAAATTTTAACCTTAATTGTCCCAAGGTTAACCTGTCTTTTAAATTTTTTTTCTTTTTTGTGAGGATGCAGAATCTGCAACCAGACTGATCTGTTCAATTCAGAAACTATATGTGTTACTACTGGGTCAAAAAGAAGGCAGAAATAGCAGAAGTAGAAAAGAAAGTTATAAAACTATGCATATATCCCTGCCAGACAAGGGATCATGCACCAGTGGAGAAACTCACTGAGCAGCTCTGTGTGGTAGGAAAAACTCAGTCCTGGAAGAGGGGGGCTCCTGGTGGTTGGTCTAATTTAGCATCGAAGGCCGGTCCTCTGGATGGAGCAGACCTAGGCCACAGGTCCGAGCACAGCTGGTTAAAGCAAGTCCTGCTGTTCTCAGTCAGGAACATCTTCAGTGATGTCCTCTGAAAATCTGAGGTTCAAGGCCATTCAAAATGCATCTGCTTTAACTGTTTAGAGCCACTGTAATGACAAACATTCAGTTTTGCTATCGCCTAGACAAATGGTACTGCCAGGGTGATAAGCGCAGCCGAGGAATCGTAGTAACAACAGCCTGTGTGTCAGGTGATCAGGACCACACCACCCTTGTTTCAGCACCATTTTCACAGATCCCGTTGTGTTGGTATATGCCACTTACTTAAGTCTCCTTGGAAAGAGAATCAGCTGATGTATGAACCAACAAGAAGGTAGCTTTGCAACAGCATTTAAGACCTTGTTAACAGCATACTTAACAACAGCTACAATTAACAGAACAGGATAATTAACACGAAAATGCCCTTAACCAGGCCCTCATGTAGACTAGTCCTGGGGAGAGATTCCATTGGTCAGTTCATCCCACTTTGGACAAGGAATTCCTTGTTCTTGAATTTGATATAGGAACCACCTGATTTATTCTGAAACGTTACTCCAAATACCACAAGAGGGGTTAGCCAGTGCACAAAAGCTACCTTGTTTGGTCAGTAAATAACCTAAAGTAATGCAATTGCCCAAAGTATTGCAAGTGAGCAAGTGAGTAAGGTTCTCACCATTGAGCTTAACCAGCAGTCGTCTTCTAGACAATTTCATTATGATTGCCACTGCTCGGAACAGTTTCTAAAGCGATATTCTGATGAGGAACCCCAAACCAAGGGAGAACCCCATGTACAGCTCTCCTTCCCCAGGACATCTGCTCTCAAGGCAGGGTGTTTGGTGGAACCCCAACATTAGTACATGTTATATATGGATACAACCAAGCCTATGAAGACGGAAAACAGCTTTCCTCTCCCCAGCCCATGTTGGGTCATGTGATAATATCATGGTAGAAACTGACAAAGCCACAGGGGACACCATCTGACATTTTGGTAAATATCATTAAGCAGACTTCTCGGGCATCAAAGTGACATTTTAACCAAATATACATAAAGTTTAACTGAAAGTAGTTTAGTGAGTTCAACAAGCACAAGAACATATTCTTTGAGGTCTCAAAAAGAAGTAAAAAGAGCTTTATTAATTATTTCCTATGAAATAATAATTTACCATCAGCAAAATTTTATAGTGTGCCACTTGGAAAATTTTTTAGCTAGTATTATTTTTTCCCATAGTTGGTTGCTGAATATTATCCAGGTATATGTCATTCTTTCAGGTAGAGATATTAATTGTAGACCAAATGGAAATAAATTAACGCCATGAATGCCCTGTTGTTGCAGCTAATAAACTTTTCTGCATAGCTTTCACCTTTTCTGCCCCTTTAGTAGAAGGGACACCATGAAATTCCATTAGAAGGATAACAAACTCAAACTCTGTTTGTGAATAAAATAAGCTCTTACAGTAATTTTGAGTTACTTAAAATCTGGAAAATGCCAGACAAATCTAATTACTTTTATTGTCTATTCTTTTTATAAGGTGAGAGAGAAGGTTTTTGTGTTTCCTCACTGGCTAGCCAGAAAAACCCAAAGATATTTTATGTTTTAAAAATATCCTTAGAATTTTATAAATCTAAATTTGAGATCTTGTTTCGGGGAAGCAATATTTTTAAAACATCATCATAGTAGATTGGTCATCAGAACAAAGGAAAGCCTTGGCTGTCTCATCAAATAGAGCAACAAATGAACAGAAGTGAACATAAAACGAGGGAGTAAAAATTAAAAACTGAAATTCTTAAGAAATGAATATACAACAGACAAGAATATCTCTTTATTTTCTTATATGGAATGAAGATAAATAGTGCAAGGTTATAATTTTCTTTCTCAGACCTTTCCTTTCTGTCTTATTTAAGGTTTTTGCTTATTGAGTCACTGAGTTTATATGTTAAAACATACAAAAATAAGCATAGTGTACAATCTTTTACAATACTAATCTCATTAACATAAGACAATGTATAGGTCATATTGATTTTACCATTTGGATTCAAACATTGTAAAAGGGCAAATGTATAGGCAAGAAATAAAGTAGAAATTATTTCAGGTGTGAAGGGTTGATTCTTGACTCCCTCAAAAATGTCCACATCATAATCCCAGAATCTGTGACCCTGTTCCTTTACTTTACTTGGCAATAAGGATGTAATTAATCTGAGGATGATCCTATATTACTCGGGTAATTCTGATATAATCACAGGAAGGTAAGAGGTCAGAGGGAAAAAAAGATGTTTAGTTGCTAGCTTTGAAGATTGGAGGAAGAAGCCAAAAAATGCAGGTGGCCCCTAGAAACTGGAAAAGGCAAGAAAACATATGAAGACTTGCCAACACCTTGACTGTAGACTTTTAACTTCCAGAATTGTAAGAGAATAAATTTGTATTCTTAGGCTTACTAAGTTTGTGGTAATTTGTTATGGCAACAATATGAAACTAATATACATTATAACTCTGCACAGATTTTCCTCTCTGCTTTGAGAATTTAAAATAAAAATTATTCATTGCTGGCTCTAAAAGTTTCAAATTCTACTGGGGATCTTAGAAATTAAATATAAGTCATCCTTCAAAGACACTTCAATCATTAATGACATTAGACATAACAAAAAAAACCATGTTAGAATTTACATTGATAGTTTAAGTCAAGTGCTTCTGTAGGCTCAAGGAATTTGTGACATGACTAAGTTTACAAATATCAACTTTTTTATGAAGAGATTGGCTATTATAATTCAATCTAATTGAACACATTTATTTACATGCTTGTAATTTTAGGTATTTTTGAAAGTAATATTAGCTTAAGACAAGAATAGGAAATTCAAAAAATTCAGATTAAACATGCTTTCTAGCCTAAACTGGAACGTTATGCTAACTTCTTTAATATGCTGCCAAAATTAGAGAGAAGTCATTATTAAAGCAGAGCTAATATTTCAAGATTCACCTTGACTATAAATATTTCTCTTATTTTATATCATATAGCAACAATTAACACTTTAAATTGCTTAAAAGCACTAAATGAACTACATTTCATCTCAATGTGTGACTTACTGACCAACACCAGCTCACAGATAACTTTTTTTTTTCCCAAAGATAGTCTCAACAGGAAAGTACCCCTTGAAAAAGCTAAAATATTTAAAATATTAGCAGTTAAATGGTTTTGCCTTTTGGAAATGTTTGAGTTCTCTTATTTTATATTTATATCAGTGCTTTTAAGTCTCTATAAACAAGTTAAGGGCTCCCATAGAACTTGAGAACTTATAATCTGATTCATTAGTTTTCTCCTATCTGGACGAGATATCCTAGAGCACGGCATAAGAACAGAGTTTACAGCTAATTAAAAGACTGACTATTGTAGAACTGAAATGGTTTATACCAGGGCAAAGTGGTGGGGGGTGGGAGGGCGTCATACTAACTGCTTTTGAACTTGGCAGTCCCTGTGTTTAACAAAATAAACAAACAACAAAAACAAACAAACAACAACAACAACAAAAACAGACATAGAAGACAGACTTCACTAAGCTCAAGGAAAGACAGTATTTACCTTCCTTTTCCCGACAAAACATAGACAAACACAACAAACCAAGACTGAGTGCAGCTGAAAAAAGTCTCAAATTAAAATCAGGTCTTGGGCACTTCCCTGGTAGTCCAGTGGCTAAGACTCCATGCTTCCAATGCAGACAACTTGGGTTTGATCCCTGGTCAGGTAACAAGATCCCACATGCTGCAACTAAGAGTTTGCATGCCACAGTTAAAAAGATCCTGCTCACAACAATGCGGATCCCACATGCTGCAACTAAGAACCGAGAAGCCAAATAGACAAATATTAAAAACAAAACAACAGCAACAACAACAAAAGGTCTTTCAGGAGTCTGCTGGCTAGAATGACAGAAGTCAAAAGTATGACCACCAAGTTAAACAAAGTAAACACAGCCAGGATGTAGCAAACACAATTACACATCAGAGCTTGATCACTAATGCAGGACCCTAGGATCTACCCACAGTGCAGAAAGACCAAACCGAAGCATAAAAGGACTCAAACGTTCTAGTTCAGAAACTGGGGACATGTGGAAGTAAGGCTGGTCAAGGCAATCTTGGGGGAACCTCCATCCTTTATCCCTAAAAGTAGAACAACTGCCACCAGAGCTGCAAACTAACATGAAACAAAATCAAAACAGTAACAAACAAACAAAAATGGGTCTATTAACCTGATAGGCAAGGGAACCCATGTCACTGAAGAAATTTGCTAAGTATATAGTTCTCTAAGGAGAAAGAAGTCACTGAAAAAGGGACATTCCTGATTGTTACACTAATAAATCATTGAAAACTTGCCCTTAGATGGCCTAGTATCTAGGGCTATACACAGAGAAATTCTGTTGATTATTGGCTAGGAAAGAGTTTCTGGTTAGGTCATAATAAGGGTCTGGGCCACTGAGTTACTCCAAGTTCATGGTTCTTTACAGCTTCAGCTGTTGAGAGCTAGTTGTAATGAAACACAGCATTCACTTCTGACAGCCCCTCGGCAAGCACTGCTATAAGCACAAGGTTGTTCTTTTATAAATGGTGTAAAACAGAAGGGACCCCTAATTGTGTTTCTACACGTATCCATACTATTAATTGGCCCACAGAGGTTCTAGTGACCCAGAAAGTGTACCATCCTTCAAAACTGGAGACGAAGAGATGACAAAGTAACTGGGAATGGGAGAGGGCACTCTTGCTGGTATGCAATTTCAGACTGTCAGCTAGGATCCAGGAAGAAGGAAGTAGTATTATTAATAGCATCTATATATTTTTTTTATTTGGTCCTTTGTTTCCGTGTTGTTGAACATATAGCAGCTACCAGAGGAGCATCTCTTTTAATTAACAAAGTTATTTTTATTTGGATTGAGCACAGTCCCAATAAGGGCTTGCTTGCAGTTTGCTATTAATGAACACAATAATAATTGAGCTTCTTAGAAACCTTTTATCAATATTATGGCCATTTGGAATGAATGCATCAACATAAACTCAGTTGCTCTAAACAATACTTGATGCTAATAAATCTATTCCTTGGTTAAGTTCTAACCAATCAAACATGTTAGGTTTCTGAGGCATAATAAACTATGATTATGGAGGCCACTGAAAGAGGCTATTTCCTCCTTTTCTTTGTTAAGGTCAATACACACAGTAAAAAGCTTTGTGTATTTTATCATCTATTTAGTGCTGGAATATCTGAGTTCCTTGAGAAAAGAATTCCAAAGAACTGTCAAAAGATTCTCATTTGTCAAACTTCAGGACTAAAAGTATTAAACCTAAAAGGGCTAATTTTACGATATATAAATTTTACCTTAATAAATTTCATGTACAAAAAGGGAATTGGGGTTATTTCCCCTGACAAAGAGAGAACTAAGAAGTTGAAATATAACTTCTGATAAGCTGTAGATATAATATCTGAAATATATGCTTCAGAATATACCAAGTTTGTGATGGATGTTAACTACATTTATTGTGATGATCACTCTACAATATGTATATATATTGAATCATTATGTTGTACTCCTAAAACAAACATAATGTTATAAATTAACTTATTCTCAATTTTAAAAATTAATTAACTAAAAAATATATACCAAGGTTTGGAGTAGAAGGGGTTAAAAATGAGACAAGATTGGCTAATGAGTTCATAAATGTTGAAGCTGGGAGGTGGACATAGGGGGATTCATGAAATTATTTTCTCTCATTCTTTATATGTTTGAAAATTTCCACAGTAAAGTTGAACAACTAACTTTTGAGTTTGGGAAAGGCTCTTATCTGAGAATCAGCTAAGAGAATCCTGAATTAGTGTCCCAGTGCCAGGCACAATGCTCAAAATATGAAACATCAGATAGTGAATATTTACCATGAGCCACATTATGAGCTGCATGCTTTACATGCACCAGCTACCTCAGTACTGGTAGTCCTATAAAGTAGCTATTAATATTCTGAGGCAAAGGATATTAGGAGACTCGTTTCAAGTCCCATGGCTTGAAAACGAAGAAGCCAGGCTCCAAATTTGGGCTGGTCTGACTCCAAAGTCCAGTTTTTGTTTTGAAATGCGTTTTGGTTTTGTGTCGAGGTGTCTGTGTGTGTGTTTACAAAGCTTTAATATCAAGAACTATTTTCTCATATTATTGCTGTTCAACTTTGAAGTAAAAATTAACTAGGGAAAGATACTCAGATTTTTTTCCCCATGCAAAATCAAAATGTTACACGTGTACATTTTTCTGTCATGCTTTAAAAAAAATCCTGCTAGAGCAGGTTGATCAGAAAATGATGCTACTGTCCCACGGTCTGTCTCACCTCCTTGGAAAGCCTTTCCTGATCACACTGCCCCAGTAGACACTCCCTTCTGATTTCTGCATCCTTTAAGGCTCAGTCTGTCAATGAACATGAGAACGAGGTTCTGGGAGATGCCTATTTTCCGTGATTCCCTGGGCAACCCAGCCAGATTGTAATTTCTCCCACTCCATTAAAGATCCAGGATCTCCCTTCTATTTTATATCCACATACAACTCCAAGAAAATCCACTTACAAGGTTAGACTATGTTAGTGAAGCAACTGAGGTGAAGGAAAGGCAGGAAACTGTTCCATCTTGAGCCACCTACTATGTGCTTTATTACTGATTATGTAATGAACATATGTGATGTTTATTATGTGTTTATTACATTCTGTTTCCACTGGAACAATCTTAAAGTAAAGGGATTATTATTCCCATTTTACAATGCTCACGATGTTTGAGGTTGTCCATAATGGAGGAGTGAACATCCATGCTTTATTTCTAGAATGTGGTTTTATTATTTTCTAGCAGGGTGACTTCTTGCTTCCCTTCCCTGAACCTCAGTTTCTCCATATGCAAAATGGTGGCATTCATGCTAACTGACTTTCCAGGTGGCACTAGAGAAGAACCTGACTGCCAATGTGGGAGACGTAGGAGACGCAGGTTCGATACCTTCCCCTGGAGGAAGGCATGGCAACCCACTCTGGTATTCTTGCCTGGGGAATCCCATGGACAGAGGAGCCTGGCAGGCTGCAGTCAATAGAGATGTATCAAGTCAGACAACTGAAGCAGTTTAGCTCATACGCATGCAGGGAAAAATTACAATGAGGATAAAATCAAAATGCTCAGTGACTAAATATACACAAATGCATATCTTCTCTTCAGTGAGTATTTACTGTCCCAAAAATGGTGACACAAGAATCATTTCCCAGTGGTCTCCAGAGAAGACACACTTTTCCAGTTAGTGATAATGTCAAGTGGCATTGGGGTTCTCAGCCATGCCATAACTCAGTCCTCCATGGCTCCAAAACACTCTTTCTTCTTCCAACTCTAGATTTGCCTGCATCCTCATCACAACCCCTGGAGGAACTATATAAAGGAAAAAAAATACTCCATTTTGTCCTCACCCTCACCAAGACAATGACCCCCAGAACACTGCAGTTGAAGACCCTACCTCTGACTCAGGCACAGGGTTCTGATTTCATCTTTGCTGCTTCCTGGGGCTGTCATCTGGCTATTATAAGTGCTCTCATCCACATGCCTTGCTGGTCCCCATTCTTCTCCGATGTAGCCTGGATCATCACTAAAATCAGATAATTAAATATACAATGGGTTGTTAAAATCTACTGTTCTGGATGATGAGGGCAAGGACTATGTCTTGTTAATCACTGGATCCCAGAATCTAGTAGAGCACAAGGCACAAAGGAGGAAATCCATAATCTTTGTTGAATGGCAAAAGGATAAAACATTTTAAATATGTGAAAATTTCCTCTGTCCAGAGTCAGACTCTTTATTCTCATTATTTTGCTTCATTATTTTGAACATAGGTGAATTTAACTATACTGTTTTGACCATGCTATTTTCTCTTTGCACTGTCAAGGATGTGGCCAGTTATTAGGCAAAGTCATGATGAGTTTATGGAACAATCAGGTTTAGTAATGTAATGCACAATAAAATCCCAGAATCACTGATGAGAATTGAACATGGTTTTACCATGAATTAGCCAATAAATAATTATAAATCATTTTCAAAATCTAATTTATGATGACTCTTACCAGTAGAAAAATATCTATACAAATTAAAGTTAACACAGTCTATACTCAGCAAAGTTGAGACTTACAATATATAGACATATTTCATTCTCTGTCCTTCAGTTTACTGTGCTTCACAGACATTAATGTTTACACAAACGAAAGGTTTGCAGAAGCTCCACATCCAGTAAGTCATGCTCACTTCATGTCTCTGTATCATTTTGGTAATTTTTGATCTATTTCCAACTTTTTCATTAGTGTTATATGTGATCAGTATGATCTGTGATCAGTCATCATTTCTGTTACTATTGAAATTGTTTTGGCACATTTTAGCCATAAAGTATTTTTTAACTAAGGTATATACATTTTTTAAGCACAATGCTATTGCACACTTATTAGGCCACAGTAGAGTGTAAACATGCCTTTTATTTGTACTGGGAAACAAAAAATTTTTAACAACTCATCTATTGCAATATTTTCATTCTTGCAGGGATCTGGGATGGAATCACAGTATTTCTGAAGTATGGCTATATAAGGAAACAAATTGGATTAGAAAAAAGAAAACTCAAAGCTGTGGTTAGTAAAATGATAGAAACAAAATACCTATAGATCAACCAAGTGTTTATGGTAATATGTACTCAGAAAATAAAGTGGTCAGTTCATTCCAGTTTGCTTGTGACATGCCTGACTTGAACACATCCCACATCCAGGGAAACTGCTCAGTCCCAGGCAAACCAAGATGATTGGTCTTCCAAAAAATAATGGATCTTATTGAAAGTAATTTCAGCTCTACTACTTATAGCTATATCACCTTGGGTTCTCACCTTAGTTTTCATAATCAGGGTGAATAATTGTACCTACTTCACAGATTCCTGTGAAGATAAACTAAAATAATGCACAGAAAGTATCTTGTACAAAGTAAACTCTCAAAACATTTACTAGTTATTATTATTATTATTTGTTCAAAGTCATAAACTAGTGACAGAAGTAAAAATTCAGAATAAGAATTTTCTCCAAATCTTCTATTCATTCTCCTTTTATATTATGCATGTTTATGCATTATGCACTATGCATGTTTATACACTAAATTTAGTAGCCAAGAACTTCTGAGGATGGTGGTTTGCTGTGAGGTGCCCCACAGTGCCCTGCGGTTAGAAGCCATAGATGGCTAGTTGTGTCTTTGCACATGGACAGAAAGACTTGACCTCTAGGCCTTGAAAGAACACTAAAGTTATCAAGAAAGCCCTGATCACCTTCAGGGCTCTATAATGCAGAAGATGGTGGGTGTAGTACCCCGGGCCCCCAAAACACTGGGCAAGGTTAAATTCAGACCCATCTGAGTGCACGGCTACATCGAGTCTGGCTCATTCCAGGAACTCAATAACTGGAAGCCGTTTTGACCGGGGAGCAGCAGCACCTGCCCTGCCTCAGGCAGATTCCAGCTAGGATAAACAAGAGACACTGGCTTGGAAAAGAAACTCTTGTTAAAACAAATACCCAGCCAATCAGAGTGTCAGGAACTCTCAGATACTGTCGTATCATCATTTGCACTTGAATCAGAAAGCTGCTTTTTGCATCTGGTGCCATGACTTAATTAATCCCTCTCATTTTGGTCATAGCTCCACCATCCCTTCCTTTAGTGCCAAAGACAGAAGATTCTAGGGCCAGACTCATTATAAAACTAGGGAAGAAGCTATAGGGATGCAAGTAGATGGAGGAGATGGAAATGAGTGTCAAGAGGGGTCTTTATCCCCTGTGTGGTCCTTAACAGTATTTCACCCCGTGTTCCCATTCATTTTAGCTGTCTCTCATCTGCATTTGCTCTGATGGGGCTGCTTTTTTTTCTTCTGTCAGTAGAGAAAGTGGGTCTATAGCTTAGAAATCTCCATAGCTCTCACTAACTCTCAAATTCTCCATGCACATCTATCACTAATATGCAGGTAGGCCTCTGAGTTATGCATCTTTAGAATCACTTCTGAGGTTGTACTTGGGCAGGAACCATCTGCATCTGAGATAAACTGCAAAAGTCAGGAGAGACAATCAGTTCAGTTCAGTTCAGTTCAGTCTCTCAGTCGTGTCCGACTCTTTGCGACCCCATGAACCGCAGCACGCCAGGCCTCCCTGTCCATCACCAACTCCCAGAGTTTACCCAAACCCACGTCCATCGAGTCGGTGATGCCATCCAACCATCTCATCCTCTGTCGTCCCCTTCTCCTCCTACCCCCAATCCTTCCCAGCATCAGGATCTTTTCCAATGAGTCAGCTCTTCGCATCAGGTGGCCAAAGGATTGGAGTTTCAGCTTCAACATCAGTCCTTCCAATGAACACCCAGGACTGATCTCCTTTAGGATGGACTGGTTGGATCTCCTTGCAGTCCAAGGGACTCTCAAGAGTCTTCTCCAACATCACAGTTTAAAAGCATCGACTCTTTGGTGCTCAGCTTTCTTCACAGGCAACTCTCACATCCATACATGACTACTGGAAAAACCATAGCCTTGACTAGACAGACCTTTGTTGGCAAAGTAATGTCTCTGCTTTTTAACATGCTGTCTAGGTTGGTCATAACTTTCCTTCCAAGGAGTAAGCGTCTTTTAATTTCATGGCTGCAATCACCATCTGCAGTGACTTTGGAGCCCCAAAAAATAAAGTCAGCCACTGTTATCATCTACATATTTTCATTTCATCTACATCTTCCACATATTTTCCATGAAGTGATGGGACCAGATGCCATGATCTTAGTTTTCTGAATGTTGAACTTTAAGCCAGTTTTTTCACTCTCCTCTTTCATTTTCAGCAACAGGCTTTTTAGTTCCTCTTCACTTTCTGCCATAAGGGTGGTGTCACTTGCATATCTGAGATTATTGATATTTCTCCTGGCAATCTTGATTCCAGCTTGTGCTTTTTCCAGCCCAGCATTTCTCATGATGTACTCTGCATATAAGTTAAATAAGCAGGGAAACAATATACAGCCTTGTTGTACTCCTTTTCTTATTTGGAACCAGTCTGTTATTCCATGTTCAGTTCTAACTGTTGCTTCCTGACCTGCATACAGGTTTGTCAAGAGACAGGTCAGGTGGTCTGGTATTCCCCTCTCTTTCAGAATTTTCCACAGAATTTTCCACACAGCCAAAGGCTTTGGCATAGTCAATAAAGCAGAAGTAGATGTTTTTCTGGAACTCTCTTGCTTTTTTGATGATCCCGTGGATGTTGGCAATTTGATCTCTGGTTCCTCTGCCTTTTCTAAAACCAGCTTGAACATGTGGAAGTTCACACTTCACGTATTGCTGAAGCCTGGCTTGGAGAATTTTGAGCATCACTTTACTAGCATGTGAGATGAGTGCAATTGTGCAGTAGTTTGAGCATTCTTTGGCATTGCCTTTCTTTGGGATTAGAATGAAAACTGATCTTTTCCAGTCTGAGTTTTCCAAATTTGCTGGCATATTGAGGGCAGCACTTTCATAGCATCATCTCTTAGGATTTGAAATAACTCAACGGGAATTCCATCACCTCCACTAGCTCTGTTTGTGGTGATGCTTTCTAAGGCCCACTTGACTTCACATTCCAGGATGTCTGGCTCTAGGTGAGTGATCACACCATCATGATTCTCTGCGTCATGAAGATCTTTTTTGTACAGTTCTTCTATGTATTCTTACCATCTCTTTTTAACATCTTCTGCTTCTGTTAGGTCCATATCATTTCTGTCCTTTATCGAGCCCATCTTTGCATGTAATGTTCCCTTGGTATCTCTAATTTTCTTGAAGAGATCTCTTGTCTTTCCCATGCTGTTGTTTTCCTCTATTTCTTTGCATTGATCACTGAAGAAGGCTTTCTTATCTCTCCTTGCTATTCTTTGGAACTCTGCATTCAGATGGAATATCTTTCCTTTTCTCCTTTGCATTTCATTTCCCTTTTTTTCACAGCTATTTTTAAGGCCTCCTCAGACAGCCATTTTGCCTATTTGCATTTCTTTTCCATGGGGATCATCTTAATCCCTGTCTCCTGTACAATATCATGAACCTCCATCCATAGTTCATCAGGCACAATGTCTATCAGATCTAGTCCCTTAAATCTATTTCTCACTTCCACTATATAATTACAAGGGATTTGATTTAGGTCATACCTGAATGGTCTAATGGTTTTCCCTACTTTCTTCAATTTCAGTCTGAATTTGGCAATAAGGAGTTCATGATCTGAGCCACAGTCAGCTCCCAGTCTTGTTTTTGCTGACTGTATAGAGCTTCTCCATCTTTGGCTGCAAAGAGTATAATCAGTCTGATTTCTGTGTTGACCATCTGGTGATGTCCATGTGTAGAGTCTTCTCTTGTGTTGTTGGAAGAGGGTGTTTGCTATGACCAGTGTGTTCTCTTGGAAAACTCTATTAGCCTTTGCCCTGCTTCACTCTACTCCAAGGCCAAATTTGCCTGTTACTCCAGGTGTTTCCTGACTTCCTACTTTTGCATTCCAGTCCCCTATAATGAAAAGGACATCTTTTTGGGGTGTTATTGTTAAAAAGTCTTGTAGGTCTTCATAGAACTGTTCAACTTCAGCTTCTTCAGCATTACTATTTGGGGCATAGACTTGAATTACCATGATATTGAATGGTTTGCCTTGGAAATGAACAGAGATCATTCTGTCATTTTTGAGATTGCATCCAAGTACTGCATTTCGGAGGCCATCAGGGTGGCCTCTAAAGCAATTCCTAGGCTAAGCCTTACAACAAAATCTGTTTGACCCTACTTAAGCAAGAAAGTTTGAATCAATTTACTTGGATACCTGCCAGGGTGTATTTTGAGGCATGTAACTCTGACTCCCTCCCTGCTAGGAATCTCCCTTCTGCCTAAGGCTGGAGAACTAGTCGATTTTCAGCAATGAATGAAGAGAAATTCATAGAATGAAGGACTTTGTGAGTGAGCAATCATTTTGGAATATCATTAAGGAAATCAGGATGCATGGGTTCAAGAGGGAAGGGGTGTTTTAAAATTTGTCAGTGAAAAATTGGGGCATTTTCTGTGGTTTGTTCAAAAGAAAGGGGGCATGTTCCCTTGCTGGGTGGGCAGGTGGATCTGATTGATGACACTGTTGTGGTGAAAAGACTCAGATATGACACACTGGTGGCAGTGAACACTTTGGGAAATTATCAATTTATAGAAAAAATATAAAGTCACTTGAATACTGCAAATGTGAAAGTGTTCATGAATGATGTAAATGTGAAAAAGATTGTCTTTAGAAATTAGCTACTCCTTTTCTTCTGCCTAATGGGATTTGAGGACTCCTAAATAAAGACTGGATAAAGACTCCACTTTAGGAATGCACTGAACTTGATTTTCAAATCACCCTAGGCTTGTTTTCCACCTGCCTTCACTCCGCTAGGCTATGAAGACCAGCTCTGCTCCTGCCAAGACCATCTCTCGCCCCTTCTCTGTCATTATGTATCTCGGGGCTTTAACAGGCCTTAGGGAGTCAGCGTAAATATTCTCTACTATATCCTGATGGACTGTTCCGTATAAATGGCTCTGTTTAGATGTGTTCTCCCCATAACTTTTTAGAAGAAAATAACACAGGCTTAATTTTGAAATGAACCCAGCCCTCCCCCTCCCTTCCCAACCTGACTCGTGTGTCTGCATTGAATTAATCGGGCTTGTCACTGAGAGGTCATCTGATACGCACAAACATTAAGAGCAGTTAGTTAGGTACACCCATGAGGGCTCCTAATCTATTATGTTTGGCAAATTTGGGCAAACAAAATTCGCGGTGTTATTTCCAAATCCGGTGCTTCCACACCTACTGCACTCGTTCTTGGCAATAACTGTGCAAATGCAGAGCTGATTCACAGCTTCAGGGTTCTGTGATGTTTTGATGTTTTGTCTCTGCTTCCAGGCCTAGGTGTCCTTTGGGGAAACACTGAAACCTTTTGTTCAATTCAGTCTATTTCAGCATACATGCAAGGCACCTTTGAGGACCATGCTTCATTTGTTTCAAATCCCCTTTCCCAACATTCAGTGGTAAAGAACTCGCCTGACAATCCAGGAGACACAGGACATGTGGGTTCAGTCTCTGGGTTGGGAAGATCCCCTGAAGAAGAAAATGGCAACCCACTCCAGCGTTCTTGCCTGAGAAGTTCCATGGACAGAGGACCCTGGTGGGCCACCTTCCATGGGGTTGCAAGAGTCGGACACAACCAAACGGCTAAACAAATTCCCAACATTTACTGTGTACTGAGCATTCATTGAGATGTGTCATACTCATCATGTTGTTCTAGCTTGATTACTTCTGGATGTTCATTGCCCGAGAAATTATTTTCAGCTCTTTGGTTTTTTGCATTGAGTGTATAAATGCTTTTGAAGTCAAATCTTTTGTCGTTAATGTAATTTTATATGCTTTGCTTGCCTTCCCAATGAATTATTTGCCATTTTTTTTAGAGTGTGCAAAAATCATAAAAAATAGAAGACCCTTCTGGACAGCACTTTCTTGTCTCATTCTCCATGCAGGGATCACCCCACTCTTAGTACAAAGAACCTGTGCTCCATTTGATCTATCTTATCTATTAATAGTAACTATGGGATTCTAAGCAAGTTATCCTCTTAACTTCTGCTGGTCTTAGTTAAGCCATCCATATGATGGGAATGATTGCAACTTGGCTACATGAAGTTGTTTTCAAAGTCTAAAATATCTCTCCATCTCTCAGCTCTGGTCACATTAGTTGCTCTTGCTCTATTTTTATTTATTTAATTTGAATTGAATAATATTACATTTAATAAATTTTCATATGGACCTTTCTTTTTTAAAGTCTTTATTGAATCTGCTACAATATTGCTTCTGCTCTATGTTTTGACTTTTTGGCTGCAAGGCCTAAGGGACCTTAACTCCCCCACTACGGATCAAACCCATATCACCTGCACTGGAAGGCAAAGTCTTAACCACTGGATGACCAGAGAAGTCCTACATTTTAAAATTATTATGAATTCTATAATTGTACAAATATTAGGACATACATGTATTCTCCATGCTAAAAAAAAAAATTACAAATAAGGCTAAAGTCTCCCTCAATCACTGTCATTAATTTGTGTGCCCATTCAACCCATTTTGAACATATTGAATATAAATATTTATATTTAGGTCTGCTGCTAAGTTGCTTCAGTCATGTCCGACTCTGCGATCCCATAGACGGCAGCCCATCAGGCTCCCCTGTTCCTGGGATTCTCCAGGCAAGAACACTGGAGTAGGTTGCCATTTCCTTCTCCAATGCATGAAAGTGAAAAGAGAAAATGAAGTCACTCAGTCATATCCAGCTCTTTGCAACCCTGTGGACTGCAGCCTACCAGGCTCCTCCATCCATGGAATTTTCCAGGCAAGAGTACTGGAGTGGGTTGCCATTGCCTTCTCCATATTTAGGTCTAATCAGTGTCAAAAAGCACATTCTCTGTAAGATGTTTGTGTTCACTCATCCTGTCCTAGAAATCTCTCTGGTAATAACTCTGTATATTTATCTCCTTTTCTATAAAAACTGCTACATAGACTTTTAATTGTTTCTTAGTATGATTGTTTCATAGATTTTTCTTTTTATTCCTGCAAGTGGACATTTAGATGGTTTGCCACTGAATCAGATAATGTTACAATGAAGACTCCTGTTGGTGTGTCCACATGGGGCATCCACAAGGCTGTGAGCTTATTTCCAAGAATTGTGTATCAAGCATATGTATTTCCCTGGTAGCCACTTCATCTAGGGACTGGCACTCAGGCTGTTCCCAACGTTCACTGAATAAAACAAAAATGAGTTTAAGTTTGAAGGAAGATGAATGAATGGTCCTGCCTTCAGGAAGCATGGAGAGCTAGGAATCCATGAAAGCAATGCTGTATTCAACATCTTTAGATGCTTGGAGTAAACAAAGGAAACAAAGATGTGAAATGATTCATTTGCTCCCAGTAAAGATGCTAAGTTAAGGCAGGTGGAGGCAGTGGGATATGGAGGTAAGTAAGGAGAGGCTCTAGCTTCAACAAACGCTTCATCTAATGGAGGGGCACCTCAAGGAGATATCACGTGTAGATAGCAGAACATGAAAAGTCCCCTCAAAGCAGCAGAGAGCCAAGGAAAAAAGCTTTAAGTCAAATTAGAAAATTAGGGAGGAATGGATGAAAAGTTTGGGGAGCAGAAAGTGATGGAAATTAGCAACTTGACCACACACAAGTCACTCTGGGGGTCTTGTTTCAATGCATGTTTTGACTGTATCAGACTGGGGGTGGGGGGCCCAAGAGTCTGCATTTCTGCAAACTCTCAGGTGAGGATATGCTGCAGGTCACATTGGAAAGCTGGATCTAAAGTAGAAAAGGAGTCCCAGACTTATTTGGAGGCCTTAGGCCATAACTAGGCTTCCCTGGTGTCTTAGTCTATAAAGAATCTGCCTGCAATGCAGAGACCTGGATTCAATCCCTTGGTTGGGAAGATGCTCTGGAGAAGGGAACTGCTATCCACTCCAGTATTCTGGCCTAGAAAATTCCATGGACTGCAGAGTCCATGGGGTCACAAAGAGTTGGACACTGAGTGACTTTTACTTTCACTTTAGGCCACAACTAAAAATGACAGGAATTTGGAATAAAAACCATGATCAAATTCCAGAGGGACTTAAACATCAGCAGGATATGATAAGATTGTTTGTTTTGAGCATTTCCTAAAAAATTAGCACTCTGGTGTGGTTTGTTTCCAGTGACAACAATGAGGAATATTTATGAATATATTATTATGTCCAGGCACTTATCTCAGTGACCCAGTACAGACCAAAGACCTTGCCTTGGTGGAGATGACATTCTACTGCAGAGAGAAAGACAATGAACAAAGAAAATAATAAATAAGTGAAGGATGTAGTGTCAGATGGTGAGAAGTGCTGGGGGGAAGCAGAGCCAGGAAACGGTGATGGAGTGAAGAAGGTGAATATTATTTTCAAGTAAGGTGATCAACACTGGGCTCAGTGTTGTTCATAAAGAAATAAGGAGTATAAAAAGGTTAACTGTGTGAGTGTAGTTAAGGAAAGGCATTGCAGGCAGAGAGAACAGTCACTGCAAAAGCCCTCAAGTTTTACAGATAAGGAGACCAAGACCCAGAGAAGTTAAGTCACCTACCTAGGATCTCCCACTCAGAATGAAAATCCAGGTCTCACCAGAGTTTATGATCTTAACCACTGTTCTGCTGCCACATATGGTCTGTTGTAACACTGATAAGCCTTTGGTAGGAAAAATGGTTGTTGCTCCTTCCCCAAGCCCTGGTCGCTTCTCTGGTGTACAGTGAGCAGTGAGCCCCTCTGCAGGAGACTGGCGGAGGTGCAAGACCAGGCCAGGTAAAAAGGTCTGCTGTCACTCTCCAGTACGTCCAGAAAATCCCCTCCATTGGTTCATTCCTGGACTTCCTCACCATCTAGCTGTGTGGCCTTGGGTAATTTCGTAACCACTCTGAACCTCAGTTTCCTCATCTACGAATGAAGCTATCTCACAGCTGCTGGGAAGACTAGATGAGAAAGTGTATACAATGATACTATCTGCTATTTATTGGCCATCTACATGTGCCAGGCACTACACCAAGCACTTTATGTATATTCTCTTTGTTAGTCCTTTTAACAATCATGTGATGAGGTACTGCTAGTGGTGGCCCACACTGATGATAATGAAACTGAGGCTTAAAGAGATGTGACTTGTCCAAAGGGTGCAGTTAAGTAAAGAAGTGCAGCAAGAAACCTGGGAAGGCCTAGCCCGTGGCCCACGTTCCACATTACTTATGCTGCCTCACTGACCACACTCTGCTGTGGGATGGAATTTGGACCTTCTCTGCTGTCCATGCAGTTACCTTTATTCCAGAAATAGTTTTCTAAGACTTCTGTTGTCCAATTTGTACCTAAGCGTTTAAGTGCTAAGAATCTTGGTAGAGAGAAAAGCTTATCTTCAGACGGGAGACAAACATAATAAACATTTCAATTTAAGAAATTAATTAAGATAAACCTGGAATATCTTACTATGCCAGAAAGTAAGAAAATCTCAAGAAGTGACAGGGGCATGTCTGAAGAACATAGACACCAGCTTACAGGACCTCCCACTGGCCTGGACTGGATCAACTTTAGTATTAAAATGAATAATGACAACAATGGATTATGAAATGAAATTCATGAGTTCATTCTGATTCAAACAAATGAATACAAAAATATAATAGGGGAAAAGAAATCTTTTCTTTACAGTATAATACCAACTCACAGATACAGAAGGAAATAAAGAGGAAAAAATCATTTTGCAACTCTATAGCAATAATTGGTTCAGGGTTAATTATCAATGAATGTTAAAACCACTGAATGAAGCTTTGGTAAGAAACAGGATATTCACATATTCCCAAAGGATCTCCCTATAGACTCTTGAGAGTCCCTTGAACAGCAAGGAGATCAAATCAGTCAATCTTAAAGAAAATCAACCTTGAATATTCTTTGGGAGGACTGAGGCTGAAGCTGAAACTCTAATACTGTGGCCACCTGTTGTGAAGAGACAACTCATTGGAAAAGGCCTTGATGCTGGGAAAGATTGAAGGCAAAAGGAGAAGTGGATGACAGAGGATGAGATGGTTGGATGGCATCATTGGCTCAATGGACATGAGAGATTGTTACAGGGAAGCCTGGTGTGCTACAGTCCAGAGGGTTGCAAAGAATCGTACACAACTTAGTGACTCAACAACAACAACAACATAGACCAGCTATAAATTGCCAAGGGGAGAAAAATAGTTCCTTGACAATGGAGAGCTCTGGAGAATATCACCTTAACCAAGTAATCAAAATAAGTGTCCCACACAATAGAACAAATTATTACAAAGTGCCTCCTGATTTGATGCACTGAGAGTACATCACTAACTGGCTCCTCTGCTCAAATTCATAACCTGAATGCAATCATGAGGAAGCAAGCAAACAAATCCAAACCCAAGGACATTTCTCAGTACAACTGGCCTCTGCTCTTCTGAAATGCCAAGGTCAAGAAAAACCAAGAAAGGCTAAGAACTGTTTCAGATTAAAGGAGAATAAGGAGATAAGACAAACACCACATATAATTCTGTATTGCATCCCAGATCAAAAGAAAAAAAAAATGCCACAGAAGACATTTTGGGGACACAAGCAACATATTAAACAATGCTATAATATCAATTTTAGATAACTGTAATGTGTTCATGTTGAGTTCCTGTAGTGTGGTGACAGCATTAGGAGAATGTCCTTGTTCTTAGGGGTGTTAGGGGTGAAATACTATCCTATCTGCAACTAACTGTCAAAGGGTTCAGCCACCTCCCACCAAAAATTATATACAGCCATATAGAAGATAATGGGCTTCCCAGGCAGTGCAGTGGTAAAGAATCTGCCTGCCATTGCACGAAACACAGATTTTATCCCTGGGTTAGGAAGATACCCTGGAGGAGGAAATGTCAACCCACTCTAGTGTTCTTGCCTGGAAAAACCCATGGACAGAGGAACCTGGTGGGCTATGATCCATAGGGTCACAAAGAGTCAGACACAACTGAGCACAGTAACACAGTACAGAAGATAAAGCTCATCTGGCAAGACACTGACAATTAATTAATCTAGGTGAAGGGCTCACTCTATTATTCTTGCAATTCCTTCGGAGTTGAATTTGTCATCATAAAAAGTTGAAAACATAAAAAGAAATAGATAATTTGAATGGTGATAACTGCTATGAAGAAAATAGGATGAAATGATGGAACAGAGCTGAGCTCACCAATGTGGCAGCAACTAGCTCGATGTACGTATTTAAATTTAAACTAAAGTTTATTAATATTAATAACCTCAGATATGCAGATGACACCACTCTTACAGCAGAAAGCAAAGAAGAACTAAAGAGGCTCTTGATGAAAGCGAAAGAGGAGAGTGAATAAAACTTAACATTCAAAAAACGAAGACCATGGCGTCCGATCCCATCACTTCATGGCAAATAGATGGGGAAACAATGGAAACAATGACAGACTTTATTTTGGGGGGCTCCAAAATCACTGCAGATGGTGACTGCAGCCATGAAATTAAAAGACACGTGCTCCTTGGAAGAAAAGCTATGACCAACCCAGACGGCATATTAAAAAGCAGAGACATTACTTTGCCAACAAAGGTCTGTCTTGTCAAAGTTATGGTTTTTCCAGTAGCCATATATGAATGTGAGAGTTGGACTATAAAGAAAGCTGAGTACCGAAGAATTGATGCTTTTGAACTGTGGTGTTGGAGAAGACTCTTGAGAGTCCCTTGAACTGCAAGGAGATCCAACCAGTCCACCTAAAGGAAATCAGTCCTGAATATTCATTGGAAGGACTAATGTTGAAGCTGAAACTCCAATCCTTTGTCTACCTGATGTGAAGAACTGACTCATTGGAAAAGACCCTGATGCTGGGAAAGACTGAAGGCAGGAGGAGAAGGGGACAACAGAGGATGAGATGATTGGATGACATCACCAACTTGATGGACATGAGTCTGAACAAGCTCTGGGAGCTGGTGATGGACAAGGAAGCCTGGTGTGCTGCAGTCCATGGGGTCACAAAGAGTCAGACATGACTGAGCGACTGAACTGAACTGATTAAAATCAAGTAAAAGATGAAATCCAGTTCTAGTGCCCAATAGTCTTGTGGATAGTGGCTACTGTATTGAATGTAAATAAAGACTATTTCCATCATGCCAGAAAATTCCATTGAATAGTGCTGGTAAGATTTACAGGGATGGGAAGGGATGAAAATCAGAAGGGCAAGCTCCTCTGAGATGACGCCATTTGTCTGAGACCTGAATGATGGGAAGGAGGCTGGCTTGTGTAGATCTGCAAGGCAAGGGGAAGTATTTCAGGTCAAGGAAAGAGAGGTGAAAACACACTGCAACAGTTTCAGGCTTAGACTTCAGAGGAGCAGAAAGACCAGCTTAGCTGCAGGAGGATGAACAAGAGGGAAGGCATTAAAGGATGCTCAGCCAGGCCAAGTGACACTGTGACTTCTGGGGTTAGACCATAAGAGGGGATACCACTTCTGCCTCATTCTCTGTAACACTCACTTTTAAGTCACAGGCGTGAAGCTATAAGGAAGGCGTGAAGAGCAAGCAGTCTGTGGAGAGATCTGTCTGCAAAGGGACAGCCTTTGTAGGCTGCAAAGGCTCAGCCTACAATCAGGCCAGAGCTCCCAGGGGGTAGCCATCTTCCAGGTGTCTCGGCAGTGGATCCTTCAGTCTTGGAGGAGCACCCCAACTGGCCCTCCCCACATGAAGTAGACACTAGCTGTCCACACCCAGATGGTCAGATGGTGAGAATTTGTTTTAAGTTACAGTTTCTTGGAATGGCTTGGATCCAAAACAGTGAATAAGTGAGACAGAGAGGCATGTGCAGGAGTTCACCCAACTAGGACATGGTGGAAAGGAGATTTGAGCCCAACCCTATAATTCGCAGCTGTCCTGAGAGGCAACGCTCCCATCTTTGCCACCTGGTGAGGGCAACATCAGGCAAATCTCTATGCATGGGAAAGCACCTAGCACAAGCTAGGACTGTTAGGCAATGCAAATGCTACTATTAAAACTCAAATGGCAACCCACTCCAGTACTCTTGCTTGGAAAATCCCATGAACAGAGGAGCCTGGTAGGCTATAGTCCATGGGGTCGCAAAGAGTTGGACACGACTGAGCAACTTCACTTTCCATTCTGAAATGTACATACACTTTCTGTTATCCACCTTGAAAATTAAGCTTTGTCACACAATTTAAATTTGGGGTTTACTTATTAAATTTTGGGTTTCCCTTCAGTAGGTCTTCACCTTTATAAAAATTATCTGAGGGGCTTGTTAAACTACATTTCAGCTCTTCTCTAAGTTCTCTCATCTCTGAGCTTGGGGTCAAGTCAAGGAGTTTGTACTTTTCAAAATAGTTTTTCATCTTTTATCGAGATATAATTGAAGTACATGAAATGGCACATATGTAAAAATATATAGTTTGATCAGTTTTGACATTCTTGAAATCATCTTTATAATCAGGATTACAAACATTCCTGAACCACCAAAGATTACCTTGTGCCCACTGTAATTCACTGCCTTCCATCCCCTCATTAGTCAACCACTAATATGTTTTCTTTCACTGTAGATTGCATTAAAAAAAGAAAAAAAACAACCTTGCATATTGAAGCAGACATTGTGTACTCTTTTTCTTTTCAAACTTCCACTCAGTATAATAATTTTGAGATTCATTTATCACTTCATTTCTCTCTACTGCTGATTAATATTCCAGTGTATGAATATGCCACAGTGTGTCATCTGCTGGTAGACATTTGGATTGTTTCCAATTTGAAGCTATTACAAATGAAGTTGCCGTGAACTTGGGTGTGCCCAGATGGTCAGTGACTGAGCTGTATGGCAGATGATGTTGAACTTTATTTAAAAAAAAAATGTATAAAACTCTTATTGACCTGTGCTTTTATCAGGGCTTCCCTGATAGTACAGTTGGTAAAGAATCTGTCTGCAGATTCGATTCCTGGGTTGGGAAGATCCCCTGGAGAACGGATAGGCTACCTGCTCCAGTACTCTTGGACTTCCCTGGTGGCTCAGTTGGTAAAGAATCTGCCTGCAATGCCAGAGACCTCAGTTTGATCCCTGGGTTGGGAAGATGTCCTGGCGAAGGAAAAGGCTACCCACTCCAGTATTCTGGCCTAGAGAATTCTAGGGTGGCAAAGAGTCAGAGCTGACTGAGCGACTTTCACTTTTCATTTTGTCATCGTAGATGCTCAACAGCAATGTATGAGAGTTACAGCTGCCCCACATTTCCACCAATGGGGGAGTGAGGGTCAGTTTTAAACATTTTAGTTAGTAGTACGTTGGAGCTAGCTTGCAGCAGCTTGTGGGAGCCGATCATAGGCATCTCTTACCAACTATGGGTTTGTTGACATCTTCTTGTTGGTAGCTTGTAGTTGATCACAGTAGGAGTATTTACACCATAAAAATCAGCAAATGCTACTGTTCAGGATTCCTCTACTGCTATCCCTCCTAGAGTTAACTGATAAATATTTATAAGCACACCACTGATTTTAGCCGTTCTAGTGGTGTAGTAGTATCTCATTATCATTAAAGTTGCATTTCCCTGATGACTAATGGTACTGAACATTTTTCTCATTGCTTCTTTTGAGAAATATCTGTTCAAATCTTTTGCCCATTTTCTCACTGGATTGTTTGTCTTTTTCTTATTGAAATGTCAGGGTTCTTTTATTCCAAATACAAATTCTTTTTCTGACATGTATGTTGCAAACATTTTCTCCCAATTCATGGCTTGCCTTTGTACTTTCTTAATGATATCCTTCAAAGAACAAAAGGCTCTTATTTTCATTGAAACCTAATTTATTATTTTCTTCTTCTATGGTTTGGTATGTGCTAACCATCAATATTCACTTTTTCCTCATATGAACATCTTGTACTATTTGTTGAAAAGAGTTTTGTTTTCTCACAAATTTGCCTTTTCACTTGTGTCAAAACAACTGACCAAATACATGTGCATCTGTTTATGGATTCTATAAACTGTTTTATACCGTTCATGGGGTTCTCAATGCAAGAATACTGAAGAGGTTTGCCATTCCCTTCTCCAGTGGACCACATTCTGTCAGCCCTCTCCATCATGACCCTTCTGTCTTGTGTGGCCCCACACGGCATGGCTTAGTTTCAGTGACTTAGACAAGGCCATGGTCTGTGTGATCAGATTGGCTAGTTTTCTGTGATTATGGTTCTAGTATGTCTGCCCTCTGATGCCCTTTCACAACACTTACCGTCTTGCTTGGGTTTCTCCTACCTTGGACATGGGGTATCTCTTCACGGCTGCTTCTTACCTTGGACGATGGGTATCTCCTCACAGCCGTCCTTCCTGACCTTGATCGTGGAGTAGCTCCTCTCGGCCCTCCTGCGCCCGGACAGCCACCGCTCTTTGGGCATGGGGTAGCTCTTCTCGGCCATGCTTCTGGGTTTCTCTTACCTTGGACGCGGGGTCTCTCTTCACAGCTGCTCCAGTAAAGGGCAGCTTTGAACAGTATGAAAAGGCAAAAAGATAGGAAACTAAAAGATGAACTCCCCAGGTTGGTGGGTGCCCAATATGCTAATGGAGATCAGTGGAGAAATAATTCCAGAAAGAATGAAGAGATGGAGCCAAAGCAAAATAGATGCCCAGTTGTGGTTGTGACTGGTGCTAGAACCAAGGTCTGATGTTGTAAAGAGCAATATTGCATAGGAACCTGGAATGTTAGGTCCATGAATCAAGTCAAATTGGAAGTGGTCAAACAGGAGATGGCAAGAGTGAAGGTCGACATTCTAGAAATCAGTAAACTAAGATGGACTGGAATGGGTGAGTTTAACTCAGATGACCATTGTATCTACTACTGTGGGCAAGAATCCCTTAGAAGAAATGGAGTAGACATCATGGTCAACAAAAGAATCCAAAATGCAGTACTTGAATGCAACCTCAAAAATGACAGAATGATTTCTATGTTTCCAAGGCAAACCATTCAGTGTCATAGTAATCCAAGTCTATGCCCCAACCAGTAATGCTGAAGAAGCTGAATTTGAACAGTTCTATGAAGACCTACAAGATCTTTTAGAAGTAACACCCAAAAAAGATGACCTTCTCATTATAGGGGACTGGAATGCAAAAGTAGGAAGTCAAGAAGCACCTGGAGTAACAGGCAAATTTGGCCTTTGAGTACAGAATGAAGCAGGGAAAAGGCTAACAGAGTTTAGCCAAGAGAACCCACTGGTCATAGCAAACACCCTCTTCCAACAACACAAGAGGAGACTCTACACATGGACATCACCAGATGGTCAACACAGAAATCAGACTGATTATATTCTTTGCAGCCAAAGATGGAGAAGCTCTATACAGTCAGCAAAAACAAGACCAGGAGCTGACTGCGGCTCAGATCATGAACTCCTTATTGCCAAATTCAGACTGAAATTGAAGAAAGTAGGGAAAACCACTAGACCATTCAGGTATGACCTAAATCAAATCCCTTGTAATTATACAGTGGAAGTCAGAAATAGATTTAAGGGACTAGATCTGATAGACATTGTGTCTGATGAACTATGGACGGAGGTTCGTGACATTGTACAGGAGACAGGGATTAAGACCATCCCCAAGAAAAAGAAATGCAAAAAAGCAAAATGGCTGTCTGAGGAGGCCTAACAAATAGCTGTGTAAAGAAGAGAAGCGAAAAGCAAAGGAGAAAAGGAAAGATATCTGCATCTGTATACAGAATTCCAAAAAATAACAAGGAGAGATAAGAAAGCCTTCTTCAGTGATCAATGCAAAGAAATAGAGGAAAACAACAGAATGGGAAAGACTAGAGATCTCTTCAAAAAAATTAGATATACCAAGGGAATATTTCCTGCAAAGATGGGCTCGATAAAGGACAGAAATGGTATGGACCTAACAGAAGCAGAAGATGTTAAGAAGAGGTGGCAAGAATACACAGAAGAACTACACAAAAAAAGATCTTCATGACTCAGATAATCATGATGGTGTGATCACTCACACTCAGCTAGAGCCAGACATCCTGGAATTTGAAGTCAAGTGCGCCTTAGAAAGCATCACTATAAGCAAAGCTAATGGAGATGATGGAATTCCAGCTGAGCTATTTGAAGTCCTGAAAGATGATGCTATGAAAGTGCTGCACTCAATATACCAGCAAATTTGGAAAACTCAGCAATGACCACAGGACTGGAAAAGGTCAGTTTATATTCCTATCCCAAAAAAAGACAATGCCAAAGAATGCTCAAGCTACCACACAATTGCACTCATCTCACATGCTAGTAAAGTAATGCTCAAAATTCTCCAAGCCAGGCCTCAGCAATACATGGACCATGAACTTCCAGATGTTCAAGCTGGTTTTAGAAAAGGCAGAGGAACCAGAGATCAAATTGCCAACATCCGCTGGATTATTGAAAAAGCAAGAGAGTTCCAGAAAAACATCTACTTCTGCTTTATTGACTATGCCAAAGCCTTTGACTGTGTGGATCACAATAAGCTGTGGAAAATTCTGAAAGTGCTGGGGATACCAGACCATCTGATCTGACTCTTGAGAAATCTGTATGCAGGTCATGAAGTAACAAATAGAACTGGACATGGAACAACAGACTGGTTCCAAATAGGGAAAGGAGTACGTCAAGGTTGTACATTGTCATCCTGCTTATATAACTTATGTGTAGAGTACATCATTAGAAATGCTGGTCTGGAAGAAGCACAAGCTGGAATCAAGATTGCCAGGAGAAATATCAATAACCTCAGATATGCAGATGACACCACCCTTATGGCAGAAAGTGAAGAGGAACTAAAAAGCCTCTTGCTGAAAGTGAAAGAGGAGAGTGAAAAAGTTGGCTTAAGGCTCAACATTAAGAAAACTAAGATCATGGCATCTGGTCCCATCACTTCATGGGAAATAGATGGGGAAACAGTGGAAACAGTGTCAGACTTTACTTTTTTGGGCTCCAATATCCCTGTAGATGGTGATGGCAGCCATGAAATCAAAAGATGCTTACTCCTTGGAAGGAAAGTTATGGCCAACCTGGATAGCATATTGAAAAGCAGAGACATTACTTTGGCGACAAAGGTCCGTCTAGTCAAGGCTATAGTTTTTCCAGTAGTCATGTATGGATGTGAGAGTTGGACAGTGAAAATGGCTGAGCGCCAAAAATTTGATGCTTTTGAACTGTGGTGTTGGACAAGATTCTTGAGAGTCACTTGCACCGAAAGGAGGTCCAACCAGTCCATCCTAAAGGAGATCAGTCCTGGGTGTTCATTGAAGGACTGATGTTGAAGCTGAAACTCCAATCCTTTGGCCACCTGATGCAAAGAGCTGACTCACTGGAAAAGACCCTGGGAAGGATTGGAGGCAGGAGGAGAAGGGGACGACAGAGGATGAGATGGCTGGATGGCATCACAGACTCGATGGACATGGGTTTGGGTGGACTCTGGGAGTTGGTGATGGACAGGGAGGCCTGGTGTGCTGCAGTTCATGAGGTCACAAAGAGTCGGAGATGACTGAGTGACTCAACTGAAATTTGTTTTATTGATCAGTATATTTATATTTCCACTAGTCCCCAAGCTATCTCAATTGCAGTAAGTTTATAGTAAGCCTTGAAAACAAGTTGGTTAAGTTATCCAACTCTCTTATAAAAATTGCTTTTGTTATTCTACACTCTTTGTATTTCAACATAAATATTAAAATTCATTTGTCAGTTTACACCAAAAATTATGGAACTTTTATTGAGATTGCATTGAGTGTAGTTCAACTTAGGGAAGAGAGTAATATTAATATTACTGTGTCTTAGAAACCATAAACATGACATTTTTCCATCTGTTTAAGTCTTTCTTAATTTCTCTCACTAGTACTTTTAGTTTTCAGTGTAGAAATCTTGAATATCTTATGTTAGATTTCTTCCTAGTTATTTAGTGTTATTTGGTGCAACTAAATGTGGGACTGTTTTCTTAATTTCATCAATTATTTGATATTAGTATGTAAGGATACAACTAGTTTTGGTATTTTAACCACCTTGTATCCTGTAACACTGCTAACTTCACTTATTACTTCTCCTAGTTTTTTTTTTTTTTAATCTTTGGATTTCTACATAAATTATTATTGTACCTGCAAGAAGATAGAGTTTTCTTTCTCTCTTTCTAGGTTTTATACCTTTTATTTCTTTTTCTTGCCTTATTGCAGGAGTTAGATACTGTATAATAAGGTTGAATAGAAGTTGTGAACATGGGCAAACTTGCCTTATAATATATCTCAATGTATCCATTGGATCATATAGAAAGCAAGGAAATTCCAGAAACGCATTTACCTCTGTTTCATTGACTACGCTAAAGTCTTTGACTATGTGAATCACAACAAACTGTGGAAAATTCTTAAAGAGATAAGAATATCAGACAGTCTTACCTGTCTCCTAAGAAATCCATGTGCAGGTCAAGAAGTCACAGAACCGGCCATAGAACAGCAGACTGGTTCAAAATCATTGAAGGAATATGTCAAGGCTATATTTGTCACCTTGCCTATTTAACTTATATGCAGAGTACAGGGCTTCCCAGGGGGTGCTAGTGGTAAAGAACCTGCCTGCCAGTGCAGGAGACGTAAGACGTGGGTTTGATCCCTGGGTTAGGAAGATCCCCGGAAGTCAACACAACTGAAGCGACTTAGCACACATGCAGGCACACATGCAGAGTACATCTTGTGAAATGCCAGGCTGCATGAATTGCAAGCTGGAATCAAGATTGCCAGGCGAAATATCAACAATCTCAGATACGCAGATGACTTCATTCTAACGGCAAAAAGTGGAGAGGAACTAAAGAGCCTCTTCATGAGGGTGAATGAGGAAAGTGAAAAAACTGGCTTGAAATTCAACATGAAAAAAACTATGATCATGGCATCTGGTCCCATCACTTCATGGCAAACAGATGGGGAAAAAGTGGAAAGAGTGACAGATTTTATTTTCTTGGGCTCTAAAATCACTTCTGATGGTGACTGCAGACACAAAATTAAAAGACACTTGCTCCTTGGAAGAAAAGCTATGAGACAGCACATTTAAAAGCACAGACATTACTTTGCCAACGATGGTCGTATAGTTAAGGCGGTGGTTTTTCCTGTGGTCATGCATGGATGTGGGAGTTGGACTATAAAGAAAGCTGAGCACTGAAGAATTGACACTTTTGAACTGTGGTGCTGGAGAAGACCCTTGAGAATCCCTTACTGTAAGGAGATCCAACCAGTCAATCCTAAAGGAAATCAACCCTGAATATTCATTGGAAGGATTGATGCTGAAGCTTAAGTTCCAATACTTTGGCCACCTGGTGTGAAGACCTGACTCATTGGAAAAGACTCTGAGGCTGGGAAAGATTGAGGACAGGAGGAGAAGGGGGCAGCAGAGGATGAGATGGTTAGATGGCATCACTGACTCAGTGGACATGAGTTTGAGGAAAATCTAGGAGATAGTGAAGGACAAGGAAGCCTGGCATGTTGCAGTCTAATGGGGTCACAAAGAGTCGGAAACGACTTAGTAACTAAACAACAGCAACAACATAACTCAAGGGAAAAAATTACAATCTTTTGTCATTAAGTATCATGTTATCCATCGATTATTTTTACAGACGCTTTTTAACATTTTGAGAAAGTTCCCTATTATTTCCTAGGGAAATAATATTTCCTATTATTTCCTAATATTATTATTAGGAAATATTATTTGTATTATTATTACCATTTATTATATAAAATATTATTTATTATATATTATTATTATTAGGAAATAATGTTATTTCCTAATATTCCTATTATTTCCCTATTATTTCTAGTTTGCTATGAGTTTTTATTATCAATGAGTAGAATTTTTTATTTTAAAATGCTTTTCCTTTGAAGCATTTTATTTTTTTTCTTATTTTTTAATTAATTTATTTTAATTGGAGGCTAATTATTTTACAATATTGTGGTGATTTTTGCCATACATTCACATGAATCAGCCATGGGTGTACATCTGTTCCCCATCCTGAACCTCCCCCACCATCCCATCCCTCTGGGTCATCCCAGTGCACCAGCCCAGAGCACCCTGTCTCATGCATCCACCCTGGACTGGCAATCTATTCACATATGTTAATATATATGTTTCAGTGCTATTCTCTCAAATCATCGCACCCTCGCCTTCTCCCACAGAGTCCAACAATCTGTTCTTTACATCTGTGCCTCTTTTGCTGTCTCACATATAGGGTCATCGTTACCATCTTTCTAAATTCCATATATATGCGTTAATATACTGTATTGATGTTTTTCTTTCTGACTTACTTCACTCTGCCTAATAGGCTCCAGTTTCATCCACCTTATTAGAACTAGTTCAAATGCATTCTTTTTAATGCTGAGTAATATTCCATTGTGTATGTGTACCACAGCTTTCTTTTCCATTCGTCAGTTGATGGGCATCTAGGTTGCTTCCATGTCTTGGCTATTGTAAACAATGCAGCGATGAACATTGGGGTACATGTGTCTCTTTCAATTCTGGTTTCCTCTGTGTGTATGCCCAGCAGTGGGATTGCTGGGTCATATGGCAGGTCTATTTGCAGTTTTTTAAGGAATCTCCACACTGTTCTCCATAGTGGCTGTACTAGTTTGCATTCCCACCAACAATGTAAGAAGGTTCCCTTTTCTCTGCACCCTCTCCAGCATTTGTTGTTTGTAGACTTTGATAGCAGCCATTCTGACCAGCATGAGATGGTACCTCATTGTGGTTTTGATTTGCATTTCTCTGATAATGAGTGATGTTGAGCATCTTTTAATGTGTTTGTTAGCCATCTGTATGTCTTCTTTGGAGAAATGCCTATTTAGTTGTTTGGCCCAGTTTTTGATTGGGTCGCTTATTTTTCTGGAAGCATTTTAAAACTGAAGTAATCAATATTGAATCGATTCAATATTGAAGTAATCAACTTCATTCAGTGAAATAAATGATTTTTCTGCTAGTTTATGAAATTATATTTAACAATTGATTCTCAAATATTAAACTTTCATTTTGGAGCTAACCCTTAATCATACTTGGTCATGATATATTACCATTTTTACATATTATTGGATTCAGTTTGCTATATTGCCAAGGATTTCTGTGCCTCTATTTATAAAAATATTGGTCTGCAATTTTATTATTTTTTTGACAAATTCTTATGTCAGGATTTTTTATTAAAGATATATTGGGCTCACAAAACAGTTGGGCAGTGATTCTTCTCTATATTTTGAAAATATTTATTTAATATTGGTGTTTTTTCTTGTTGAATGTTTGATAGAATTCACCAGTGAAGCTATTTGGGCCTGACATTTTCTTTTAAGAAAAAACTTTAGTAACAAAAAATTAACTTCTTTAATAGACATAAGAACATTTAGATTTTCTATTTCTTGCGTCAGTTTTGGTTAGTTCTATACTTTAACGCATTCAGCCATTTTATCTAATTTATTGTTTATTGGCCTAAAGGTATTCATACCTTTTTTCTTATTATCCTTTTAGTAACTATAGAATCTGTGATGACAATCCCTTTTTATTTCTGATATTGGTAATTGATACTCTTTTTCTTCCTTGGATTAATCTAGTTAGAAGTGAGTCAGCTTTGTTTATTATGTTTAAAGAACAAAACTTGGATTTTTCTAATTTTCTGTATTGTCTATATGCTTGCATTTCATAAGTTTCTGCTTTTATTATTAGCTCCTTGTTTATATTTATTTTTTACATACTTTGCTTTACTTTCCTATAAGGTGGACATTTAAGTCATTGACTTTAGATATTTCTTCATGTCTAATAAAAGCATTTAAAGCTGTCCCTTTCTCTCCAAACACTGCTTTAGCTGCATCCACAAATTATGATATGCCATACTTCTGTTATTTTTAATTGAAAATATCTTCCAATCTCCCTTGTGATTTCGTCTTCAGTCTATGAATTACTTAGTAATGCATCTTTTAATTTCCAGATACATAGAGTTTCCCCAGGCATCTTCTTCTTATTGATTTCTCATTTAATTCCAAGGTGATCAGAAAACATATTTTGTATGCTTTTTATTCTGTTAAATTCATTGAGATTTCTTTTATGGCCCAGAATATCGTCAGTCTTGAAGAATGTCCCATGGGTACTTAACTAGTTGGATGATTACGTAATCTCTCTGATCTCAGTCTCCTCATCTATAAAAGTGAGATGATAGCAATAGTACTCACTTCTAATGGTTGTAACGAGGGATAAAATAGTAACATATGAAACGTACTGAGCAGAGGGGCTGATGCAGAGCACATTCAAAAACATTAACTCATTATTAATACTACTGCTGTTATTCAAAAGGTCAAAGGCCAGTTTGGTTTTATTCTGGCCTCTTCCTGGCTATCCTTAGGGTTCCCCAGTACAATAGCTCCCTAGGCCTCACTGCCTTCCCACTGCGTCTGGACAAATGCAGAAGCCCTCTCCGTGAGACTCTGTGCGCCCCTGTCCCTCCCCATCTCACTGGCAGCCTCTCCCCCACTCCCTGTCACACTCACCACACACAGCCATCCTGACCTTCTGTCAGGCCCTTGAACACCATGAGCAGAAACGCTCCCGCTGCTCTCTCTGCCCAGAACCTCCTCCCTCTCACTGGCAATCCTGTGCCTCCCTCATATCTTACTACTACAGACGGAGGGGCTCAGAAACAACAGCAGCTTACTTCATATAGTTCAGGAGGGTGGCAGGCCAGGATCAAAGCCCTGGAGGATTTGACGTCTGAGGAGCACCCAGTTCCTAACCCAGGGATGGTAGTGTTCACACGACGTCCTCACACGGTAGAAGGGACAAGGGTGCTCTTTGGGGTCTCTCTTATTCATGAATGAGGGCACAAATCTCATTCATGGGTGCTCCACTCCCATGGCCTAGGCCTAATCACCTCCCAAAGGCTTCACTTTCAAATACCATCACGTTGGGCACTAGGTTTCAACATGAATTGGGGGGAGGGGAATGTAACATTTACCCTACGACATCATCTCCGTTTAAATGTGGCTTTCTCTGACTGCACAATTGATAATCAATCCACTTGTCATTCTCTTTTATAATACCGTGGTTTGTCTTTCAAACCATTTAGTACAATTTGTGTGTGTGAAATTGTATATACAACACAAAAAAATTGCATACAAACTGTGTATACAACACACAAATTGTGTATATATATATATATATATATATATATATATATACTCAGACACGACTTCCCCACTAGGCTGCAAGCAGCAACAGGGCAGGACTTCAATCATTTGCTTCTCCAGTACCTAGCACTATGACTGTAAAGGACAGTGGCCATATTTAATAAGCACTTTTTGAATGAATATCGATGCCAGAAATGTGACCCAGGGCAAACCACTTTCAGTTGTTTGAGTTTTACTTTCCTCATCTGTAAAATGGGTACTGTCAACCCTGCCTCAGATGGTTAGTGAGAAAAATGTAATACATATACTCAAAGTTTTAAAAGATTTCCAGAGACATACTCACACTAGTACACCCCTGTAGAGTACACAAATACCCATTGCCACTCGATTGTAAACGTGAAAAGCTAGAAGCATTCACAATATCATCCACAGAGAGCTGATTTAATAGATCACAGCTCATCCTACTGTTCAGCTGCTTGAAATAATACAGCTCTTCATGATGAAAGATGTGTTAAAGGGAAATCAAATTGAAGAATTGATTTTAAAATCAATTTTAAAGAATTTAAAATTTAAAGAATTGATTTTAAAATTACCTGCTTTCTCGGGCCTTCCCTGGGGGTCTAGTAGTTAAGAATCTGAGCTTTCATTGCAGGGAACATGGTTCAGTCTCTGATCAAGATCCCGTGTGCCTTGCCTTGCAGGAAAAAAACAAACAAACAAAACCAACCTGCTTTCTAAAATAGGAAATTTTTGAAATGGTTTACATCTTGGGGATGACATTGGAAATGGGGAGAGATTTATTTTTCATCTTAAGCTTGTTTGAAATGTTTACTATGGGCACTTATTCCTTTTATAAATAATTATTTCATTAATATTGGAAACTGGGTGGTGAGAAGTCAATGAGCAGGGGTCAGGGCTAGCCTCCTACTCTTGGTCTAGGAGGTCGAGGCCAAGCCTCCAGGTTATGGTGACAGCCACACACAGACTGAGTCAAGTGGCAACACATCACTCAGACATGTCCCAGGCCTGGTCCACCCCCAGGGCCTTCACCAGGCCACAGCTTCACAGCCTCTGCTTGCCTTGAAAAAACAAACAAAAGCAGCCCTTTCTGGGCAAGGAGGGCAGGGGCTGGGGCGGCAGTGGCTGGCAGCTGGCAGCTGGGAGCTTGATTTCCTATCTCGTGCTCCCTGATGCCCGCTGGGAAGATTCTCCAGACAGCCCGGCTGCAGCTGGTACCACAGGTGCCAGGTCTAAAGATCCAGGAATAAATCATTAGCAGATCAGCCCACAGATCACTTCCCCTTTTGGGGCACTGCCTGGCGCTTCCCAAGAGGAAGAGATTTTTCAGCGCTTGGCTGGCTGCCCTGCCCTCACACAATCTCAGGCTCCCAGCAGGTCAAACCAAGTGGTTCCTCTTCCTCAGATGGGGCTGTGTTGATGAGGCCTAAGAAAGCCACAGAAAAGGCCAAGAGCTCAGAAGACATGGTGAGAAACGCTCAGCATCGTCCCTGCCCCAGAGATTCCGGATTCCTCAAAGCGGGAACAGGTGAGAAGACTAAGAGAGCCCTCTGATTCTGGATTCTGGACAGCCTTCAAGGTCAGGCTCGCCCCCAAGGCCCAGTCACGCCCTCTGCTCAGCCCTGAGCAGACCCTGCCCATCACTCCCCCTGTAACCAAAGGTTGGCCTCACTTTGATCTCCTGCTCCGCTCGCGCTGTTCACACTAGGAAGGCGCCTTCGAGAAGCTATCCCAGGGCAATTTTCCACCTTTGAAGTCCCCAGCTAGTCGTGCCAAGAGCTGTTCTGGTGTGAGGCGGCTGCTGGGGCAGGCAGACTGCTGCCGCTGCCTCTCGGGCTGCCAGAACTGGAACATCAAGACATCAAAGCAGGAGGTGGCAGCGGAGGGATGAGTAAGCGCAGCTCCAGCTTTGCCCGCTCCTGGCCTCCCCACCAGTCCTGGAGCCGAGGCAGGGAGGAAGGCTGAGGATGCTGTGGGGTGTTGCCCTATATCTCTGCTCCTGGAAAAGGGTGCTGATCACCCCCAATCTCTCTGCAGAAGCAGAGCTCACTCCAACCTCCCAGCACCCCCAGGCTGCATAGACTCTCCCACTCTCTCCCTGCCCATTTTCTTCAGCTGTCAAATGAGAAGCAGGAGCAGCCCCAAGATAATCACCTGGCAACCCAAGGGCCACATCAGACCCATCAACATGCTCTGTTTGGCCCACATGAATGTGAAAATGTATGCAGAAATAAAATAATAGTATATGATTTCCAACTCTTAAAAATGAAGAGATTTGATAATTCCTACATTTGGGGAATCCTTAACAGAAAATAGAAAATGCAGCCATGCCGGGTCCCTGAGGCCCCAAACGGCAGACATTGGCAGATGGGATAATAGCTGCTGCCTTTGCAAGAAACCTAACTTCCAGGGCTGACAGGCCAGCCCTGCCTCGCTGCTTTCATGTCATGTCATGTGACCATTTGAATTCAGGGCCCCTGGACTAGAATGTGCCATTTTATTTAGAGAGATGAGCCACAGGAGCCCTTACCCTGTGCCACAAGCTCCCCTGGGAAGACAAAGGGGAAGCAGGCAGACAGGGCATGTTCCCACCTCTCTTAACTGTACGAAGAAGTCTCTCAAAGTGTGTTTCAAGAATGTCCAGGATCACACGGCGATGCTGGTTAAAATGCAGAAATGCCTGCGTCCCAACCCAAATCTGCTAACTCAGACTGTCTGGAGGCGGAATCCGGAAATCACCATTTTTAGCAAACTCCCCGGGGGGACCTCTTAGCCACATGAAAGCTTCTGAAGCACTGGTGGAAAAGAGACTCCGTGGTGATTTGCAGCTGTGAGACTACGAATCCTGTGCTTTCATTGGGGCCTCGAGGATGGGAATCATTTACGAACCGCCCACTTCTTCCAGACACTGAGCTGAGCCCTTTCCATCCATCATTTCATGTCATTGGCACAACAACCCCATACTATCATCACCACCGTTTAATTGGTAGGGAAACTGAAGACCAGGAAATCACAACATGTGTGTCAGGTCACGCAGCGAGCAGTGGCAGAGCTGAAATTCACACCTGGACCTGCCTCCAAAGTTAATGCATAGGAACACAGCTGCTCATCTCTCTCCTTTCCAGCTCAGACTCAGAACAAACCAGGGGAGGTGAGCCTTCTTTGCACTGACATGTTAATAGGTAGATTTGTGCAACAGAAAATCGGGACAGGGCAGTGAACGTGGAGCACACTGCCTTTGGAATTGTCTCCACTATCTCTTGCAGCCAGCCAGGGACACGTGACTCTGCGGATTATTGTTCAACGCCATGTGACATTAAGTTTTGGCAACGTAGCTTGTATTATGATTGTAGTAGCTGAGCCCTCCTCCGTGGTCTGTGGGTGGATTTTGGCGGCTCTTCTCCAGATCCACAGAGCCAGAACCACTTGTCCAGAGAATCCAGAAAATCTGAGAGCCATCAGCTTTTGCCACTCAACTCTAAGGCTTTGTTTATTGTTGCTGCTGATTTTTTTGTTTGGTTGTTGTGGTTATTGCTTAATGAATCTCCTTGCCACTGACCCTTTTTTTGCCTTTTTTCTGGTTCTGCACCATGTGAACCACCTTAGGTTGCTGCGCCTTAGAAAAATAACTTGATTGTGCCTTAGGAAAATAACAATGAGATAAGCAGGCAACAAACAGACAAAGCTAGAGTCTTCAAAAATTGACACAGGAGGCAATTTATGAACAAGATCATCATTTGGGGGGGACTATGGGGTGGAGGGTGCACAGAGAACAGCTTTCATAGCTTTTCTTGATAGCGAAAACCAGAATAAGTTATTTCATCCCCAAATATGCAGGATAACATAGGACAGCCTCGAAGTAACCCCAAGACCTGGAATTGAGTCAGCTGTGTTATTCTCAAAGCTGTGCTCCTTTGGATGGGCTGCCTCACTTCTCCAAGCCTCAAGTTCCCTATCTGGAAATCATGTTGAATAATCTCTAAGGCTGTTTTATTGCTCAAATATTCCGTAAATCCAGTACTTGATACACGCTAAAATGAAGGAAGGGAAGGAGAAGGAAGGATGCAAATAGGGAGGGAAGGAGGAAGAAATCAATCTATGAAGAAGTTATCTTTCACAGAGACAAGAATGAGTGTATTTTCAACTGTTCCCCTCTCTCTAATCAGGATCTGCTCTGAATTAAATTGTTGATTATTTAATAAGCCGTGCCTCATTCTCCCATTGAAACGCCACTTTGTAGCCTGTGTTGTCGCAGAAGAAAATGAGTCAATTGGAGGACCTTAACAAGAGCGCTTTTTAGGAGAACATGTGGACTATTAATTGCAGTCAATTAGATCTGATAGCTTCGTGGCCAGATTTCCAGACAGAAGAAGAATGAGGACGCTCCAGCAGACTCCTCGTCTCTGAGAAGAAAGCCTTTGACAGTGACACCCCAGAAATGGCACAGCATCCAGCTTTCTCTCCAGCAAAGCTGGCGTGTTCGGCCCTGACCTAGCCTGCAAGATTTTTTCCCCACCAAAAGGCGCAAAGTTCAATTGCCTTTCTCCTTGCCACTAGATAGAAGAGACACAGTCAAATTGTGGCATTGCAGGGCCTTGAAATAGTAGGAGACAGCATTCTCAGGGAAATGGGTATGGAGCATTTTGCAGAATGTTTTGGAGGAAGCCATCTCGCCTAGTATGGCACATCATGCCTGTGCAATTTTAGGCAGACCATGAAGAGTTACTTCACATGGTATGTCAGTTGCTCACCGCTCTTTCCCAACTTTCCATTGCACAAATCTATCCCAGCAAATTCATTTATTGCAAGCCCAATCCTCAGTAATTTAGAAAGTGATGTTACTTGGGAATAGGGATTTGCAAAGGTAATTAGGCCACGTTGGAGTAGGGTGAACCCCTAATCTAATATGATAATCCGATATAACTTGTGTTCTTATTAAAGGGGGAACTTTGGAGACAGATACACACAGATGGGAGAATGCCATGTAAAGATGAAGCCAGAGATTGTGGTGATGCAGCCAGAGATTGGGGTGATGCTCCCATAAGCCAAAGATTGCCAGAAAACCTCCAGAAGCTAGGAGAGAGGTGTGGAACAGATTATCCTTCACAGCTCTCACAAGGAACCAATCCTGCTGACCCCTTGATTTCAGACATCTATCTCCAGAATCATGACACAATACCTTTCGTTGTTTGAGCCACTAGGTTTGTGGTACTTTATTATGACAACCCTAACAGACGCCACTACATCTCTGCAAGTAGAGGTGCAGTTAAGGGAACTCTTGTTCTCCAACACCCTCTAGCCCCAGGCACTCTCCTCCTTCAACCTCTCAGCTCCTGAAGGTCCCTGGAAGTCCCCAAGTTCCTTTCCTCACTTAATGCAGAACAGCTTTCCACACTATCTGAAGACTTGGCACCTGATGCCACTAAGGTGTTTGGTAATGTCTCCTCTTCCCGAGATCTTCTACATATATATATATATATAAACTAACTTTTATTGGAGCATAATTGCTTTAAATGTTGTCTTAGTTTCTATTGCACAACAAAATGAATCAGCTCTATGTATACATATATTCCTTTTCTCTTGACTCTCCCTTTCAACCCTGCACCCTATTCCCACCCATCTATGTCGTCACAAGGCAGCAAGCTGAATATATTTTTGCAGGCAAAGCTCTTCTCTCCCTTATTGGAGCAAATTATCGGAAAAATTAAACCTTTCTCCATCTCATGAAAACAAGAGAGACTGACCATTTTAGTCTTCCATTGTTGCATAACAAATAACCACAAACTTGGCAGTTTAGAGTACCACCAGTGTGTGTTTTAGCTGGGTCCTCTGCTTAGGGTCTCACAAGATCATAACCAAGTGTTGGCCAGGCTGTGTTCTCATTTGCAGGCTGACTGAGGAAGCATCTGCTTCCAAACTCACTTGGCCTGTTGGCAGAACTCATTTCCTTGTGGTTGGAAGACAGAGGATCCTAGCTCCTTGGTGGCTCTTGACTGCAGCTGGGGGGCTGCTTGCAGCTCCTAGGGGTGCCTGCAGTTCCTGGCCACCTGAGCTGTCCAGCATGGTTGCTTACCTCATCAAGCCATCAAAGAAACCTCTAGAGAGAATATGCTAGCAAGATGGAATCTTCCATAGTGTGATATCATCACAAGAGTGGTGTTCCATCACCTTTGTCATATTCCTTTGGTTAGAAGTAAGTCTCAGGTCCTGCCCAAATTCACAGAGAGGGAAGATGTGAGGAAGGGGCCATGGAAAGCCAACTTAAGGTCTGTCTGCACGCAACCAAGATGCCATTGGTCATTCCCCAGCACCCATTGCAGCCCCCAGCTCCAGGAGTGAGTCTGATTTGTCCAAAGATAAGCTTTTGCTCTAATTGATTTGGGAAGACTTATGACCCAACTTCTGTACAGAATTTCCTTACTCCCAAGATGAAGCTAGGGAAAGTCATGATATCTTTTCTTCCTTGGGATATTTCAGCATTTAGAGGGAGCCCTGGATCTACAGCAACCCTCTTGCTACCAGTTTGAGGGTGAAGCAAACTCTAAGGGTGGCAGGCTAGAAAGATAGAAAAAAAACTGTGTCTCTGATGTCACCACTTATGTGCTAAATCAAGCATCTGTAAAGCCCACTCTGTATTTGTTAAGCCTTGAGTTAGGTTTGCTGTTACTTGCAGACCAATGCACCTTAGTACAACATGACTGTCCCAGAGCAAAACGACTTGGGATGCATGGCACCCCTTATGGAAAACTCTCAGTTCCATCAGAGAGATAATAGGTTAATCTGGCTGAGTTTTTATTGGACATTTTATAGGCAGGAACTGAAAAATAATGTCACTATTCTATGATATATATAATACATAGCTACTGCATGTAATCAGGCTTGGCCAACTGTTTGCAGGGAGAATGCACTCTCTTGTCTGAATGGAGCTGTTCATTTTCCATCATTCAGAGGCAAGCTAGTCACTGTAACTGCACTGAAAAGTTACTGTATTGAGTCCCCAAAATAATTCATCTTTTCTCAATTCTTAAGAAGAAGGGAGAGACAGTGAGAGTGTCTTAGTTGCTCGATTGTGGCCAACTTTTTGCAACCCCATAGACTACAGCCCACCAGGCTTCTCTGTCTTGGGAATTCTCCAGGCAAGTTATTGGAGTGGGTATCCATTTCCTTCTCCAGGGGATCTTCTTGACTCAGGGATGGAAACCAAGTCTCCCACATTTTAGGCAGATTTTTTTACTATCTGAGCCACCCAGTGAAGTGAAACTAATGTTTATTCAATGACCACAAAGCACCTACTCTGTACTGGGATCTTTAGATATGCTTTCAATTAATCCTGACAACATTACATCAAGGTTATTTCATCTATTCTTTTTTTAAAATTGTAATTAATTTTTACTTGTTTCTTTTTAGCTGAGCTGGGTCTCTGTTGCTATGCACAGGCTTTCTCTAGTTGCGGAGTACAGGCTTCTCATTATGGGGGCTTCTCTTGCTCTAGAGTGGACCTCAGTAGTTGGGGCACACAGACTGAGTTGCCTCGCAGCATGTGGAATCTTCCCAGGCCAGGAATCGAACCCATGTCCCCTACATTGGCGGGTGGATTCTTCACCACGGGACCAGCAGGGAAGTCCTCTTTCTTCTTTTCTGCTGATGAGGGAGCTGACAGTGATATCACACACATCGGTGGCTGCTGTCATTCATCATATCTTCTTTGTTCTTTCAGTAGAAGTTGTTGCTCTATTTTAGGACACGGCTAGCCCAAACTCGTTGACTCTGGTTAGCATTTCCAAGATCTGAGGCAGAGCAAGAGTATTCTACCCTACCAATGGCCAGGGGAACCTGAGTCTTGTTGAATAAAAATCATTAAAGTTCAGAAATCATGTCCAGGTGTCTTAACCCGCCAGCTATCATGAGCTGCTTTTCACAGACTGGATGTTGGAGGCTCAGAAATGCTGTTAGCTTTTCAAAACTGCCTACCTCTATAGAGGCAGGTTCATCCAAGAGGGGTCAAACCTTGGACTCTTATTCTAGTGCCCAATCCCCCACGAAAAAGTCCCTTTCTCCTTTCCGAAAGGTGGTAAGAGAGCACGTGGGCCAAATTCACCCCGAGGAGCCAATCGGGCCATGTTGCCATCTAGAGCAGAGTAAACACGGTGTGCAGGCCAAGGCATTTCAGCTCCTCAGGGAGGGTCCCAGAGAGCAAGGGGCAAGCTGCTAATTGCTTGTTTGTTCAGGAGAAACGTTATCTCCGTAGACTACTGTCAGGCCTTTCTGATGTTACAAAATGCGAACTGTATGGTGCAACCTGCTTGCCGTTTCGCCTTTGCATCAGCAAGCTGACAGCTAAATATAGTGCACGAGTGTTATAAAGCAGTTTGGCCCAAGTACAGAGAGCATTTACTCGGCTTCCTTCCTGCAAGGATCCCAATCTATTTATTTATTCTAATGTTTACTGAGGGTCTGCCTGGGCGAATTGTTGGGCCAAGTCTAGGATGCGTCTCAGATGGGTTCTCCGTGGGTTGTGTGTATGTGGTTGTTGATGTTTTCTTGTTTATTTTCTATTGTGGGGGGATCTTTAGATCTTTGGAATTTTTTTTTTTTTTTTTACAATTCATATAGACATATAAGGAAATATTCAAACAAGGACTTCTCTGGCAGTTCAGTGGCTAAGACTCCATGCTTCCACAGCAGGCGGCATGAGTTCAATCCTTTGTTAGGGAACTAAGATTCTGTGTGCCCCACAGCACAGCCAAACTAAGATTATTTAAAAATAATAATAATTAATTTAAAAAAACCTCAAACAGCTTTAAAGAATAGTTATGAGTAAATTTTTCTCTCACCTCTGTGCCCTAGTCACCCAGTTCCCCTCCCCAGAGGAATAGTGACCAGTTCCAAATTTGTGCATATACAAATCTGTGTATATCCTTACATACACACCCGCAGGGACATACTTCATACACTGTTGCCCTAGATGGTGCTGTCTTTGAATAATTACAACATAATTTATTTAACCTGTTTCCTATTAATGGGCATTTAGAGAGTTCCCATGTTTGCCTCAACATATAATCCTACAATCAATATTCTTGTATTGCCTTTGTTCATGGTTGAAAGTTTAAGTAAGGGATAAATTCCTAGAATTGCTGGGTCAAAGGACAAGTCCGCTTTAATTTCCACAACTAAAAGCCAAAGGCTTTCCTAAGAGATGGTACATATGTTTGCGTTCTTCAAACAGCATGCCTGTTTCCCCACACAGTCACCCACACAGAGCATCATCAGGCTTCAAATCTCTACCCATCTAATCAGTGCAAAGGGTATCTCCTGTGGTTTCGATTGCATTTTTGTCATTATAAGATGGAACAGCAGACAGTCTCTTTAAAGTCTCCTTTTACCCTAGGTTTTCATCTTAAAATAGCCTAAATCCTCTTAGAAGTAGGTAGGGTCAGATCTTAAATCTGTTTGGATTTACATAATGGGTCAATGAAAGGGATATGAAAGCAAGTCCAAATGGAGAATTGCAGGATGTCAGAGGCCCCTTCCACAGGGCCCGAGACCATCCCTGATCCTTTGCCCTTTGCAAGGCATGTCCAGGGCTGCCGCCGCCCCATGCAGCCAACAAGTGAGAGACCTAAGTTCACACCTGGGCTATTTGACTCCTGGATCTATGGCTGAGGGTCAGTCCAGGAAGCCAGCTAAGGCTCAGGTGCTGGAGCCTTCTTGGGCCACATGGGGAAGTCTGATCAAGGCAAGGCCTAAATTTTCCCCTAGCCCAGGTCTTTCCACACACAGTGCATCCCTGAACATTCACAGCCCCCTGGAAAGTGGGAATTTATGCCTCCATTGTAATGACACATAAAGCTAGATTAGGTGTCCAGGCTGATCCGACTCCAAATCCAGTGCTCCCTCTCCACTCATCCACCCTCCCACCCTAAGAAAGCAAGGAGTGTCCCTAACAAATGATAGTCCATTCCTACAATGTGTGTGCTATGTGGACACAGGCCACTTTGCCTCTCTTCCCAAGAGAAAGGGGTCTCCTGAGAGGCCCCAGTGTTATCTGGGCAGAGAAAGTGAGTTTGAAGACCTCACACTCCATCTGGACTTTATCAGCTCCTTTCCTGGGTAGGATTACAGTAAACGATTATCTGTAGATCTGGAGCCAGCAGGGACTTTGAAGGCCCCAACTGCCAAGGGGGCTGTGAGCAGGGGGGAGGGCCTAGAGAAGATGAAAAAGCAGCCCCGGCATCTTATCTTCCTCCTGAAATCAAACAGCCTGGGCCAGCGCATGGAGGGAGGGAATGACCCTGTCTGCAAGGCAGACAGTCCCCAGCCCTCACTGGCCACCAAGGATGGAGAGGCCCCAGTGAAGGACCTTGGCTGTCTTCTCATCTTCTCTCTATTCATTTCCTTTATTCATTCACTCACTCATTCATTCACTTGTGACCTTTAGCCCATCAGTTATATTAGCTGACATGCATGTAGCTCTCACTCAGAGCCAAAGGCTTTGCCTATATCCTCTCATTTTATCCTTACAGTGACTCTCGGGAAGAGGTGTCCAAATTAGCCCCATTTTACAGATGAGGAAACTGAAGTCCCAAAAAGTTAAGTAGGATCCCACAGCTAGCCAGTGGGAAAGTTTGGATTATCTTAAAATTTCATGCCCTCTTTCTTTATTTTTTTCCGCTATCCCTATAGAAGTCATTCACTTATTCATTCAATTTTGATCTCATTAACTTGTTCATTTTAAAATCCTTTCTCCCTTTTTATGCATTCCATCTATCCCTTCCTCCCTCCTGTCTCTTCTTTCCTCCCATAACTATTTGTTGAACACCTGCTATATGCCTGGCCACCAATCCATCAGGTTGTGGGGCTCCCAAAGTGGGGTCTCTGGGAAAGGAGATAGGAGACTACTTCGTCTGTGACCAACTCCAGATGGGGCTCTTGGGCTGTGCTTCCTTTGCCTGATCTGTTTCAGTGTTGGCCCAAATTCCACGCTTGGATAATCTGCTTCTGAGGATGTCTTGGTCAAACTGGCCTTGAGACTGACTCGGGGTGGGCATCAGAATAGCTTGAGCATGAGGGGGCCACTTCTTGAGGTTTCAGGTGCTGAGCGAGGCTCTCCTTGCCCCTGTAACTCTAACTCCAGTGACCATCAGTGAGGACCTATTCTCTCTCCCCACTCCCTCATCAAGGCACCTGGTGGTCGCTCTGGTCCTCCATCTATTATGCCTCCTGTGCTTCTAGACCTTTCACTCCTCCAGGCATGGGTTTGGCATCAAAGAATCTGTGCTCACAACATGGGCTCAGTTACTTCTAAATCCATCTCACTCATCTCTTCTCCTAGCCCTAATGCAGGGCCTGGCATAGACTAAGCGCTAATACATCCAGGACTGAATGGGGTTGGAGTACCATTCTCTGTAACTCCATCACTCACCGGAGTAGACAAGGTCATGGATATCATAGTCTTTCATCACACCACTTTCAGTTCTACTTGGGGAATCACGGCTGCCTCTCTAGGTGTGGTTGTGGAGCGGCTATCAGCCAAGGTCCCAGCCCCTCCTAGTAGTCTCAGGTACACATTTGATCCTGGTCCGTACAATCAAGTTCTCTCTCCCTGGACTTCTAAGCCAAGTGACACAGACAAAAGGCCAACAAAGAAAGAGTCGGAGCATATTCTTTCCCATTACGGAAAAGTCTGTCCACTAGCTCTGCACTCAGGACCCCTAGGGCAATCCCAGTCCTGTTCTTATCCAAGTCTAGCTCCCTGTCCATTTTGTGAGCTAGCTCAGCATTCTTCCGGTATATTCCTTCTTTGCTTCATTTGGCCAGTGAATTTTTGTTTCTAGGTTTTCTAAGAAGGGATTCTAAACGATGCCCCAGGGTGTGATTTTCAGCGCCAGCCGCTGGGGAGCTGATAGACACGTTCACTTTGCCGCACCCCTTGTCCTGGCTGTTGCTGCCTTTGCTGGAGTTGCCCTGAATGGTCACCTTTCTATCCCACCTCATACTCTACCAGGCGGCCTCATGTTTTCACTCCCCTATCTGTCTCTTTCATTAAGACTTGAAACCTGGATGATCTCCATCATCTTTGGGTCCCCCAGCCCTCAGTGAATACAGAATAGGTGCATACAACTTGAGTAGTTCCTTCATTTCACTGTAATCTGGCTTTTTTCCAGTTCAGGAACATCTATTTATCTTGATGACATTTAGAGAAAAGCGAAAGGAAAAAAAAAAAAAAAGACTTTGAAGAGATCTTCAGATGGATTCTAAATTTTACTCATATTTTCCTTGTCTTTACCCCAAGTTTGGTATCAAAAGCTACATTGCTTCAGGAGTACTCAGCTTTGTGCCTGTTGAGTGCTCAACTTTCCTATCTCTACGTCTCCCTACCTGGTACTTACTGTGGAATTTGAAATGTTTCTGGGACTGCAACAAGAAAGTAAAAAGAGGCAATCAAGTAAGAGGGAATTAGATGGTTCAGATTTGCTTGAGGAATGAGGCCATAAAGAGCCATCTCTCATAAGTTTGCATTTTCTACATGCCAGGTAATGGTTATTTCTAAGAGCTCCAAATTATCTCATTAACCCTCAAAACAAGCCCTGGGGCAAATAGATTATCATTCCCATTTCACAGATTAGGAGACTAAGGATTCAAGAGTAAATTGCCCAAGGATGTTTTTGCTACTGGAAGAGTTACAAACCCCAATAGTTCTTGTATGTAAGCCTGCTTAATGCAAGTAGGGAGGGCAGGGGGACAGGGGTGATGAGACAAAGCACGCAGAAAGCCAACAGCGATATAAGGAGGACCTACCATGTGCCAGGCCCAGGTGTAAGATGTTGTATTTTGTTTATTTCACATAAACCTTCCAGCAGCTGTATTTTACAGATCAGGAAACTGAGGTTAGGGGAGGTGGAGAGACTTGCCCAGGGTCACAGAGTCAGAAATTGCATGGACCCAAACTCCTGTTGGCTTCCCTGATAGCTCAGTTGGTAAAGAATCCACGTGCAATGCAAGAGACCCCCAGTTCGATTCCTGGGTTGGGAAGATCCACTGGAGAAGGGATAGTCTACCCACTCCAGTATTCTTGGGCTTCCCTGGTGGCTCAGCTGGTAAAGGATCTGCCTGCAATATGGGAGACCTGGGTTCGATCCCTGGGTTGGGAAGATCCCTTGGAGAAGGGAATGGGTACCCACCCCAGTATTCTGGAGTGGAGAATTCCATGAATTGTATGAATCCATGAGGTTGCAAAGAGTAGGACATGACTGAGCAACTTTCACTTTCAGACTCACACTCTGTCTGTTCCATGACGCTGATACTAGCTCAAAGGTGACCCCATTTTTTATGAGGATCCAAAAGCCTGCTCCCTTGAAATAATTAGTGACTTTCCCTCCTCTTCTAGCTGCTCTGTTCAGATTCCCAGTAAAAGTTGACAGCCCTGTCCAGCCTGAAACCCCATCAGGATGTCAACTTAACCTAGCTCACGGTTTGTGCAATGTTTGCAGAATCTTCAGCAGGTGCCAAGCCCTCCAAAGTTGGAGACTGATCCAGCTCACAAGCCCTAGAGGGAGAAGACACAGACCCAGGTCATGCTATGGTTGCATAGAAAGTACCCAGGGTGACTAGGAGTGAGGATGTTAACAGTGATATGGAGATGGTGAGGACAAACCTCCCAGAATTGATGGAGCCTTAAAAATGAGTGTACCTATAGGATCTGGCCTACAGAAAGTGCTAAAATAGTAGCAGGTATTATTCAGTTCAGTTCAGTTCAGTCGCTCAGTCATGTCTGGCTCTTTGTGACCCCATGGACTGCAACATGCCAGGCTTCCTGTCCATCACCAACTCCCAGAGCTTGCTCAAACTCATTTCCATCTAGTTGGTGATGCCATCCAACCATCTCATCTTCTGTCATCCCTTTCTCCTCCTGCCTTCAATCTGTCCCAGCATCGGGGTCTTTCCCAAGGAGTCAGTCCTTTGCATCATGTGACCAAAATATTGGAGCTTCAGCTTCAGCATCAGTCCTTCCCATGAATATTCAAGACTGATCTCCTTTAGGATGGACTGGTTTGATCTCCTTGCAGTCCAAGGGACTCTCAAGAGTCTTCTCCAACACCACAGTTCAAAAGCAGCAATTCTTCAGTGCTCAGCTGTGGGACAGAGTGGATGAGAAGAGGTTGGTGGTAGAAGTGGGTTGTATCTTAGAGGATAGATATGTGAATGAAGGGTGTGCTGGGAGGAAAAAGAGTGAGCCGAGTCCAGAGGCAAGGGCATGGGTAAAGCAGTTAAGTTTGGGGCAATTTTCTAAATGAAAGAGAGTTGATGGGAACAGTTAGCAAATTGGACCAGTGCCACTTTACAGAGCTCTTTGAGTCCATTCCAAGAGGGTTGCATTTAACCGCCCAGATTAGGACCTGCTGAACTTCAGCCACTGGGGCTCCATCACCCCCATGAGACTGTAATAGCCACACACTATCTGTGCAATCATTTACTTGACATTTTGCTTTAACATATACCTCTCCTTTAAAAAGAAACGAACAGGCCCCTATCCTAAAGGGACACTTTTATCACTAATGTAAGTAGAAATCTACCTGCCACAGGTATAGATAATTGTCAAAGTAAACAAAGTTTAAGTCTCGCCAGCCCCTGCAGACTCTAAGCCCATGCGCTTTTGGTAAAAAGCGAGATTAGCCTTCCCACCTTTCTCAGTCTGACTTGCCTGATTCTGCAAGCTGTTCAGCCTTCATAGGGGTTTCTGATTCTATCTGTGCTCCAGGAGGCTTTATCTCCATCTCTCTAATAGCTTCTCAAGCAATAACATTTTACTGGGTAAGAGAGCAAGGAATGGGCAGGACCTAGTGCTGATTCATAGCAAAATTCCAAACAAACCTCAGGCCCTCTTCAGGCAGCCCAGACAACAGCCTTCCTCCATTCTGTTCCCTGGGGGGCAGTCTTTTTTTTTTTTTTTTTTTAGGGGGCAGTCTTTAAGAATCATTGAATTCTATTGTATTTCGGCCTATCCAGCACTCTTTATTAATTCTAGTGATATCTACAGAGTACCTATGTGTATACGTGCTCAGTCGTGTCCAGCTCATTGCAGGTTTCTCTGTCCTTGGAATTTTCCAAGCAAGAATACTGGAGTAGGTTGTTATTTCCTACCCTAGGGGATCTTCCCAATGCAGGAACCGAACATGCCTCTCTTGAATCTCCAGCATTGGCAGGAGGATCCTTTACCACTGTGCCACCTGGGTCAGATAGGTGCCAAACCTTGCACTACATACTGAAAAGGCAACTGTAAACAAAGAAAGCCTTGCTCTACTTGAGAAGACAGGCAGTAGACTCTGAAATGAGTAAATACACGAGATCATAATGAGTTTATTGAGAAAGCAACCTAGTGGCAGTATGCCGTTGACTTGATACAGGAAGCAGGCTGCAAAACTAGAAAGGACAGACAGGGAGGGTGTCTCTGAAAAGGTGACATATGACAGAGACCTGAATGACAAGAGGGAGCCAGCCAATGGCAAGTTCTGAAAGCAGAGCCCTTTTGGTTACAAGGCTGAAAGAAGGCCATTTCTATTGGAGGGAACAACAAGAAGCTAAAGGTGCCCTGATATGAGAAACAGTGGGGACGGCAAAGGTGCAGGGTCTGGGAGACAAGAGGTCCATGTTGGATACCGTAGATTTGCAGCGTCAGTCAGATTCTCAAACGTTTTCATGCTCTTCTCAATGGGTTTGTCAGGGAAGGGTTATTAGTGTTCCCACTTTACAGACAGAAAAACTGAGGCTTTGAAAGACTACCCAGCTAGTAAGGGGCAGAACTAGGATACGAATCCATGTTTTAGTGTGCCAAAACCAGCACTATCCCAGCTGCCCCCAAGGTACAGTGGTGTTCACACAAAGAGGTTACAACTCTAGACCCCAAGTGTGCCTTGCTTGGTCTACATGGGTTTTGAAAATTAATCTGAGCTAGTAATCAACTCTTAAAAATAAGAGTTCACTCCAAAGTCCAGCTCTCTAGCTTCTGAAAACATTGGAACATCTAATAATAGTGGAGCTGGGGTTATAAGGGCAATAATGCGCTGGGGCAGTAGTTCTGCCCGCTTTGGATAAGTATGGGTTTTCTAGTTTTCCACTGTCTCCACCTCTCCCTATTGCTCCCCATTGGACCTTTCATTCCTTTCACTACATTCCCAGCTTCTCCATGCATATTTGGCTTTGAGAGCCCCATTTCTCCATTAATTACATAAATAGGGTTCACAGAGCCTAGCAATCGAGGAGTAACCACAGGAATTAAGTTACAGTTCCTTGCTAGAACACTCTCCTGCCATTCTGATAAGATCGTTTTGTACAAACAGTAGGAAATGTTTATGAGAGCTGGGACAAGGCAGTGGTGAAGAGGTCAGGTCTGGATTTTCATCCCAGCTCCCAGTCCTTGTGGTCAGATTCAGATTAAGTTTTCAAACCTCAGTCTCCTCATCAGTCAAGTGATTGGAAAAAAAAAAATGGGAATGCCCACTTCACAAGTAGATGGAAGGGAAAATAAATAGTAATCTGCTTGGAAAACTTTTGCTTCGTGGTGAGTATCCAATAGATGGCAGCCGAGATGATCCCGTTGGAAGTAACAGATGGGCTGTTTCGTGACGGTTCTTCATAATGAATAATCTGCACTGAGAAACATTTTCTCCGCATCCGTTTTGCCTGAAATGGCTTGACTCTCATGCTCACCATGCTCTTCCACAAGTGTCTGCTTCCCGGAGGCGCTATTTTGCATCATCCAGCCCTGTTTTCCAGACCTTTCTCCTCACTTGGTCTAATAGCCCTGAGATGCAGTGCCTTCTAGCTCCACGTCTGCGGCCAGCAGGCAGGGAACACCCTCTGCCTCCCACAAGCCTAACAGGAACCCTGTCGGGATTTTGATTCTGTCCCTGGGTGTGTGTTAGTGCGTGCTCTGCACAAAAGAACCGCTCAGCACTGCTTTTCCAAGCCAAGCTTTAAAAGGCTTATTTGCCATGACATCCAGCACTTGTAATTGGAGGTCATACCCCGGGGAAGAATTGCTAAATCTGTGTAAAATGTCTCTGACTCCCTCTCTTACAGATTCTGTCAGATTATCTCTTTAAGAATTCTAAACCCATGTTGTCTGAGGTGGTTTTAGGCTAATGTACCTTCCCCAAACAGTCCTTTGTTGTTGAAAATTAAGCAGTTGAGAGAGTTCCCCATCCAGAGAGAGGCTTGGTAAAAGCTCAATGCAAAACGGAACTGAGCCTGTCTAAGGAGTGACTGTGGAAGTCAGGAGAAAATGTGTGTCATATTTAAGTGTGCTCAGTAGTGAGGAGCACTAGCTGAGGCCCTGTATGAGCCACGTGGTGCTCCCGTGTCCTCCATCTCCTCCTCCCCTGGTGACAGGAGGCGTGGGGGAGGGGCGTGGGGTGGGAGGATGGTCGGTGGGCCAAGTCAGCCCCTGAGAGGTCAGGGCTCAATCCCACTTGGTGGTGGTGTTTATCTCTTCTGCACGTTAGGCCCTGTGTTCCGAGCTGGGCTCTGATTGTACAAAATCGGATAAGCCAGGTTCCTGAGCTCAAGGAGCTCCTAGGTTCCTTGGGGGTTAGAGGGGAGGCAGTAGGCAAGTGTACATCCCAAGGATGGAAGTGTTCCAACGGAGGTGTGTGCAGGTCCCACGGAGACCCAGAAAGGGGAGGCCAGCTGTTCTATGATGGTCAGTGGACGCTTCATGGGGGAGGTGTTCCAGAACAGTTCTGAAGGAAGAAGGTAAGACTGGAGCAAGGGCTGAGGCAGAAGGAGCAGGGGATGCTTGGGAAACAACGGGCGACACGGGCCAGGGGCAGTAAGGGATCAGCGAGGTCGACCGAGAGGCCCCTTGGAAAACTGCATTCTTCCATGCGGCTCCCTGACCGGACCTGACTAAGGGTTTAGGTATTTCACTTCATGCAGCTTTGCCAAGGGTGACTCTGCCCCACCCCTCAACCAGCCTTTTTCTTCCTCAGGGTTGAATGTCCTGGGATACCTTCATCCTCACAGCTGCCTCCAAACAGGGCGCAAGTTACCCAAAGGGTCCCGGCAAGGGGAGGACAAGGCCAGGATCATGCCTGTGTGTCTGCGAGCCTGGGCGACTCCTCCACAGCACGGGTGGGGTACCGCACTTGGTCCCCGCAAGGAGCGGCAGAGCTAAGCAAAGGGACGTAGACACAGCGGACAGACAGACACAAACTCCCGGCCACACACAGAGGTCCTGAGATAATAAACAGACAAGCACTAGGTACGCGGAAGGACACTCCACAACTCCAGAAACACAAACGCACACCCCCCTCGCACATAAACACCAGGCCAGCCCCCCACCCCCATCGCTGTCCGTCTGTATCTCTTTCTGTCTCTATATGCCTCTGTCTGCTTGTCTTTCTCCCTCTTTCTGTTTCTCTCTCTCTTTCTTTGGTCTCTCTGTATATCTGTCTGTATCTCTCTCTCTCTCTTACACACACACACACAAACACACACTTCCAAAATACACAATCGAAACTGAACCGGAAGACCCTCCCAACACCACTAACATCCCTCAGTGCTAACCCACCTGACTCTCTTCTTCCTCCTTCTAAAAATATTTTCCTTGCTGTTCTCCAAGCTGACTCCTTACAGCTTTCTGGGGATAAAAGGACATGTTCCTTGCCCTCATCCACAGAGTCCACGAGTCTGTTCTATATGTCTGAGGGCAGGGGTGGGATGATATGGGAGAATGGCACTGAAACATGTTAATTATCATATGTGAAATCAATCGCCAGCCCAGGATTGATGCTCGGGGCTGGTGCACCGGGATGACCCAGGGGGAGGGAATCGGGAGGGAGGAGGGAGGGGGGTTCTGGAGGGGGAGCATATGTAAACCCATGGCGATTTCATGTCATTGTATGGCAAAACCAATAAAAAAAAAAAAAGGATATGTTCCCAGATGGGTGACTGCTGATGCTCCAAGTGCCTATAGGAGAAGGGCTATTCTGGGCTGAGACAGCCCTGCTGGGGCTGAAGTGGGCAGCCCAGCACCCAGACCTAGACAAGTGGGGTTTGCCCTCCTCTGCGGGGAGTGAACAGACTTAGACATTCGCAGAGACCCCAGTCTGTCCTCTTTCTCCCATCACACTGAGCCCAGGTAATGTGGCTGAGAGACAACTGGCCACAAGCAGGTCAAGCCGATACCTGGGCAGATGCCGATTGGTTGAAAGTGAACCTCCTCTTTCCTTATTTGTCAAGGATTATTCATTTCGGTACGTCACTGGGTGGTTTGGCAACTGGGTGGTTGTGATTCTTTAAAGAATTTCAACCATGCTTCAGGGATGTGTTCTCTTCTTTTGGAGGAAGGAGGTGGGTGTTTACTTCTAATCTATATTCAAGATGTCACTTGTTTTTAAACTTTGTGATGAATATTAAGCTCAGATTTAGCTCATTTCTTTATTTTACTCATCGATTCCACAGATGCTTCCTGGGAGTCCATTATGATGGTGTCCTTGTAAGGCCTGGATGGACACAAATGTGAGCAAAGTTGACAAACACCATCCTTTTGAGAAGCCCATATTTTGGTGGGAGAGAGGCATCATATAAACAGACATATGAATATTGAATGCAAATAATGCCATGAAGAAAGAAAGGCAAAAGGCTCAGGAAGCCATAGCTGAGGAGGTGACAACTGAGCAGAAATCCCGAGGCACTGAGAGAGGGAACCAAGTACACGTACAGGACAGGATCATGTCAGCAAAGGGGATGGATGGTACATGCAAAGGCCCTGAGGCAGAGCGGCTTTCATCACACTGAGCACAGCAAGGAGGCCAAAGTGGGTGGATGGTCTGCAGTGGACCAGCAAGAACAAGGCAGATAATGAGCCTGAGAAGCACCCAGGGCCTGGTACCACACAGCCTTGCAGGCTACCATCAGGCCTCGCTTTCAACTTGAAAATGTTGGGGAGCCATTAGAGTTCTAGGAACCAACGTAATCCCATTCAAATTTTTAAAGGAGCAGCTCTGACTGCTATAAGCAGAACAGCATGGACTACAGAAGGGGCTAAGTAGAAGGAGAGCTGCTAGGAGGGTATCATAATCATTTAAGTAAAGGTGGTGGGAGAACATTCTTCATGTCCACCGAGTAATCCACCAGAACAACCCATAGGTAAAAGAGAAAGACCAAATGTGTGACAATGAAGAAATGTTGGAACACATTTCCACAAGATGGAAATGGTGGATCATCACTTGTTTAGGACCTACTATGTGTTTTGGACTATGAAAGAAACTTTATATAAAACACCCAATCCTTCTGGGGCTTCCCTGATAGCTCAGTTGGTATTAAGAATCTGCCTGCAATGCAAAAGACCCCAGTTCAATTCCTGGGTCAGGAAGATTCCCTGGAGAAGGGATAGGCCACCCACTCCAGTATTCTTGGGCTTCCCTTGTGGCTCAGCTGGTTAAGAATCTGCCTGCAATGTGGGAGACTTGGATTCGATCCCTGGGTTGGGAAGATCCCCTGGAGAAGGGAAAGAATATTCCAGTATTCTGGCCTGGAGAATTCCATGGACTAAGAGTCGGACATGACTGAGCAACTTTCACTTTCACTTTTCAATTCTTCTACTCATCATTGAGGGCAAATATTATTATCCCCATTTCACAGGTTGGAGATTAATATCAAATTCAATGTGTCAAAAATTGTAAAACATCAAAACATCAGTAAGGGTAGAATTGGCTTGAAGCCAATGAGGTTTTTTTAATTAGAAAAAAAAAGACTTGAAAAGACTGAAAAAGTTTTGACCTTTTTCTTATAGTTTCTTTCTTATTATGAAGCATCCTCAACTCAGAAATAGTGAAATATATAGACAGAAGCAAAATAAAAGCTATAGTCTCACCTCTCTACCCAACTACTTGCAATCCTTGATACAGATATAGCAGTGGCCTTTTACACAAATATAATATTTTTCTACAAAAATGAGCTCTAGCCAGGCAAACTGTTTTGTGACATTCCATAATTCATTTAAATCACCTTGGTAGACGAGTTTGTCTCAACTATTTCCTCTTTCCTTGGCCATGTAAGTTGTTCACTTAACACTGAATATGTATCGTGTCCCAACTTTTCCCTCTTCACAACAGAGGGAAAGAAAAAATTATTGAAAATAAAGCAGAAACAAAACACAAAGACAATAGAAAATCCTAGGGGGAAATTGCATAGAGGCAGATGGATTTGCTATTGATGTTTCAAATGTCAACTCTTGGCGATATTCATTTTCCAACAAATTTTTCTTTGGGCCAAGTTGCTCTGTTAACCACTCAGCTTTCTTACAAAGTGTTTTGATCAAATTGTTCATTTGTTCAAATTTGCTTTGGCCAAGTAGCTTTATGGCTGAATCATCTGAGGATTAATAATACTATTATTATAAATGACTACACTTATTTTGCTTTGAATTTGTGTGTACTAGCCCAATTACAGACCTGACTGTAATTAATCCTCCTGAGAGTAACTTAGTGAAGTCAGGATGGTCCTCCCCATCTGATGGAAATGAGGGATAAGGTCATAATCCAAGGTTACCTGGCTGGCTGGGAAGTGGGAGATGAAGAATGTGAGCCCAGACCAGCCTGTTTGTCTGCCTCTGGGCCTTTGTCTTTGCCACACCACAAGATGTGACGAACACGACACACAGTAGGGCCTCAAAAACCATTGACTTCCCCTGACCCCTCTCTTCCTTAGAACATTAGTTACTAGCAAGGGAGAGCTACCACTAGGCTTATAATAAAATCTCTACTGATTCTAAAACCTTTTTCTTCTTCAAATAGAGATTTCTAGAAATGAAATTTCAGTTTCTGAATCTAGCAAACTAATTTGTCTGTCTTCAAAGATCTTGCCAGACCATGAGGGCCTACCACACTCGCCCCAATAAAAGCAATTCCAATCTCAAAAAAAAAAAAAAGATCTTTATGGCTTTATGGTCATGCCATAATGTGATATAGTGTATGTTTTCATTTACATGCATTTAATCTTAGTTTATAATGTGAGCTGCTATTGAAAATGGTAAAATTACATCTAAGGAGCAACAGAGAAGGAAGAAAGAACTTGAAGGAGGGCACTGGCTTGAATGGGCCAGAACCATTCATCACCCCCACTAGAAAATCAGTTCAGCAGCACATTGGAAACTGGAGGAGACTGACGTCGAACAGAACACACCTATAGAAAGAAGGGCGCCCTTGGAAGCCAGGCAGGGCCGGTGAAGATGGCTTGTGCTGGGTCGGGAACCAGGACACCCAGGGGCACGCCCTCATGCCCGTCACTCCACAGGGCTCATATCTGATCACCCAAGTCACTCCCTGTTTCTCGGATTATTGCTCTGGTAAAGCATTGGGCATAGCCCCAGGGCCACTTCTGCACGAATCACAGTAGAGTCAGAGACACAGAGCGCAGCTTCAATAGCCCAGCCCCAGGGAGCCAAGGCCAAAACCAGGGGGCAGTCTTCAGTCACGGCCCCGGGGGTGCCTGGCCTGCTTGCTGGAGGTTGGGGCATATTCCTGGGAAAACCGGGTCTAATGAGAAAATGTCGAAAATTTATCTTTTTTTGGATGATAATATCAACACTATTTTAACTCTCATCAAGAAAAAGAAATCTTCTTTGCGGGGGAACAATGAGGATATCAATGAGAAGAAGACAGTCTTGGAAAGTTGGGGGCAGCCGAGCTGAGCACTGGGGAGAATTTCCCCACAGTGGTGAGCAGAGGCTTTGAGATGGTACTGTTGGCACCCATTGTATCCAGATGATGGGGACAGTTCAGGAGCCCCTTCAACAGTGGGGGAACATGAGTGGTGGGGGGGTGGGTAGTGAAGGGGACCAGGAGAAGGGGACACAGAAGCCTGTGTGCCAGGCAGAGGGCTGACTTCAGCCTGGAGGGACAGCCCCAAGCTTTCTCTGTCTCCCCCACACACTTCAAATCTATCATCTGAAAACTGGATGAGGAGGCCGGGAGTCAGGCAGGACCTGGGGAGAAGTAGTGTCTCTGGCACCTGCATTTCTTCCACTGGGGAGGGGAAACTACTCCTAGCTCTGACTCCTCCCCATCCATGCAAGTAGCCCCAAGCTGAGGACAGCTGGCACTTGAAGGATGGCGAGGAAATCCAGAGAACACCAGAAATTACATCACCTGACACATAGCTGATGCTCATTAAACGCCAGTTCCCTCCTTCTTTCCTTTCCTCTGAGGGGTTTCCTGTGGCTGAAAAGGTCTGAGCCTGTTATATTCAGGAGCAACTGCTCCAAAATTTCTCCCTAACATGGCCACACTTTGGCTCATGCGGGCAGGACCATATCCAGGGCTGCACTAGGGAGACCAGGACAGGAAACCAGACCTGGGGCTCCTTGGGCGAGAAGAGGTACAACTGGGTGGGCCCTGCCACCCTCCTGTCTGCATGCCAAGGCTTTCTGGTGGTATTTATTCTTTGCAAAAAGTGGAAGAATCCTGACAGACTGGCTAATCACGACGTGTCACTGGAACAGGCTGTTCTAAGGTTTCACAACTCCTATCACTTCAACCAGCCACTCTGGCTCTAAATCCTGCACCCTGCAGAGGCATCTAGCCATGGGGCTCCTGCCCCAGGTCCCAAACACTGTGCAGCGGATGTCTGCCAGGGCATCCTGAATTAATGCTGGCATCCCATAAGCTTTAGCCAGGGTGAAAAGGGAGTTACTAGCCTGATGTCTGCTCTGCAGGAAAGCAGGGTTTGAGCTGCATGTGTGCCCAAGTCCAGCTCCCTGAGACGCAGTGCTTAAAGATACCTGTTTTAGTGTCAAACATTTAAAATAACGCCTTTGGTAAAACAGACTTAATTTCTTTCATGTTGATTTTCACCTTGGAATGGCTTTGCAAAGGGTCAGAAAACCCTTACTTTATACATGGAAGGCATTCCTCTACATCTCCAATGACCACACACTCACTCAGTCAGTGCCTACCGGGTGAGCACTGTCTACACTGTGTACAGGACTGGGAGGGCAGTCTCAGGCAGAAAGGAGATATGGTGCCTGTGCTGTCCCTGTACATTCCAGATGCCAGAGCATTGCAAGAGGCAGGATTTGAGGGCCAGGTTTCAACCCCAGCTAGGTAGGCTTTGTACCCAAAGAGATCCAGGTTTGAATCCTACTTTCACCGCTTGCGAAAGTGAACTTGGAGTCCACCCTTTTCTCTGAGCTTTATGCCTTCTCTTAATGGAGAAAACCATTCCCATTCCCACTTCAAAAAGGGGTTATGAAGTTGTTGGGCTCACCCCCACAGGCCAGCTAGCCTTGCAGTTGCCTGGCCTCAAGACCAAAGAAAGCCCAGACAGCAACAGAGACATCAATTGGATGAGAGGATCTTACACAAAGGGTCTTGGAGAGACACCCTACCATGTGCAGCAGGTGGGGGCTGGACATGGTAGCTGTCATTGCTACTGGGGAAAGGAGGCTACTGTGTACAGGCGAGATGATACTAAGACATCGGGTGAGCGCATCAGTGACAGTTAATTAAGAGGATTAGATAGTCGTGTGAGGGGAACAGGGCCTGGGAAACCGTAGGATGTAGAGAGAGCAAGAGAACAGCCATCCTGAGTCTCCTGACCATGCATGGGTGAACTGAGCTGAGGTCTGGGAAGACGTGAGTGCCAGAAAGGCCCACAGTAGGGATCCAGCTCCTGCCGCTGCTGTTTCATTTTGACAACCGTGTGTCCTTGACCACTCTGCAGCTCCACGCCCTGAACTCTAAAGTGGCAACAGTAAGACCTATCTCACAAATTTTAATACAGAGATTAAAGGTGTTTGGAAAAGGAGTTTGAATAATGACAATATTTGATGTAGGGATAAACAGTACATACATAGCACAATGCAATACATCTCATTATAGGAAAACGAAATGACAGAGGCTATGTTCCTTTTGATTGCACAGGGTAGAACTCTTTTGGTACTCTCCTTCCCCTAGACAGTCCAAGGAAAACACCTGTGGCTACTCTACGCCAAGCGCTATGCTCGATGAATTCCCATGCTTTCTTATTTAATCCTCACAGCAGCCCTTGGCAGTGGTTATGATCCCTGTTTTGCAGATGGTGGAACAGTGGCTGAGAGTGGTTACAGAGCTAACCCCAGGCGACACAGTTCAGCTGGGATTAGACCCAAATCCATCTGGTTCAAAAGACCACGCACTTGCGCCTGTAGAGCCCTGACACTCCACAGGTGTCAAGCAGGTGCTTTCTGATGCTTAGAAAGAAACAAATCCCTCCCTCTCCAGGTTGCCACTGCCACAGAGAGCAACGCGGCAGCCACTGTGCATGGAGCAGTCTCCCCGCTGGGACCTCAGGCACCACTCAGGATCCAAGCAGTGAGTCCTCTGTCCTTCTCAGGCCCATCCCCAGCAACGGTTCCTCCCAAAGTCGTGAAAATTAGCATCACTCTTCCACTTCCAACTAAGCTTGAGTGATCAGAATTAGCAATCAGATGCACAGTTCAGTTTGAATTTAAGGTGAAAAGAAAAAGAATTTATGTGTCCCAGGTCCAGGGACAACCTGACTCTGAGCTGACCCTGCATCGAGCTGGGTTAAGGCAGAGTAGGGAGGATATTGTGGCTTCCATGGTGACTCAGCAGTAAAGAAGCCACCTGCAATGCAGGAAACGTGAGTTTGATCCCTGGGTCAGGAAGATTCCCTGGAGAAGGGCATGGCAACCCAGTCCAGTATTCTTGCCTGGAGAATCCCATTGACAGAGGAGCCTGGCGGCCTGAGATCTATGAGGTCGCAAAGAATCAAACACGATTTAAGTGACTGAGCACAATACATCACAGGGAGGATATTGTGGAATCTGTCTCTGGGGATCTCCATCCAAGCCTGCCAGGAATTTCATCTTCATTGCTAACCTCGTAATCCCAGCTCTGAGGGTCAACATGAGGTTCACACCTGCTTCCCAGAACAAAAAAGGAGGTGGGTCACACAATTTGAGAGAAGTCAACATTTTCTCTGCTTCCCTCCCCTCTAAGAGGAATCATAAATTGCCAGGTACTTGCAAGCACTTTTTTTCCCAAGTGCAGGGGCACAGAACAAACCGAACTAGAATCTAGGCTCAGCCAGCTATTAGAAAGGTGGATAGAGACTTCCCTGGCCGTCCAGTGATTAGGACTCAGTGCTTTCACTACCTGGGACGTGGGTTCAATCCCTAGTCATGGAACTAAGATCCTGCACACGCTGTTAAAAGGAAATAAAACACAAGATGGGGCTTTATCAAGGAGAGGGTTGGGAAGCCCATTCCAGACAAAGGGAAGAGTATGTGCAAATCTCAGGCAGCATTGTGTGCAGGAAAATGGAGAGATTAACGTGAGATGCAAGCCTCTGGCCCGATGCTGAGGAAACTGGTCAGAAAGAGAGGTAAGCAGGCCCCCAATTGTAAGATACCTTGTGTGTTGGGTTACTGATTCTGAATTTTATCTCTAAAACAATGAGGAATCCTTGAGGGATTTTGATCAAGGGAGTCACCTGACTGATAATGACTTAACTTTGCTTTTATTTGATTACTAGGGAGGGTGAACTGTTTTTCCATGTGTCCTATTTGAATTATTTCTTTTGTTTTTCATATTGACTTGTAATAACTTTAGACATGGAAGGATTTTCATCCCTTATTATTTTTTATCATGTTCCTTGTTTGTCTTTTGAAAATTTGTATAATTTTTTAAGTAAAAAATTTCTTCTGAATTTTATATAATCATATTGTTATATTTGTATGTGTAGATGCTCCCATGGTCATTGTATTAAAGTTATTTCCTCTTCTGAGAGAAAAATAATACAAATTGACTATAATGTTAAATATGAAAAACAAACCTATAGTCCCTTCTAGCTTTTTTTTTAAAAAACTTGTATGTTTGTTGTTTGTTACATGTAATTCTGTAATCCACCTGGAATTTATTTGGAAGTATGATGTGAGGTGATGATCTTTTTTTCTCAAATACTCAGCTTTCCCAACACCTTTTATTGATCAAATCCAAGTCTTCTATGGCACTTCCCCATCACAGAGCAAGTCTCACTCATGCTCAGCTGGTTTCAGACAATCTATTCTAGTCCAATAAGCTATGCACCCATCCCTGTTCAGACACTATACCATTTTAATGACTGAAACTTAAAATGAATTTTAAAATCTAATGAGAATTCTCACTCAATTCTTCTGCTACAACCTCTTCATTCTTCCAAATAAACTTAGAATCACTCTGTCGACTTCAAAGAAAAAGCCACTGTGATTTTTTTTTTTTTTGACTAAACTAATTTGGGCTCCAAAGTCACTGCAGATGGTGACTGCAGCCATGAATTTAAAATATGCTTGCTCCTTGGAAGAAAAGCTATGACAAATCTAGACAGCATAGTAAAAAACAGAGACATTTCATTACCAACAAAATCTGTACAGTCAAAGCTATTGTTTTTCAGCAGTCATGTATGGATATGAGAGTTGGACCGTAAAGAAGGCTGAACATCAAAGAACTGATGTTTCTGAACTGTGATGTTAGAAAAGACGCTTGAGAGTCCCTTGGATTACAAGGAGATCAAACCAGTCCATCCTAAAGGAAATCAGTCCTGAATATTCATGGGAAGGACTGATGCTGAAGCTGAAACTCCAACACTTTGGCCACCTGATGCGAAGAACTGACTGATTAGAAAAGACCCTGATGCTGGGAAAGACTGAAGGCAGGAGGAGGAAAGGATGACAGAGGATGAGATGGTTGGATGGCATCACCGCCTCAATGGACCATGAGTCTGAGCAAGCTCCAGGACATGATGAAGGACAGGGAAGCCTGGCATGCTGCAGTCCACGGGGTCACAGAGTCAGACAGGACTGGGCAACAAAACAACAACAATTTGAAAGAATCATCATCTTCACAGTGTTCGGATTTTCCACCAAGGAACATGGTATGTCTCTCAGATACCTTGTTCCTCATGTTCAAAAAAATCCCATAAAGTTGATAAAATTATTCTCATTTTACAAATGAAGATACTCATGAGGCTCAAGCAGTTATCAGCCTGTCTAAAGTCACATCTGAAATACATGAGATGCCAGCCCTCTGTCCCTCTAGCAGCTTGAATGCTTCACTTAAGCAGAAAGTGAGTAAATTTTAAAACATTAAATATATTAATAATATTAAATAGTGATTTGGGAATTTGAGATTAGCAGATGCAAACTACTATGTATAAAATAGATAAATAAAAAGGATCTACTGTGCCGCACAGAAACTATATTCAGCATCTTGTAATAACCCATAATGAAAAAGAGTCTGAAAAGAATGTGTGTGAATATGAGTGAGTGAAGTCACACGGTCATGTCCGACTCTTTGCGACCCCATGGACTGTAGCCTACCATGCTCCTCCGTCCATGGGATTTTCCAGGCAAGAGTACTGGAGTGGGCTGCCATTTCCTTCTCCAGGGGATCTTCCCGACCCAGGGATCAAACCCGGATCTTCTGCATTGTAGGCAGATGCTTTACCATCTAAGCCAACACAACATTATAAATTAGCTATATACTTCAATAAATATTTTTTAAAAGACATTTTGGGATGAATTACATTTAGCAAACATTTATTAAACACCTGTCATGTGCCAGACATTGGGAATGGAAATGAGTAAGACAATTTCTGTTATGATGGCCCTCAGAGTCTTAGGGGAGGAAAGAAAAATGTATAAAGATAATTATTGTACAGTGTAATAAATGATATCAAAATTATAGTTTCTTGTATTATCTGCTTATCATATGCCAGGCACTCTTCTAAGCTCTTTGCATCCATCTTACCTTTTTAACATCAAAAGATTTAGTCACTGCTGCATCCATTTGGGGTATGAGAACACAAGGCACAGAGATGTTATGGGACTTGTCCCAGCTGGTGAAGTCACCAAAAGACAGAGCTGAGACTGAAGCCTGATTCCAGACCCGGTGTTCAGTCCCCTTGACCAGGCTGCCATAGAAATGAGCATGGCAAACTGTGTGGGCCTCACAGAGGGCACCTCATTCAGCGGGGCAGGTGTCTTGGATGAGGTCCAGATGGCCTGAGTCTTAAAGGATGCATAGGGATGAGCAGGAAGCGAAAAGGGAGAGAATGGGCTTCAAGGCAAAGGGCCCAGTACCTGCAGAGATATGGGATGACAGGGAACAGTGTGCCTTGGGGGTGATTCAGATGAAAATAGCCATGATCTAAGAGCTGTTGTTGAATACCTAGTAGATACCAGGTACTCCCCTGAACTCTTTGCACATAGCAGCTGATGAAATCCTTGCAAAAACCCGATAAGATAGGGTTATTATCCCATTTTACAGATGGGGAATGTGAACACAGAAAGATTAAATAACTGGACTCTGACCACGTGGCTGAGAAGCAACAGAGCTAGAAATAGAACTGGAGAGAGGAGCATGAGTCAGATGGTGTAGTCTCAAGACTCAAACAGTCAAAGATTTTGGATAAGAGTCATGGTCAAATTTGCCATGAACTGGGCAGAGAGATGATATTCACCCTCATCTTCAGCCCTTAGCCACGTCTATGAACTCATTTAAACACCACGACCAACCCACTGAGATTGGTAGCCTTATTCCCATTTTATAGCTGAAGAAACCAAGGCTCTGAGGGCACAAGAGACTTTGCTATCACTAGAGGATGGTGGAGGCAGAATCCAAACTGCACCACCTTCGGTGCAGCTGGCCCCAAAGGCCAGCTCTCCCATCATCAGACAGTGGAGGGAAAGGCAGAAAAGTGGGGAGCAGGGGACCGGTACCCCAGCAGATCACAGCTCTCACCAGCATGGGGGTAGAGGGTGAAAGTTCCTTGGCAAGCATGTAGGTCACCTCCTGACAATAATTAAAATGGAGAGTTACAAAGAGATAAAACTTTACAAAGCATTCTTGGCATTCTTGTCCATGGCTGCAACAATATTAACTTTCATTTGAGGGCATCGATGGGCAATTCCATCAGGGTTCGAGTAACCCCCTTTCATTTTCCCTTTTGCCCTGGAAAACCTCTACCTTCCGAGTCTAGACACCATCCCTTGGATGACAGTAGGAGCCTACGTGCTGAAAAGCCAGTCCAGAACCAATGCTACCATGTGAGCGTGGCCCATCTGGAACACATTTGAGCACCAAAGAGCTGTAATCATTTGTGATCCTGAGAACATGCACCAGAGACAGTTCACTGGGAACTTTAAAGAAAAACCAAAAAAGACAGAGTCAGCTATGTAAACATGTAAAACTTCTGTGTGAGGGGTGGGGGGAGAGGGAGAAGTAACATTAAAAAAAAAAAAAAAGGCAAAAGCAGTCTGGAAAAGAAAACCAACCCCAAGCAGAGGAGACAGCGGTGTCTCCATTTTGCAGATAAGAAAACTGAGGCTCAGGAATGTTAAGTGCTGGCCTAGGTTAAAGTGGTGGTGGAGGTGGGATTTGAATTCCTATCTATTTGACTTCAAAGCATGAGCTATCACTTCCTAAATGACTCTAATTTGATTAACATAAAAAAGAGAAGACTGAAAAGTTCAAAACATTGCAGTAAATATATTAGACAAAATTGATACATATTTGGATATTAAAAGTGAGTTTAACTTGATTGGAAAAAGAAGTTCAGACCCGAATTTTTAAGTCAGCTAAAAACAGCCATAATGTGTACAATTAAGGGCCAAACATGAAAAATTATTCAACCTTTGAGAACGCTCAAAGAAATGCAAGTGGAAACAACACAAATTTGATATTTAATATTAAATAAATTCAGTGGAAAATGCTGGAAAAGATGAGGGAGAAACTGAAACACACCAGCGTAACTATTGGTCAGGTTTAATTCATTCAAGCTTGTTGAAAAGTAATTTGGCACTGGATTTCAAACATATGCATTTTCACATGATTTTCTTACATTGAAATGTAGTTGATTTTCAGGGTCACCCTGGTGGCTCAGCTCTAAAGAACCTTCCTTCAATGCAAGAGACCTGGGTTCGATCCCTGGGTGGGGAAGATCCCCTGGAGGAGGGCATGGCAACCCACACTAGTACTCTTGCCTAGAGAATCCCATGGACAGAGGAGCCTGGCAGGCTGCAGTCAATAGGGTCACACAGCAATGGACACAACTGAAGCGACTAAGCAGCAGCAGCAGCATAGTTGATTTCCAACCTTGTGTTAGTTTCTGGTATGCAGAAAAGTGATTCAATTTCAAGTATATGTACTTTCCAGATTTTTTTCCCATGCTAGAGTATTATAAGATATTGAATATATCTCCCTGTGCCATACAGTAGGTCTTGCTTTGCTGTTCATTTTATGTACAATAGAGTGTATCTGTTAAAAACTAAACTCCTAATTTTCATATGATTTGACTGAGTAATTCCAGGCTTGGAAATTTACCTAGGTAAATAATCCAAAAGGAAGATTATTCTATCTTGAAGCCTTATGTATACAAATGAAAAAATCAGAAACCATCAAAATGCTCATCAGTAGAGTAACTGTCACATTAGTTTGGGGCATCCATTCAAAAGATTTTGACCCAGTCTTTTTCTAGCATTTTGGAAAAAATGCTTTTGCTAGAATATCAAAAAGAAAAGAGAGAATTTTACAAAATTGCACCTAAGCTATAATTGAGATGACAAAAAATTTGTCTGTGAATGAACGGAGACAAGAAAGGAATATGGTCAAGAATTGCTTGGGTGGTGGGATTGTGACCCACTTTTGATGTTACTGTGGATGCAACATTTGTGCAAGAAAAAAAAAATCACCCTTATAAAAATGATAGCCCTGTGATTGTATTGGGCCAAATTCCTACAGTGCTAAAAATACGTTAAGAACTTCTGGAAAGCTACATTGACTCTTTGGATGATCACTGTGGGACCACTGAATGCTATAATAATAATAGTAGTAGTATAAAAGAGGCCAGTAAGTCAATATTCCTTCCAAATTTACCAAGTTAACTGCCAAGACATAACTTAAGCATTAAGACAATCTAGTCCAACAACCCCAAATATAGAAGAGTTAGGGACCCATGCAACATCTCCAGCCGAGTATGGACAACCACAGACCACCACTTACAGGTCAGTCTTCACGCATTCATAATTCTCCCCATATTTCCCACAGCTAAATTTGCTCTCTGCCTGAGTCTCCCACCCCCACCTTCTCACTTTTACAGCTTAAGTTTCTAAGCAAAAAAATCCTAGTTAGATGCCATTCCCCTATACGGTTTTCGTATTGCCTCACACTTGTTTGTGAAGGGACCCCAAAAGCTTTGATGAAAGAGCTGTGTCCCTATATATGAGAAGCCTGCACAGCATCTGGCATCGTCTCAGCCATGAGGAACACATTTCATCATAGTGTCCTGTGATCTCTGACACAAATTAGCATCTGGGAAGATCCCACATACCGTGGAGCAGCTAAGCCTGTATGCCACACTATCAAGCCTGTGCTCTGGAGCCCACTGACTCCAATTACTAAAGTCCATATGCCCTACAGCCGGTGCTCCACAACGAGATAAGCCACCTCAGTGAGAACCCCCACACACGGGAGCAAAGGGCAGCCTCTACTCTACGCAACCAGAGGAAAGCCCACACAGCAGTGAAGACCCAGCACAGCCAAAAACAAGTAAACAAATAAGATAAAATTATTTAAAAGAAACAGAAATGTATTCTTTCACAGTTCTGGAAACAAGACATCAGAGATCAGTTTCAATAAGCTGAAATCAAGGAGTAAGCCAACCCATGCCTCCTCCCTAGGTTTTCACAGCTCCTGGTGGCTGCTAGCATGCCTTGGCTTGTGGCCACATCACTCAGGCCCTGCCTGTATGGTCACAGCACCTGCTCCTCTCCTATGACAAATCTCCACCTGCCTCCCTCTTATAAGGACATGTCTGATGTCATTTAGGACCCATCCAGATAGTCCATGATAACTTCTCCTTCTTAAGATCTGTACTGCAATCATATCTACAAAGTTCCTTTGATTATAGCAAGCAGACCTAGCATTGTCTGTGTAGCATAACTTTCTGATGTTAGTAAAAACAAAATTGGAAACTTGAAATTAAATCATGCCAAGGTTTTGATACACTTGTCATAAGATATGAATAAAACACATCAAAACAATGATATGAAGTGTTCAGATTCTCAGATGTTTATTGCATGGGTTTTGTTTAGTTTGTGTATTTCTTTTTTTCAGTTAGTATATGGCATATTGCCATCCTCAAATATGTGGTTACCTTTGTTGTATTGGCATAATCAGCGACTTGTACATTCAGTGGTAACATTTTGGCAAGTTTTATCAGCAAGCAACACTTTCAGTTAATAAATAAAGTTTTAAACATCATGTAAGGTTGACAATACTGTTTTCTATATTTGAAAGTTGCTAGGGGAACACAAGAAAAAAAAATTCTGTAACTGTGTGGCAATGGATATTAACTATTAACTAGACTTATTGTGGTGATTATTTGGCAATATATACTTGCACTGAATCATTATAATCATTATGTTATACACCTAAAATTAATACAAAGTTATATGTCAATTATATCTCAATTTTTAAAAAATCAAGTGAGAGGGGGTTTAAGCTTGCTAAATATAAAGATTGGAACTCCAGTGATTGTAGCTTTAGTATTGCTGACTGTGTTACTTTAGATGTAGCATTGCATGTGCTGTGCATATTTTGATTTTATTAAAAGAAAAAGTTAAACTGCAAAATAAAAGAAAAACTAAACCCTATAACCTTCAACACTCACAGTTCCAGATATGAGCTTTTGGGTGATGGAGCATTGCTGTCTGCCGCACCCCACCCCAGCCATGTGTGGCTTAGATGCTCAGCTGGGTCCAATTCTTTGCAACCCCATGGACTGTAGCCTGCCAGCTCCTCTGACCATGGGATTCTCCAGACAAGAATTCTGGAGTGGGTTGCCATTTCCTCCTCCAGGAGATCTTCCTGATCCAGGGATCAAACCTGTGTCTCTTACGTCTCCTGCATTGGCAGGCGGATTCTTTACCACTAATGCCACCTGGGCAGCATTGTTCTGTCTACCACACTACATACCTTGGACAGTCAGTCAGTGAGTTCAGTCACTCAGTTGTGTCCAACTCTTTGCGACCCCATAGACTGCAGACGCCAGGCCTCCCTGTCCATCACCACCTCCTAGAGTTTACTCAAACTCATGTCCATTGAGTTGGTGATGGACTCAATGTCCATTGAGTCCAACCATCTCATCCTCTGTTGTCCCCTTCTCCTTCCACCTTCAATCTTTCCCAGCATCAGGGTCTTTTCAAATGAGTCAGTTCACATCAGGTGGCAAAAGTATTGGAGTTTCAGCTTCAGCATCAGTCCTTCCAGTGAATATTCAGGACCAATTTTCTTTAGGATGGGCTGGCTAGATCTCCTTGTAGTCCAAGGAACTCTCACCAACACCAACAGTTCAAAAGCATCAATTCTTCAGTGCTCAGCTTTCTTTATAGTCCAACTCTCACATGCATACATGACTACTGGAAAAACCATAGCTTTGACTAGATGGATCTTTCTTGGCATACCCTGGAAATAGGGGACAAAACTGGCCATTTCTTGCCTAGAAACTGGTCAGGACCAAAACTTCCTTTGTGCCCAGGAAGTCTCTAGAAACACAAGCTCACTCCTTCACCCACTTCTTCCTTCTCACAGCAATCATCTGCTGGGTATTTGCTTGACCAGGCTCAGTGCTGGGCACCAGGGATGTAAACAAGAATAAGACCCAGATCTTGCCCTTGAATTGCTCAGGACTGAGAAGGGGGTGATACTCAAACCACTGTAATTGCAACGTGCCCTGTGCCAAAGTAAAGGTTTGTGAGCAAAACACCATGAGAGTTCAGACTGGGTTATTTTGAAGACAGTTCAGAGACAATGAAATTGGGTCTTCATTGATCAGTGGGAGCCAGAAAAGCAGAAGAGAAGAAGGGGACGTTTCGTTGCGCCCTGGAAGCAAACAAAGGTGAGAGACCATGGAGACAAGTCTGGCTCAGTCAAGGCATGAGAAGGATGCATATATGAGCAAGAGGTCTGGCCAGACCTGAATATGGAGCCCGGCCCTCACCACCGAAGCTGCACCATAGCTGTGAGCGATCTAGGCAAACAGCTGCATCTTAAAGAGCTAGTTCATTGATAATCAACAAGGACCTACTGTATATTACAGGGGAACTCTACTTAGTACTCTGTAATAACCTATATGGGAAAAGAATCTGAGAAGAGGTGACTAAATGCATCACTGAATCACTTTGTTGTGCCCCTGAAACTAACACAACATTGTAAATCAATTATGCTCTAATATAAAATAAAAAATTTTTTAAAGTTATTCACCTTCTGACCTGAAAATCTCGTTTACAGGAATCACCCTGACAAAAATAAGGATCTTCATTGGAGTGTTACTGAATAACTAAAATTTAACCAACTTGATTATTCTCAATGGCTTTGGTTCAATAAATCATGATTTGCCCATACTATGGGATAGCAGGCAGCTCATAAAAGCAATAAAGAGGAGCCCTGAGCTCCCAAAGGATGTTGTTCAAGAGAAATAGCAAACTATGGAACAAAATGCAAAGTGGAATCCCACTTAGATTTCTAGAACTCCCAAACTATGTGAGTTTGCATGCAAATACAGAGAGAAAAAGTCGGTAAGAATACACAAAAATGAATGACGGCACATCTAGAAGAGATTCAGATAAAGGAATTAAAAGGAATGATCACTTTTGACCCTGTTCACATCTGAATTTTTTGACATTTTTCTTGAAGGAGCCTATGGCCACCACATCTCACGTGTATAATCAATAAGAGCCAAAAAACAAAAGAAAGAAACTTTGGCTTAAAATAAATTGGATAAAAGCAAAGGGCAATGAGCTGACACAGTTCTCAGAAGTGCTTTAGGGGTGCTCTGTGTAAAAGTTAGCAGGTCTTACACAACCAAGAGCAGAGGCAGGGAGACCAGTCAGGGTTTCCAGCTGCCAAGAGGATGGAGGGATGCCAGATTAGAAAAATCTAGAGAAGAGAAGACGAATTCAATCAAAACATGGCCCATGTTAAGCAGAAGACAAGGAGGAACAAGTCTGTCGAATTGTGGAGGCTGACACCAGGATTTATAAATTCTGCACAGAGGAGTAGGTGATGGGGCCATTCGCTGAGCCACAAGATCAGGAAGGGTGAGTGAGGGTCCACAGGAGAGGAGTGAATGGTCTCTGCTTCCTGGAGATCTTGGAAGATGCTGCTCTTCTTCCTGAGTTGTCTGCCTATCTGACACATGCTCTCTAATCTACGGAAGAAAGGGGTAACCCTTTCTCCCCTGGGCCACGGGAGAAGGCTCCAAGGAGATTGAGGGTCTCTGGGCTGCCAGGGAGGACCCTCTGACTTAGAAGTCTCACCAGTATCTCTTACAGAGTAGCTGTCCTCTCCAAGTAGTTTTACAAACCACCAACAGGTGACAGCCAGCCAGCCACTTCCCCGGGTGACACCCAGGCTGCCTCCCTGTAGTTGACTCTAGTTACTTCGCAGTGTGTGGTGCCCAAGGCGAGGCAATGCCTTCAATCCAAGTCACCCTTCCCAGTTGCCAGCATGTCCACAACTTGGCTTCAGATAAACTCCACAACTCCATGCCTGGGCCATGCAGACCGTTGACTTCAGGGAGAAACTTTCTCTATCAAGACCTCAGAGTGACATGGCAGCTCCCAGCTCTGTGGCCGGCCCCTTAGGTGGGAGGCTACTCAGTAACCTCCACACCAAGCGCAATGGAGAGCAGAGGGTGGCTGATGGCTTTGCTTTTCTAAATAAGGTTTCTAGGGCTCCCTCATTTAGTCACAAAGGATGCGCGTGTCCTTCCTTGCAGAAATCATGAAAGCCACTTTTCAAATATAGCTGGCCACTTACTGGAACTTCTGCTGAGTGTTTCTCACACAAAGCCCAACTCAGGGTAATAAATGCCAGTCAAAGTGAGCAACCCATATTACCGAGGTTGGCAAGTGTATATTAATGTGATGAAACTAACTGACCCTGTGTCCTTTGGGTTCCCAGTCACATGGTCGATTATTTCTAATACCTAGGTCATAAGCAAAGCTTTCTCTTCTATGAAAAATCCACAGGGTATTATGTTTTTGTGAAACTGATGTGAAAGTCGAAAGGAAACCAGCATGTCTCCAACTGCCAGCTCCAGGGAGTTGTAGTAATGCTTCTGATATGTTTCCTTATGTAATCAATACCACAGGCCTGCAGTGAGGGTCTTCCTTGCTTCGTTGTATGAACAAGGAAACTGAACCTCTGAGATGGTAAAGTGACTTAGCCAAAAGCTGCGAGCCAGTCCGATCTGACTCCCTTGTTCCACCCGCTGACTTATTGGAGTGGTAGGTGAAGCGGGGTAGTATATGAACATGTGCATATGTGAGTGTGTTTGTGTGCACATGTGTGCTTATGCAGGCTTTCCAAATGCACTAGTTCCCACTGGCCCACTACTGATGTGGCTTCTGGAGCCAGAGTTGTCTGAAATCATCACACTCTCCCCTTCACTGCTCTGTGGGTTCACTGTGATAAACGCCTTATTTGATAAATTTGCTGGAATTCAGACCTGGCCTTGGTCCTCTTGTTCAATGATTCGATCTAAGAGGCCTGGGGCTACAAAGGACACTCAGTCCCCCAAATACCCGCAGTCAGACTGTATTCTGCCCCATCTGAGGCCAAGGCTTCTTGTAGCCCTATGGTATTTATTCACCGCTTCTCCTTTGGTACAAGTTTATTCTTCCCTTCTCCTTTGGTACCAGAAGCTCTGATTGTACCTGGGTACATGGAATAAAGATAATTCTCACCACCCTGGCAGCTCAGTGGGACCATATCACTAAGTTATGGCTAATGGCACAAAAGGAAAGTGCTCTTCCCTTTATTTTGTTGATTTATTTTTTCTTCCCTGCTGGGTGGAATGAAGAAGTGATGGCAGACCCTCTGGAAGCCATCTTGAGTCATGGGATAGAAGCTACCCAGTGAGGATGGCAAAGAAGACAGACAGCAAGAGCCTGAATCTCTGACAGTCGTATTGTGGAGTTGTCCAACAATTCTGGACCATCTGCCTGCCTCCAGACTTCCCTAGTGAAAGAGAAATCAATCTCTTTTTAAAGTACTGTGACTGGGATTTTCTTCATATGTAGCTGATAAATGATAAACTGATAAATGATCTTCTGTCAAGAACTCCTGGAGGGCAGGGCCCTGTTATTTGGCACGTTCTACCCCCATATTCTAGCCCAATGCCTGCCCTGCAATTGCGGCTCAAGCAGGGATAGAAATACAGAGTCAGAGGGGTCCTCAGGAAGCATCTGGACAATGTCCCACCCACATCCTGAAGCTGACCTTGTCATCTCCCCTTTGGAACATGCTGTCTGCCAGGTAGACCCTGAGTTGGTGCGTGGCTTCCCCTCCCACATCAAATACCCCTAGTGTCTATCTCCTTTCATTCCTCATTCATCTCTTTGCCTCCATAACTCCCCACAGAGATCTCTAAGGGATCATTGTCAACTGGACCAGCTCTTCCTCTCCTTACAAATCCATTCATTGCTCCCCAATCCCACAACCCAGAAACCTAGATGCCTAAGGGCCGGACAGCAAAAAGAAAAGTTTTGGCTTTCACAGTGGTTTGAAATTTAAAATCGTTTCCAACCATTGTAAATTTGGAGATTTTCCATACGATTGCAGATTTCTTGATTCTCTTGAACAATCAGAAGATGGGATAAGGTAAGGCCTGTATTCCGACCTGATCATAAACAGCTAGCACTGAGCTACATGTCTGCTGATGAAGCTGGGCCCGTAATCCTCAGTTGCTGTGGATTTCACCTGCTCACTTCACTTACTCCATTACCTGCTCAGCCCCAGGGGGGCGTATTCATGTACCATCTCTCCTGGTGGCAGACATTGTAGCAAAATATCTTGGTGTGGTGGGTGCAGGTTAAGAGATCCTTTGTATTCAAGAATGTCATTTTCTTATTTATTTCTTTGTCTGTGTCAAGTTTTAGTTGTAATACACCAGCTTCTCTTGTTGCAGAGCATGAGTTCTAGAGCATCGGCTTCAGTAGTTGTAATGGGCGGGCTTAGTTGCTCCACAGCATATGGGATCTTAGATCCCTGATCAAGGACTGAACCCCTGCCTTGAAAGGTGGATTCTTAACCACTGGACCACTGGATAAGTCCAAAGAATGGCATGAAAGTGTTGACAGTTCTATGATTACTCTTCAATATTTCATTTCATTTTTGGATACTTCTCTCTGTTCCATGTTATCACACGCACTAAAGTGTCATCTTATTTCTTATGCAAGTGTGTCTCTATTTTGCTTTGAAAATTAAAATTGTTATTTTGAGTTGTTAAAGAAAAAAAAAAGAATGGCATTTAAGTTGCACCTCAAGGAGACATGGAATTTTCCAGTTGGAGTCAGAGAAAGAGACAGCAACATGAGGAAAGGCGTGGAGATGTGAAAGGATGTGGCCTTCTTCAGGCTTAGAAAGAAGCCACCAGTCCCACTTACCTGGAGTTATGAGAGCACCTCTGGTGGGTGGGATATTACTCTCCTGTTCATATCACTCCATCCTGCCTCTTTACTCGTATGTTATCTGTATAGAACTGACTAAAAGTCAACTCCAAATTCCTGAGGTCAGCAGATGTATTAGTTAGGACGGGCCCCACCCTGCTGTGATAACAAACAATCCCCAAATCTCAGTGAGCCCAACAGGCTTATCCTTGCACCTGCATTGTAGCTTGGTGGTAGGGGTGGGGGACTCTTCTCATCAGAGTCATTCAAGGCTGACAAAGCTCATCTCCACATGTGTCCCCAGAACACCAGGAGAAGGGGAGGCAGTGAATGTAGTGAACTGAGTGCTGACTCAAACCTTTCAAACTTGGGAGAAACATGTGTTGCTTCTACTGACACTTCATTGGTCAAAGAGAGTCCTGGGGCCACTTGTACGACAAAAGGGATCAAGAAGAAGGATCCTCTCAAGATCACAGGTGGGGAAGGTTGTTGTTGTTGTTTTTCAGTCGCTAAGTCATGTCTGACTCTTTGCGACCCTATGCACTGCAGCACGCCAGGCTACCTTGTCCTTCGCTGTCTCTTGGAGTTTGCTCAGATTCATAGCCATTGAGGCAGTGATGCTCTCTGACCATCTCATCCTCTGCCGCCCCCTCTCCTTTTGCTCCCAATCTTTCCCAGCATCGGTGTCTATTCCAATGAGTTGGCTCTTTGCATCAGGTGGCCAAAGTATTGGAGCTTCAGCTTCAGCATCAGTCCTTTCAATGAATATTCAGGACTGATTTCCTTAAGGATTGACAGGGGAGGAGGTCCCTAGTACTTATGGAAATCCCTAATGACAACCTTGGCCCACAGGCCTGTGGTCATCTGACTCTGCCCTTTTTCCCCAGCCTCAATGATTATCTTCTCTACCTTTCCCCAGCCTCAGCTATACCAAACTTCTGAATGTTTTAAGAACTTCCATGTTACTTCCATGTCTTTCTCATATGCTCTTCTGTCTGCTTGGAGAGTTGTCCCCCACTTCTGTAGGAAAACTCTTAAAATCTCTCAAGTGTGTATGTGTGTGTGTTAGTTGCATTAATCATGTCCAACTCTTTGTGACCCCATGGACTATAGTCCACCAGGCTCCTCCATCCATGGAGGAGCAAGAATACTGGAATGGGTTGCCATGCCCTTCTCCAGGGGATCTTCCACACCCAGGGATCAAACCCAGGTCTCCCATGTTACAGTCAGATTCTTTACTGTCTGAGCCACCAGGGAAGCCCAGCATCTCAAGACACCACTCAAGAAGATCCGAATCTGGGAAGCCCAGTGTGACTCCCCAAACCCACCATGTCCCTGGGTTGAGTTCTGGACTCCCATAGCTCTAGTCGTACCATTCATATTGTTGAATGTATCTCCTGCCCTGTAAACAGCTTTATAGACCTGTCTCCCAGCATCCCCCCAACCCCCGCCCCGAGCATGACCTGGAACCTGGCTTAGGGAGAACACATTTTAAATAAATGATGGAAGTAGCACAGAGCCCACAGTGGACAGAAGGCTGAATGGCCACTGGCAAGTGCATGTCCCACCCAGTGGGGAAGCAGCCACTCAGTTTCAGCTGATTGTTGTCACGAAGGAAGGCGCCCAGCATGGCTACAACTTTCCATTTTTCAAGACAAACCAGACATCTATATTTTCATATAGAAACTCCTAATTTCTTAACACCTGGATTTGCCCCAGGGAACATGCCTTGGAAGATTCTACTACTACAAGAGCTCGCTGTGCAGGCTTTGGGGGAGGGCCAGGTGGTGTGGATATTAATCCTGACTCTGCTATTAACTGGTCACGCAACTTTGGGGTAACTGGGTAAACCCTCTGAGACTCAGTTTCCTCTTCTGTCAAATGGCAATAATAATAGTCCTTCATTATATTGTCATGAGGATTAAATGATGATGGATTCAGGATTAAGGCACTTAGCATAGCGCTGGCTGCATAATAAGTACTCATTAAATGCTGGCTATTAATATCATTAGACAATTGCACATATAACTGTGTAATTATGACTGTGATAAGTGCCAGGCAAGGGGGGATACAGAGAACTCTGAGAAGAGTTAATAGGAGAACTGATCCCATGGGGAAGGTCAGGTGGGACCAACTAGAAGAGCCACACTGGAAGTGAGGACACGTTAGAGCAGGAAACGCCTGGGGGACTAGGTTCCAGGTAAAATCTATAGCAGGTAGGAAAGCCCGAAAGTGGGAAGAAGTCAAGGTCCAGAAAGGAAACGTATGGGTCCCATAATTCTCAATCTCTCATCATTGGAAAGCTAAATTTAAGGGATTTGTTTCTTACTTGTGAAATTCTTCAAGAAAATTATTTATATTTGGAGCTAACTCTGGCAAGCACTGAGGTTGTACCTTGTTCTACCTTGTAGAACTTTCTACAAAGGTATTAACTAACCCAAGCCCAAATATTTTCACTTCTTCATTAGTAAACATTTATTTTTGCTACATGCCCAATGCTGCCCTGAGTGCTAAACAGATACGACAGAGAATCAGACAGTCATAGCAACCTAATAACAGATGGTGTAATGTCTAAACCGAGGGTAAAGAAGAAACAATAAAAATCTCCAGAGAGGTACAGTTCTTCTAGGGCTAAGTTCTTAGCCTTCCAGTGGCCTCACTGGTTCCAAGCAGGGCCAGGAAAGAATCCAGAAGGATGAACCAGACTCTCTGGCTAACATTTGCCTCCATGCACTGGTTTTGCGTCAAGCAAACTTTTCAGAGAACCTCCATAGCAGGTGGTCTGAGAGTACCTCTTGGGACCAGAGCTGGAGCTGGGGAACCCTGAGATGCTGTCCCAAGAGGATCCAGAGGATTTAGTATCTGGGAAGATAGAGAGTTGTCCTCGCTGAGAACCTAGTAGGTCACTTGGGCCCTCATCAGATGGAGGGCCTGGACCACCGTGTGGAGGCCTCATACCACCATAAATGTAGCTGTCTCTTGGAAATCTACTGTATGAGTGCTTTTTATAACTTATTTCCTCATTTTAACTACACAATTATATATGTTCCTTATAGAAAAACTAGAAAGTACAGCTTAAACTAAAAAGAGAAAGAAAGGGAGGGGGGAAGACAGAAGGAGGAAGGAAAGAAAGAAAGAAAAATGGAGGAAAGGTGAGAAGAAACCCTTCAAATTCCCCTAGCCCAGCAATGACATCGGCAGATTCAACCACAAGCTTCTTCTAAACGTATCTGCGTATTGACCGCTGGGAAGCCTGCTGTCTCCCTTAACAGTTGTCCACGGTGTAGCTCTCTACATAAGCCAATATATATGTAAATATTGTGTGTGTTGGCCGTAACATGTTTCATATTAAGAATACACCAAAATTTATTTAACTGATCCTTGACTTTGTGTCATTAAGTTCTTTCCTATGATAGAGAATCCCTATTTGAGAAGTTGAGCATGAGAACAAAGTTGAGGCCAAGTTAGGACTTCGACTCCTGTTAACAACTGAAATGCTTGTACTCCCATTTCCTTCAGAATCACATCTTCTCAACTGGGTGGATATTGGCCCCAAAGACATGAAAAGTGGTTCTTGGAGTTGAGGGAGTGAACAAAATCTTACTCTTTTAACATATAAAGCACAGATATGCAGACAGTCCACAAGATAGATATACGGTATGTGTTGTGATATTAAAATTTTGTGAGGAAAGGGTGGAGATTAGAAAAAAAATACTTAAAAGTCTCCTTGGGGCGGGGGGACAATAACAAATATAAAAAGTTGAGGAACTTCCCTGATGGTCCAGTGGTTAAGGTTAAGACTCCATGTTTCCTCTGCAAGTAGTATGGATTTGATCTCTGATCAGGGAACTAAGATCCCATATACTACACAGCACAGCCAAAAGAAAAAAGAAAAGAATAGAAATTGTGCCATTTGCAGAGAGATGGATAAACCTAGACACAGTCATATAGAGTAAAGTAAGTCAAAAAGAGAAAAATAAATATCATATGTTAACACATATATGTGGAATCTAGAAAAATGGCATTGACGATCTTATTTACGAACCAAAATAGAGACACAGACATCAAGAACAAACATATGGATACCAAGTAGGGAGGGGAGGTGGGATGAATTGGGAGATTGGAGTTGACATGTATGCATTGCTGTGTATAAAATAGATACCTAATGAGAAGCTCTTAGATACCACAGCGAACTCTGCCTAATGCTCTGTGGTGACTTAAATGAGAAGGGAATCCAAAAAAGAGGGGTTATCTGTAAACATATAGCTGACACACTTTGTTGTACAGCAGAAGCTAACACAACATTGTAAAGCAACTATACAGCAGTAAAAAGAAAAAAGAAATTAAAAAACAAATTACCTAAAATGGAATCCTGCAAAGTAAGCAAAAAACGAGAAAGAAAAAGTTGAGAAATGAGGGTGTTAAAGTTCACTCAAGCCAAACCTATTCTGCTTTTGAGTAGCTGTATTATTTCCTGCTGATCCATGATTTTTAGCCTCCAAATGCCAGTCCAGAAGAGGCGAATTCTTGACAGGGTACGTGATGCACAATTTTTCTCACCGTTTAATGATAAAGGATTAAACTAGTCTACGTGAGACAACACTCAGAAGACATAAAAGGTATAATCCCTTCCCTCAACACGTCCACACTCTGTGGGCCATCTCTGTTTTTCCCTCCCATGCCCCAGAAACAGCTCTTCCCCTGGAGCATACCACAGTGTTTGAATGAGGTCCAACTCACTCAGGATGGGACAGGCATGCTCCTTTTCATTTGAAACTACTCTATAAACAAGCAATTGAGGTGGAGAATTTACACTCATAATATCCTCATTAGCTCCTTTGAATTATGATTATGTTTTCCTATTTAGATGTTTTTCCCACAGATGATGGAAGACTTAATATGCCAATAAAATACATCTGAGGAGGCTTTCAGAGGGAGATCTCAAAGCCCTTTATAAACATTAACTCATTAATCCTCCTCTTTCCCGGAGAGATGGGCCGCTGTCACGTCTTATTATCCCATTACACACAAGAGAAACTGAGACCAGGAGATTAAACGCTTCCCTACAGACCTGCAGGAGGGAGTGGCAAGAACAAAGCTTTACCTTGACTTGATGGAGCTCACTTTACCTTAACGTGGGTGAGCTCACCTTGGTTGAGTAGGTCGAGCCCCTGCTAGAGAAGGGGAAGGAAAAGCAGTCTACAAGACACCTACTATGTGTCAGGCACTGGCCTACATTCATCCACGTGTGACCCTTTTCACATCCCCTCTTAGGTTTACAAAAATCCCTGAGAACTGGGCTGTTTAAGTGATTTGCCCAAAACGGTCTACCAAGTCAGAGGCAAATGTGGGATTCAACTCCAGGTGTGTCCATGTGCTGCCAGACCACTGCCTCATGCTTGTATTTTGAACATAGAGGAGCTAACTCTGTTTAACAAAGAGGCAACTGTTACGGCAAAGTGTTTTGGGTCCAAAATCTCACTTGGGGAGGTAGACAAGATGTCAAGTTGGCAGAGCGGCAGCTAGACTTCAGTGCCTGGAACAAGTGAAATGGTTCCTGCTTCTTTTTTAATCTGTTCAAAACTTTTCAAGTTGTACGCTTTTTTTTTTAATTGTTTAAAATTCTTTTCTAGCCGTGCAGTCTGTGGGATTTTAGTTCCTTGGCTAGGAATCGAACCCATGCCTCCTGAATTGGAAGTGCAGAGTCCTAACCACTGGACTGCCAGGGAAGTCCCAGTTGCTGTGGCTTGTTAGTCAGCTTCAATGAAGATGGGCATTATAAAATTTCCAGCTCTAAGATCGTATTCCTTCTTCTCATACTGTGGGTATATCAGCGTCTTGAGCAGGACCACTAATACTGTCATTATTATTACTGTTTCAAAGATGGTGATGAGGCTTATGCATGAATAGCATTGCACCATCTCTCCCTGTAAATAAGTTTTTTCATCTTCTGATGTGGAAATGAGAGGGAGGAAAAAAAAAAAAAAACAACAAAAACCCTTACCAATTGCCAAGCTCTTGGGTTAGTGAGAGCAGCTTCCAGCAGGAAGCCCTATGTAAACTGATCATCTCCAGTTACTTTGGTATTCATCTATAGAATTTTTCAATTATGTATGACTAATTTTGCACAAAGTCATTATTTGAAGCAATTTGTCTCCGTGTGAGAGGCAACACCTTCCCTTCCCTGCAAGGTAGGCGGGGAAAATGTCATAATCGACCAGGCTTCAGTTTGAGTTATTAAGCGGTCACAGGAGTTCAAAAGAGAAAAATAATGAACAGGTAAGTCATCACATGTCAAAATTCCTCCTCTGTATTATCAAAATACAAATTAATTATAGATAAGATCAAACGAGTTCTCTTTAATGTATGGTTTTCCCAGAGAAGGTAATGAAAATCAAGTCATGTCTGTGGGAGGGGAGAGGAGGGATGTACAGAGAGATCTTTATGAATGTTGACGGCATTTCATTGGAGACACGGTGCCTGTGAAGGCTGCGGAAGGGGCCTCTGGGGAGTTCTGGGACATGCAAATAAAACCTGCTTCATTACACTAGGTGCTAACTCCCCTATGAGCTCATCCCCATAGGGTCACTCTAAAGGCGGTGGTAGAACCACCCCGTACAATTACCCCGCCAGCCTCTGCACTCAACAGGTTGAGAGGCTGGCAGCCAACAGTCTTGCTGGTGGAGCTTGGCAAAGACCAAGGAATTGCGGTCACGGCCTTCACAGGCTTTCATTCTTGATCTTCCAAGCAAAGACCACAGCTGAAGTAAGCCATGATTCACCTTCCTTGGGGTGGGGGGAAGGGGGGACAAGAAAGGAAAAGAGAAGACATTTCCTGTCCACCTTCCCCGCCCCCAGCCCCCTCCCAGTAGTATGTAATACTAATATTCACATGACAGCAAACATTTTCAAAATAATAGTCCTATATACTTAAGGTTAATCAGAACGGGCGCCATCCAACTTGCAAAGGTAGCAATTTTCCTTCATTAAAGCCAAATCAAGAAAGAGAACTTTGGGATTCCTTAGGGCTAATTACAAGGTGTTAATAATAACAATATAATGGCAGCAATTTTCCAGCTTTGCTCAAACCCATAATCTGCTTGAGTGCCTTATAGGATTGTCTGTGAGTTTATATAAAGCCAAGTGTTAGTCCAAAAATGTTTTCAGTAATTTCATTTTTACATCATGTCTCTCCTGAGTGTTTATGATGATGCGGTAATTGTTGCTGAAAAAGGTTCTCTCTGGCAAAGAACAAGTCTTGACTTGACACCTCACAGGACCCTGCTTTTGTTTCTCTTGAAGTGTATCCTGGGAAGGAGTGATGGGTCAGCAGGAAAGAACCCAATAACTTCTGAATGCTCAGAAGCGTGGATGTCGACCATGTCTGTCATGGTCACCCAGGCTGCTCCCCCGCTTCATGACCCAGTGGAAGAAAAAAAGAGACAACAGTATCTTTGGAAATGAGCAAGCAGGAGAGCTTTGGGCAGCCATCTGTGGGCAGGCAGGAGACGTTGTCAGTGCCATGGCATTTGCTTAAAGCCCATGTGCAGTTGGTAGGGATCAGCTGTTCCAAAAAGGATAATCAACACCCCACTTTGTTCAGTGTAACGACTGGGTTCACTGAACATTCCCTTTATTCTCTAGATGCACAAGAGCTTTCCTCTCAGGATTTTGACTTCATAAGCATGGGATCATTCATCTTAAAATTTAAAAAGCCAGAAAGTAAGCTAGTAAAAACTACTTTATTTTTTCCTTCTTTTCATTTATTTGCCTCCTCTCAGTACCAGTGGAATGGCTGCATCCTCATTTAGAAGAGAAAGGCCTTTCAAAGGACCAGAGACTTGCATCTTACTCATTCTCTTTCTCTCTTTAGGCTGCCCAGGGGGGAATTCTTCTAAATTTTGGACAGGAAAGAACTCAGTTGTCTGCTATTGCCAAGTTGAGGTCTGAAGCCAGTTTTTTTTTTTTTTTTTTACAACCAATTTCTAAATCTGATCATAAAAGTTGCTGATGGAAAAGCTGAAACAATACAAACTCCGTGTGGTTTTTGTTGACTGTTTAAGGATGCCCAGGAGACGCATCAAACCAAAGAAATGATAATTTGTCCTAATTGGGTTAGAACCACAGATAAACAGGCACCATCTGGAGTTCTGTTCCTTTTGGAGTTTATGGGATGGGACAGTAGGATTGACGCTGTTTGGAGTAGAGGACTTTCTTCCTTCTTGGTTCTCCAAATGGGAGATGAAAAATGAAGGGGGGCAGATGGGATGCAGGGAATAAAGAGGATGCTTGAGTTTCAGTATCCTCCTCTAAAAATGGAGGCTGATACCCTGCTAGACAATTTTCAAGCGATTCGATGAGATCATCACCGTAAGGATGTACACTTGAGTCATGAAAACCCAACCCCTTTAAGATCTGAGACATCTTGTCTCCTTCAGTCAGGCTGAGCCATGGAAGCTCAGAGAACTATAGCCCAGAGAGAGGAATAGACTTGTTTCAGATCACAGTTTATATGAAAGGGGAAAAGAGGCAGACTTTTTTCCTCCTGGTCTAGAATACCCTGTTTGTCTGATAAGCCTCTAAGGGAAACACACAAGCTTGGAGGCAGCAGTGATGAAGGGTAAGTAATCCATTGCCTGTGGTAGCCTCAGAGAATTTAATGCACAGGTCTTCAGAAAAGATGTGCAAACTTGGCAGACACCCTTAGTTACCTCTTAACAGCCATTCCCTGTTAACAGTAGCCTCATTTTGAGCAACAATATGTCCATCCCCAGGGAATGAATCATGAATGGTCTAAGCCCAGGGTCAGCAAACTATTGACCACAGGTCAGATTCAGCCCACTGCCTGTTTTTGTACAGCCTGTGAACTAAAATGTTTTTAATGTTTTGACATGGTTGAAAAAAATCAAAAGAAAAAGAACTGTGAAACAAATATGAAATGTACACAAAAATCAAACTGCAAAGTTCACAAATACCTACTGACAGGGTGACCAGCTGTCCTGGTCGGCCAGAGAAAGAGTTCCCTAAACTCTGGATTTGGTGCTAAAAACAGGAATGTTTCCAGCAAATCAACATGAGCTGCATCACAACTCTATGGTTGTCAGAAAACATACAGAATATTCAGCTTAATTTGAATTTTGGATAAACAACAAATTCTTCTTTAGCGTGGGACATACACTAAAAAAGCATTCATTGTTTAGATGAGGCTTAAATTCTATTGAGCAGCCTATATTTTTGTTTCCTTAATCTGATAGTCATAGCCACACCTATTGTCTATGGCTGCTTTCTTGCTATTAGAGTAGAGGACACAGTTACAGCATAGATGATGTGGCTCACAAAGCCTCAAAAATTTACTATCTGGCCATTTAGAGAAAAGGTTTGTGGGTCACTGAACTAAGCCAATCATGGCAATCTAATTCTTTTTGCATGTAGTCACATCCCAGGGTGATCATGGGGTGACTGAGACAACAGAAGGTCTGCTGGGCACTTTCAGGAAAAAATGTCTCCTCTTACAACAGGTAAAAGCCACTCACATAAAGAGTTCTTTGCATCCTATTTCCCTCCTCCCTTCCTTCTTTCTTTCCAGGTTGAGAGACTGATGTATTAGAATATTATGCTTGGAGTTGCAAGCAGCCATCTTGTGATGTGAGGAAAAAGTTTATTCACCCAGCAAAAAATAGGGTAACATAAAGAACCAAGTGCCTTCCAAGGATTACCTCCTCCCAGTCAGAGATTATTAACATGAAGTTAGTTGAAGAAAAAATTACATCATTCATTTCACAAACTTCAAATGTAAATTTAGTATTTTCTTCAATGATGAGCTTGTGCAATACCTGGAACTTTGTCAGTGGAACTATCCCTCCTCTGGCCATCAAAGATTCACTTCCATCTCACATGCATTCATTCAACCCATTCCAACATCTTCAAATGGCTCAACACAATTACAGAGTCAACTCAAACTTCAAAAATCTCATCTAAATCTTATCAACTCAAAAGTCCCAAATTGCATCATCTAAATCAGGTCTGGGTTAAGACCAGAGTTATGATCTATCCTAGGGCAAAATTCTTTTTCATCTTGGGCCAGTGAAACTAGAAAACAAGATATCCATTCCCAAAATGCAACAGTGGGACAGGCACAGTATGCCAATTATAGACATTCCTATTCAAAATGGGAGAAAATAGAAGAGAAAAAAAGAGTCACCTGTCCCAAGCAATTCTGAAATCCATCTAGGAATATTATAGGTGTCAAGGCCTGGAAATAATCCCCTGCAGCTCATGGCTCTGCCCTCTGAATTTATAATCCTCCTCTAAGAATTATTCTTCCCTTCTTTTCTTAAAGGAGAGCAGGTATTTACAACTGAATAGTTTTATTAAACTGCTTCCTGGGGAGTCTGCCAGCCTTCTTTAATTTTATCTTTGGACAGCCAGTTCAAGCAAGTAGTATTTCTGCTGATATAAAATTCTCAAGAACCTTGTGAGTCTCCTGTGTATGCCATGAGGATTCACTCCATTAGACAAGAGACTCCTCCACAAATTCTTCCTGGATAATTCTCTCTTTATTTTTGGTTTCTGCTGTGATGGCTAAGGACATCCCTAAATCTCATATTTAATCTTTTCAAAGACCCCTTTGTATGCCTGTATATTCCTTTATATATACATATAAAGATCTGAGAAGTATGGCACTAACAAACATCCTTCACTTTCTCATCAGGGCACATTTTCCTGAAAGCAAATATAGTTTTAGCATCTTTTGACAGCAAGTTTAGCATATAAATAAGCTGAGAATCTCCCATATGTAGTCCTTGTTCCCTTTGGGCTTAACAGTTCTTCCCTCAGTCTATTTCCATTCATATTTTATTACAAGTAGCAAGAGAAACCAAGACACACCTTCAACACTTTGCAGGGAAATCTCCTCAGCTAAATACCCGAGTTCATCACTTACAACTTCTGCTTCCTAGAGGAATATAGAATGCAGCTGAACTGAGTTTTCTGCCACTGTATAACGAGAATCCCCTTTCCTTCAAGTTTCCAATAACATTGGCTCATTTCTTTCTGAGCTCTTATCAGAATGCCTTCAACATCCATATTTCTGCCAGCTATCTGTTTATGGTGGTCTAAATATTCTCTAAGTACAGTTTTTCTCTACCATGCTCCTCACTTCCCTCTGAGTCATTATTTGTATCCACATTTCTACTCACAGTCTCTTCAAGTCAATTTAAGCTTTCTCTATCACGCTGTAAAAATTCTGCCATCTTCTGCAACCATCCAATCCCAAAGCCACCTCTATATTTTTAGGTATTTGTTACAGTAGTACCCCACTTCTAGTACTAAAATCTGTATTGTTTTGTTTTCCTATTGATGCTGTAACAACTTATCACAAAATTATTGGCTTAAAACAACACTAATCTTTGTAAGCAGAACTGCTTTATTTGAAGTTCCAGAGGAGAATATATCTCTGAGTTAGGTTTGGATAATAAACACCAATACCTACAAGGATCTAGCAAAATGAATCAAGAGGACCAGTGTCAAATGATCAACAGCATCTATTTCCAATTCACTGTTACATGGACAAGGCTAATCAGCTCCAGAGAGTTAACACCATATAGGAATGCTGGTTCAGTGTTGCCAGGTCTTAGAATTTTTCAAGAGAAGCTGGAAATCTGAACTGTTGGGCAACATCTCCCAAAACAAAAATAAGAGTAATTTATATTTTAAATACTTTCTAGGCCAACATTGTACATGTCAAGCAGTTCTGTCTGTTGGAAGATACAGGCCTTAGGCCCCACTTGTTTGCAACTTGTCCATTCATTATAAAGGACTAATAGTTTAGACTTCATTCTATCAGTAAATAGGCAACCATTGGCCTTTTATACTCGGTAGTGACAGGATCAGATCTGAATATTAGGAAGATCACTTTAGAGAAGTGTGGAGGGTAGATTAGAAAAATAAAGTTGAAGAAGAGCACAGAGACCAGCGAGAAAGTATGATGAGAGTCTAGAGAATGAAAGCAGAACTCTGATAACAGCACTAGAAATGGAAAGAAGAGAGCTTCTAAGAGGCATATTTAGGAGGCAGAATGAACAGAAGTTGTATTTTTTCCTCTTAGACTATGAGTTCCACAAGGATAAATCCTTGATCTGCCTTTGTTCTCTGACTCCACAGGACCTAGGACGTGCGTTCTCCAAAACTGTTTGTCAGTTTCACGAAAGATTTATTTTGCTTGTGGCAGATGGATGGTAATGCCAGTTGTTTAGATGGGGAATGCTGGAGAGAGATGATGATGAGCTCAGCAGCTGGAGGTGCCCAGGAGACAGCTGGAAAAATCAGAAGAGAGATCAGATCTGGCTGAATATTTGCCTTCAAATCTCAAGATCATGTGTGAAATCATCTTCCTGGAACTCGGGGGCTACCAGGCAGGAATATGACCTGGGCTTTTTCTTCTCTGGGACCTGGTGAAGACACAGGCCATGAAATGTCAGCAGCATCAGGTTGGAGCTCCCAGGCTAAGTGTACCAAGCATATCAACATCTCCATCAGACCCCTCTGACTGACATATTTTCTGCTCCAATAGACTTAACTCAGTGCAGCTCTTGCATCTCCTACTTAGAACCAGTGTTTGAGCCACTCTGTCTTGCCTTGACTGATATTCCCTTAAGACCAGAACGATATAAACACAGGATGGATTGCCCTCTAATCAATCTGTAAACATTTAATGACCATCTACAATGTATAAAACACTGTGAAAGACCCCAGAGCCCAAAGTGCAAGGCAGCTGTGTTGTAACGGCCTGGAAGGGAGCGCATTGACTTAGACGACTGCCTCCGGCAAGCTGTACCCGGAGCTAGAAGTTCTACAGACATTCTTAAAGGACCCCAACCCTGCTTGATTCCTACTTTGTGTGTTTCCCAGGGAAGAGAACTGAGCCTTAGGTAGACTCAGAAGCTTACTGAAGGTCACACAGATAGGAAACCACCAGGATTCAAACCCATGTCTGCTTTATCCCAAAGCCCTGGCTTTCCTCCACACTGTTTCTTCTCTTTCACTGCATCTTCTCACTGAGGCTTATTTGCCTTTGGGGGTCTGTGGCCAAAGCAAATTTCAGGCATTCTTTTTCCTCTCTGGCCCCTTTCTCCCCTATTAAACTTGGTCATAATCCTTTTCTCCCCAATCAACGCATAGTCCTGACATTGATTTATGCTCTCTTTGTGGGGGCACCTGACATTTGAAGCCATCACTGCCAAAAGCCTTCCTTAAAATGTCTCTTCTCATTCATGGGGCTTTGGGAGAAATATAAGCAGAAGGGGTGTCTGCCTCACCCCCCAGCCCTCCCCTCCACCACCCCCACGTCTAACCCCAGGCTCCCAGTCCCTGACTCAGACCATCCCTGGATCACCCATGTCAACACCAGAAGCTCTAAGAAGTTCACCCACATTAGCACCAGAATTGGAAATCAAAGGTAGCTATTTTTGGACCTGACTTCAATAGCTTTCCCTTGGAACCCCCTCAAGGCCAAGAGAGCAAATAATTTAATGTGATTAGATTGAAACAATCCCAGAAATTGGTCTGTTTATACACCTTGGCACCATTTTTGACAAGGGTATGAGAATAATCAAAATAAATGGACTTGGCCAAGCGGGTGTGAAGTGTTCCATTTACTCGAGCCTGGAATGCCATCCCAGGGCCAGAGACAAAGGCTCCTTGCTGAGAAGGAATTGCAAGGGAAAATCCAGAGTCTGCCCCTCCACCCGCCTCTGCTCTCACCTGCTCTGGATCTGATTTGGATGCAGAGGCCCAGGGTCTATCGAGCTGAGGTCTAGGTGATGGGTGTGCTCCCTACTCAGAGGCACTTCCTGGCTCTTTTGCTTATAGTGATTGCATCCCCACTGGCTCTCAGACCTCTGCTAATCTGCCTTCTTCCCTCCCTCCCTCCCTCCCTCCAAGGCCATCTCATGCATGGAGGCCTTTGGAAAGCTGAGAAGGGATCACCCACTTCTGTTCCTGCAGCTGCCACAACTCCTAGCCTTACATCTCAGACCCAGATCATTGCCATCCATTTCTCATCTCAGCCTCCAGTCTCTCCCAGTTCCAATCCTCCCTTGCCCAGGAGGACTACTGTGCTAAGTCACTTCAGTCGTGTTCAACTCTGTGAAACCCCATGGGCTATATAGCCCACCAGGCTTCTCTGCCCATGGGATTCTCAGGCAAGAAGACTCCTGTGGGTAGCCATTCCCTTCTCCAGGAGATCTTCTTGACCCAGGGATCAAACCTGCATCTCTTACATCTCCTGCATCAGCAGACAGGTTCTTTACCTACTAGCACCACCTGGGAAGCCCCCAAGAGGACCACATCCCCCTGTTAAAGCCCAGGCTCCTTCCTAGTGCATCTATCTATTCAAGCCCAGGAGAGGAATAAGGCATGGGAGATGGGAGTCCCTGGGCACTGAAGCTACACTGAGACCCCCCTGCCACATGTCTGGCCTGGGTCCTGTGGTTCTCCAACCCCTCCTCTCTCACCACTGGAACGTGAACTTCACACTTAATATTCTCTTGCATTTCCTCAGATGTGCCAGGCCTCTGCTCAGATAGGTCTTGCTTTATTTTGGAAAATGTTTACAAATATGGCAGAACCATCAAGAATAATAGGAAAACATCCTGTACCCCCATAAGCTTTTATGTTTGCTTCTAGTCTTTTTCTTAAAAAGAAATAAATCATTACAAATAAAACTAAATTCTCCTTAACCATCTACCACCCATTTCTATCTCTTCCTTCCTTTACAGAAGCAAAAACCAATCTTCCAGCTTATTTCCTAAAATTTCATAAACATGCAAGTACAAATAGAATCTATTATCACATACATGTATATATATATATATTGCATAACTTATGTATTTGTAGGAGATCAGTCAATCCTAAAGGAAATCAACCCTGAATATTCACTGGAAGGACTGATGCTGAAGCTGAAGCTCCAATACTTTGGCCACCTGATGCAGAAAGCTGACTCATTGGAAAAGACCCTGATGCTAGCTAGCAAAGATTGAAGGCAAGAGGAGAAAGGGTGGCAGAGCATGAGATGGTTAGATGGCATCACTGACTCAATGGACATGAGTTTGAGCAAACTCTGGGAGATGGTGAAGGACAAGGAAGCTTAGTGTGCTGCATTCCATGGGGTCCTAAAGAGTGGGACATGACTTAGTGACTAAACACACAACACAATATACATTTATGAAGTCACATGCATGCAGATCATCCAGAATTTAAGTTGCAAAAGGGTATAAAGAGAGATGAGAAGGTCTTTCTCCACCCCTGGCCCCCAGGCAGCTACTGTTCTGAGACCATCTATCTGGCACTTTCTTTGCCAGGACTCCTAAGCCCTTATCACCCACACCCCTTGTCTGGTGATGGAGACGGGCTGATATGTGAATATAGCATAGAAACCTCGCATAGATCCTTTACAGTCAGGCTCACCCCTGCCTCTCACAGAGCTCATTCTGACCCTGGCTCACAACCCATTTGCCAAAAGCCATTCATTAGTCTCAGCAAATGGCTCTGCTGACACTTCCCTGAGTGTGTCTCCGACCCCAATGGCATATGTCTGTGCTGTCATTAAATCTGGATCAAAGATAAGTTTCATCTGGGCAAAGTGTTTGAGCTCTACTTGGAGCTAGTAAAGAAATCATTTTTGAGAAATTTGTTTGTGCTGCCGCCGCCACTCAAAAATGAATGGGCAGCTTTCCACTGGGCAATGTGAGAATCTTTGCTGGAGGCATGACTTTCAGTGTAAAAATACCTGGAAGAACTTGTGAGGATAGATTTTCCTCCCTCCCCCTCCCACCTCACCCCTAGGCTTCTTCTGTTACTCTGAATCTTGAAAGAGAAAAACAGATTGGTTTTTTGTTTCAATGCCAAAAGAGAAAAGAATATCCTATTATGTTAGATTTGCCAGAGCAGAATTTGGTAGTAACGCCACATGATGCCTTTGTCCATGAAAACTAAGTTCAATACAACTTTTAATGAGAACCTATGTGCCAAGGGCTTCCCAGGTGGTGCTGGGGTTAGAGAACCTGCCTGCAAATGAGGGAGACCTGGGTCTGATCCCTGGGTTGGGAAGATCCGCTGGAGGAGGGCATGGCAACCCACTGCAGTGTTCTTGCCTGCAGAAGCCCATGGATAGAAGAGCCTGGCGGGCTACAGTCCACGGGGTCGCAAGAGTCGGACATGACTGAAGTGATTAGAACGCACACATTATGTGCCAAGCACTATGATACATTCCTCATAACACCCTGAGGACCGTATTTGTTATCTTTATCATTATCACCATTATTACTATTGCTGGAGACAAACTGGTATAGCCAAGAGAGTTTAGGACCATCACTTCCTGTCTGTGACTCCCTACTTCCTCCCCGAGGAACATACAGTCATGGATACCATCCATTTTGGTACACTCAGTCTTGTTCTCCCTTCTGGTAACAGCACCTTGATGTTTCCTTTTTGGACACACTCTTGTGTCCCTGTGGTCCTCGGGGTCTGAGTTTCAGGAGTGACCTAGGCCTATTAAATCAAAAAATCTCCTTCCCCTGTCGAGGAGGTCAGTTCAGCAATGGACGCAAAGCAGCTGAGGGGAACCACATCCTGGGAACAGTCATGCCTGAAGCCAGAACTTGGTCTATAGTTTTAGTAATGGGCACCAGTAAGTTCCCATTTATTTTCCCCAATCCAGTTTGAATTGGGTTTTTGTGGTTGTATCCCAAAGAAACCTAAAAGTAAGCATAACTAGCTCTCAGGTGCTGGAGAGGTTGTGAGCCGGATAAGACGTCTACAAGTGTCCAAAGAAAGTGCTCATTTGGAAAGTGTTCGTGTTTTTTCCATTCCTTTGGCAGATTAAGCACAGTTTTGTGAGTCAAGTCTGCCAACCTGGCTTTAAATCTACTATCCATCAGCCATGTAACCTTGGGGAACTTAACCTCTGGGTACCTCTACTCCTCCATCAGTAAAATGGGAATAAAATAACATCTCCTTCAAAGGCTGTTGTGTGTGTTAAATACACAAAGACAAATGAAATGCATTTAGCATAGTTTCTTGCACTTGGTAAATGCTTTGTATATGTTGGCACTTAGGTGGTGCAGACAGTAAAGAATCTGCCTGCAATGCAGGAGTCTTGGGTTTGATCTCTGGGTTGGGAAGATACCCTGGGGAAGGAAATGGCAATCCACTCCAGTATTCTTGTCTGGAAAATCCCATGGACAGAAGAGCCTGGCAGGCTACAGTCCATAGGGTCACAGAGTTGGACAAGACTGAGCAACTTTCACTTTTTTTCACATGTAACATATATTATATTATTTGTATAATTATCAAGAATGAGAAATTAAGCCCTTTGGCCTGAAACAGTGGGGTCCTTGGAACCTGTCACAGTGGCTCCTGTTGGACCCATTTGGGTGGGGTGAGCCCATCTCTCACTCTCTATGTCGTCAAAGCCAAACAGCTCATTCAATTGATATGCCTCCCGCCTTCCCCAGCTGTTGATTGTGACAATCAGCCAGTGAGTGAGTGAAGTATCCATTACCTTTGCTGCCTTTGAAAGTTCTGCTCCAGAGATCCCAGGGCCCTAAAATCACGTTCCTTTCCCAAATGTTACTTCTCTGCAGACTCCCATTTCAGATTCCCCTTTCCACCCAGGGGCACCCCCATTTCAAATCCATGTGGTTAGTTGTGGAGGGAAACAAAAGAATTTTTACAATGCCCTTTGTAATAAAAAACAAAGTGGAAGAAAGTGGAGGAAATAATCTTTTACTAGGAGCTGCCAAAGGCATCTAACCCTCACTATTAGTTTCCAGAGGCATCGACTTGTCAGAGTCAAAACCACTTTCCTAGTTTGATCCTCCTTGACCTTCTGGGTCCTAGAGAGACCTCCTTGTGTGAGAAGAAGGGAACCCTAGAGGGGACAGAGTTATTGGTGAGGAACGGGGCCAAAATTCAGGCTTCATATGTGTCAGGTGCTAGACAAACACCCCCAGAGGCCCCCCCAAGCCACCCTCAACAGTCTGCTGAAGATCTACCGTCCCCTGGACTGGAATTCACGTGTGGGCTATTTGTGTTCCTCCCCAGCGTCACCATGGAAGAGTCTGATGAAATGTGAGCTGGCAAAGTCCTCTCTTGCCCTTGCAAAGTCTGCCTCTAGCTTTCCCTAGAAATGAATTCACTGGAAAATGGCCGAGTCAGCTTTCATGTTCATCCCCCAAGGAAGGAGCCTGGTATGTGTGTAGAGTCCACCTGTGGGACGTGGCGGGTCCAGTGGAGCCATGGTGTGGAGAATCTGACCAATGGAGACAACTAGTGGCAGAAAACTGGCCTCTCTGCCTGATGAGGAGTGTGAAACGGGCATCCCTGGACACCCACTGCGTGGTCCTTCCAAAGGCCCCATAAGACTTTCTTTCCCGTGTATAATTTCATGTTGTATCCTTCACCACTGTTTTTATTCCTAAGAACTTCCCCATTCCAGACCTTGGGCTGGACAACCTGCACATATTATTTCTAGTTCAAGTCCAACCATACCAGGTGGGGAGCCACTGCTGTCTACAGGCTCTGGATCAGCAAACTGAAGACAGCTAACACACTATGAATTAGTGCAGAGCTGTAAATAGAACATGGGTGTATGTTTTGGTTTGTCTTTATATTGTGCTTTTGTTTTACTTTGTTTTAAATTTATTTTTAATTTCTTGTTTGTTTTATTTATTTTTAAATATTATTGGATTATAGTTGATTTACAATGTGGTGTTAGTTTCAGGGGACTTCCTTGGCAGTCCAATGGTTAAGTCTTCATCCTTCCACTGCAGGGGACACAAGTTCAATCCCTGGCCAGGGAACTAAGATCTAACATGCTTTATGACACAACCAAATAAAAAAAAAAGTTAAACAATGTAGTATTAGTTTTTGGTGTATAGCAAAGTGATTCACTTAGGCATATGTGTATCACACACACACATATGCATATATTCATTCTTTTTCAGAGTCTTTTCTCACATAGGCAATTATAAAATATTGAGTAGTATTCCCTGTGCTATACAATATGTCCTTAATGGTTTTCTATTTTATATTTAGTGGTATGTGTATGTTAATCCCAAACTCCTGATTTATCCCTCCCTCCGACATTTCAATATCTGTAAGTCCATTTCTGTTTTGTAAATAAGTTCATATGTATCATTTTTTAATTAGAGCATTACCATATGATATATGCCTTTGCTGACTTACTTCATTTAGTACGTTAATCGTGTTGCTACAAATGGCATTATTGAGTTCTTTTTATGGCTGAGTAATATTTCCTTGCATATATATATATACGTACCACATCTTTATCCATTCCCCTGTCAATGGACAGTTAGGTTGCTTCCGTGCTTTGGCTATTATGAATATTATGAATAGCCAATGAACAGCCAATGCTGCAAGGAACACTGGGGTGCAAGTATCTTTTCTAATTATAATTTTCTCAGGATATATGCCCAGAAGTGAGGTTGCTGGATTAAAATAATACATGCATAAGGTTTTTTTTTTTAAGTACAAAAGAGTACAACTCCTCCTGACCTTCCTTCCAAAAATATTTTATGCCGATACCAGCATATGGCACATGTGTATGCACACTTACATACATCCCCTCCTTTTACACAAATTGTCACATTTTTAAAAAACTGTTCCACCTCATGCTTTTTCAAAAACAAGTTGTTATGGAAACTTGCCAGACCTACACAAAAGTAGACAGAAGAGTAATACAAATTCTCATGTGTCCATCAGTCAACATCAGTAAGCATTTGACCAATCTTGTTTATTCTCTATCTCCACCCACCTCCTACCCACCCCACCCTGCCCCAGAGTATTTTGAAGCATATATCAAACATCATATTATTTTAACTGTAAATAGTTCAGGTTGTCTATCTAAAAGATAAAGATACTTTTTGAAATATCTTAAAAAGAAACCAATAAGTCCTTAATAGGTATTAAAGATGATTCTAGAGCACACACACTCCCGTAAAGCTGGTCCATCCACATAGATGCCAAAAGTGGCCGGTTTCTTGTTGATCAGCACTGAGGTCTTGATCAACCTTTGGCTAGTATTAAATTGAACCTTACGAAATTATCAATATTTGACCATTTTTAAACCTAAAAAAAAAATAACAATTTTATATGATTCCATTCAATATAGGTAATATTACAAGGATTGCTTGAGTATATTATCCCATATGGCAGTCTGGTTACAAGAAAAATGCCTAAAAGTGAAACATCCTTAGTGTGATACTTAGCGTTAATAGCTTTCCTAACGAAAAACTTGAATTACCAGAACAAAACTCCCAGTGTGCTCACTGCCTTGCCTTTATCTTTCTGCTTCCAAACTCTCTCCATGTCCAGGCAATCTGCCTGCCAGTGTGATCATCTCTATTGTGTTATTCCCTGCTTGGAATTTCCCATAGCTCCCTAGTGCCCTCAGAATGAAAAATCAAATCTCCTTAACCTAGCCTTGAAAAACTTTCACAATCTGACCCAACCTGTCTTTCTAGGCTATTCCAGTAACTACCCCCTATTTCAGCCATACCGGTTGACTCACCATTACTCAGACAAACCTTACTTAAAATGTTTCTGTCTTTGCAAAGGCTATTTCATCTTCTTAATGTGTTCTTCCTCTAGTCTGTAGCTAGAAAACTCCTATTCATCCTTCAAGACCCAACTCCACTGTGCCCTCTTCTGTGAAACTGCTCTGAGTCTTCCAGGTAGAGCCAGGCACACTCCCTTCTATATATAACTCTATGTTCAAGAGATGACACTACATTAGGTTTTAGGTGTGCATAATCCGATACCCAAGCTTCCTTGGTAGCTCAGCTGGTAAAGAATATGCCTGCAGCACAAAAGACCTGGGTTTGATCCCTGGGTGGGGAAGATCCCTTGGAGGAGAGCAAGTCAACCCACTCCAGTATTCTTGCCTAGAGAATCCCCATGCACAGAGGAGCCTGGCGGGTTACAGTCCATGTATCATACAAAGAATCATACACAATTGAGGAACTAAGCACAATCAGATATCCAGTAAAACACTAATCTGTCTCCTAAACTATAAAACCCATATATTCAACACTTCTACCAGAGGATGGTATATATCTGCAAGCCAATAGGTAAAGAGTTCTGTGTACTGGATTCAAAGAAGAAATTGCTGAATTGTCACTGAACTGTTTTTTCTAGAGATTTGTGGTGTCAATGGGTTATTAAGAACATCCCCATTCTCTAAGAATGGGTGCTCAGAGAGGTAAGAGACCGGGCCAGGAAGTTTACTAGACAATTTTTGGTTTGTTGAGTTTTGTTTTACTCAGTTGGCTGTATATGCCTCTTGTAATCCTTTACTTTGTATCTCATTATTTCCCTGACATCCTGCTTTCCTAGTTTCCTTCCTTTTAAAAATTACAATATGATACTTAGCAATAAGAAAAAATACAATCAACAGCCTAAATGAGCACTAAAAGGAGACTATATGGGTAAATTGTAACATATCCATACTATGGAATGCAACATAGCTATGAAAAAGAATAAGGCAACAGGAAGTTCCCTATAAGTACATATAGGATGATACTATTGTGTTAAAAACACACACACACCTGATGTATACATTTTTATTATGCTTTGAATTGCTGAGATTACACACAATAAAGCTGTCAAGCATATTTAGCTCTGAAAAATAGGTATGGTGGTTGTGAAGAAAAGAAAACTTTATTTTTCATTTATCACTCTTTGGGTGTGTACTTTTAATATATAGGGAAAGCACAATATAGTTATTGTATTAACTTCTGAAAACATGAAAAAAAATAATGATAATAAATATCCCCTAGAATTCCATTAGTGATTGCCATTGTTCATAGTGAGATAAATATCTTTTCAGACTGTTTTTCTGGGCTTATGTGTTTTTCTCAGATAATGAACTTGCACGCTATAGCTCGCATTTTTCATTTATAAATGGCTTGTGGACATCTTCTTTTGTCACTGTGTATTCTTGGCATCTTTTTGTTGGCTGCTAAGAATTTCATAATTTCTTTCTACCCTCCTCTTTCCCTCCCTCTGTACTTCCAGCCCTTATTCCTTCCAGTATCTGTAACAATCTCTTGAGTTTAGCTGCAGGGAGTACAGTAGGCTGATACATATGTATGCTATTTTTAGCCAGAAAAATATACCTTATGTGCTTGCTCGGACACAAGTTTGCAAATGCTTCATGAACAGACAGTACTTCCCCTGTTTCATAAGGAAACGCTGTGGTAAATGCTTATGAAGTATTGTGTTTCAGGAGTTCCACAGGGCTGAGGATGGAATTTTGCAGACTGGCTGGACCACAAGGCTTGTGGAGAGTGTTTAACAGACAAACACAAGGAGTATTCCGAAAACACCGAATGACATTCAATTCGCAAAACAGCAGAGAGTCACTTCTGCTGGAAGAGGGGTTCCATATTTCAAAAAAGACCTCAACATCTTTGGAGAGCTCCACCGGGCAAGAGAGTTACGTTTCCCTCTGAGGCTTAGGGAAGACCTCATCTCCAGAAATATGGAAGAATGCAGTCCAGAAGAAATAAAAGGGGGTGCCCAGGGGTAGGCATTTGGCTGGAAATGGCCAGCAGATGAGCTCTTCTCAGCCTGCTGCCACAGGCAGATGAGTTTCTAAAAGAGCTCAAGTTTTAACATCAAAACAAGAGAAAAAAGGCAAATCACATGATGAGAAACACAAGCCTGAGGGTCTGGGGAAACAGCCCTGCTCACAGGATCTGCCAGTCCTTCTGGTTGAGTCTGGAATGTAAGTATGTTGATCTTTTAACCTCTTCCTTCAGCTTCCCAGATCAGGGACCCAAGAAACCTTCCAGCGACCTCATTCTTCCCGAGATAATGTTTGGGTTGTGTTAAGACCGGTCACTGCTACCTGCCGGCCACGGTGCTGCTTGTCACAAACATTTACTGAGCATTTACTGCCTACCGAGCACTTCAATTTACCTGATGTGAGTTGCCTTTACTGGGTGTCTGCTGCATGCCTAGCCCCTAATGGCTAAGCAGAAATACTAGCTAATGAGTACCTATTGGAATGCCTGGAAGAACTATCAACCAATGAAATGAGCTTGTATTGAGTTCTTACTCTACACTGGGCAATCTCTAGTATCACAGGGTCCTTTAATTCCTCATGGCCCTGGTGGGCTGCCGTCTATGGGGTCGCACAGAGTAACACACTACTTAAGCGACTTAGCAGCAGCAGCAGCAAACTCACCTCGCCACATGAAAATCATGATAATGAAAATCAACCCTCTCTTTGAGGCACTGTTTTTTACTTTGTCGCTTACGCTATGGACCACCAGCATCAGCATCATCTTTAAAACACTCATTAAAAATGCAGCTTCAAAAAAAAAAAATGCAGCTTCCTAGAGCCCACCGCAGTCCTACTAACTCAGAATCTCAGTGGGTGGATGCAGGCATCTCTTGGTTATATCAGCTCCCTTCCAAATGAATCCCACGCACAATGAAGTTTGAGGGTCAGCACTTTGAGGCCTGGGACAGAACTCCTGATTCATCTTAGTAAGTATAGAGAAGTCAAGAATTCAGTACAGTAATGCACCCACTTTGGGGTTCAGTGATCTTCCCACAAAAAGGAGAATGTGAGATCCTAACTGATTAGTGGGGAGGATCAATCAATGATTGCTGACTACCAAAAGGAGAAAGACAACTGATTCATTCATATATGGGAAAACAATCACTGTCATAAGGAACCACAGAATAGCGCTAGAAAGGAAAGGTTATTTACCTATCCAAATACCAATGATGTAAAAAAATAAAACCCAGCACTACCGGTGTGATGAAATTAGAACTCACGCACTGTTGCTGGTGACCAACAGTGATGGTAACTTTTTGGAGAACAAGTTGGCATTATCTATCAACGTCCTTAAAAATATTCCTACAGCGTAGTAATTCTCTTTTTACACTCTACCCAGAGGAAATGATCATGGGGTGGGGGGGCAGGGAAGAGCTTTCTATATGATGATGACCATTACAAAGTTAGCTATAATGATGAAACAATGGACAACAGGAAGGAGTAGTTAGTTAATAAAACCGTGGAAATGCTCTGTACCTTAAAATGGCACTAGCAGAAAGTTTATGAAGGTGTGGAAACTGCTTACATTAGAATATGATACCAACCATAAATCTACACCCAGATAAGATTAGAAAAAAACCCACCCAACTTTAACTGTGGTTATTTTTGGAGAGTAGGGATTGTGATGAATTTCTTCTTTCTACTTCTCTGTTTTCCAAATGCTTGTGAAAGAGCATATACCATTTTTACAATAATAATTTTTTTTAATTATCAAACAACAAAAACATACAACCAAACGTGTTTTTAAAAGGATGGAAAGCAAAATAAGACCTGGTAGCAATGAGGGTTGTTTGAACCCCAATCTCAAAATACAGTACTTACTGTGTATCCCCAAGAGGAAAGGAAAGCCTGATTTGAAGGGTAGAGTAACTGTTCCCCTTCATACAGACCCTATGCAAACCTCTCCCCACTATGCCTCTGAGGCTGACTCCTTTTACTAAGTTTTCAGGCTCAGGATCCAATTCATCCCTACATCTCTAATTTGGGGGAGAAGGATTTATCAATTCATCAACTAACACCCATTCAGTCCCTCAAAATGCTTCTCAGTGATGACAGAAATAACATTTATTCAGAAGCTATGATGTGCTAGTTAGTTTCCAGCTGACCTGTGAAATAGGTATTTTAAAAAATCAACTTTAGAGGAGTACAAATTACATGCAATAAAGGGCAACCATTTTAAGAGTATGGTTTGATGAATTTGGCAAATGTACAGACCAGCGGAACCATCAGCACAATCAAGACATACAACACTTCCTTCCCCCACAGCGATTCTGGATGCCTCTTTCCAGTCAGTTACGGCCACCTCCCACACCAAGAGCAACCACTGTTCGGATTTCTTTTGCTATATCTTTTTTTTTTTTTTTTGGTGGGGGGGAGCTGGTTTTGAACTCTTTATAAGTGAGATTCTGCAGTATGTTTTCTTTTGAGGCTGGCTTCTTTTGCTCAATATGATGTTGTGTATAGTTGCATTTGGTTCATCTCTATTTGCTATGTGGTTTTCCAGCATATGAATATACTACAATCCATTGAGGCATTCCACTGCAACTTCCATTTGAGTAGTGTCAACTTTGGAGCCTCTACAAAGAGTGCTGCTGTACACATTCTTGCCTCTGTCTTTTGGTGAACACATGGATACATATTCAAGAGAATTATTGGGCCCTAAGGTATACAAATATTTAGCGTGATCAGATCTTAAACAACTTTCAAGAGTAGTTTTACCAGTTAATACTCCCACTAGCAATGTGTGAAGAGGTCCAGTTACTTCTTATTCTCACCAATATTTATTATTGTCTTTGGGTTTTTTTGTAGCCATTCTGGTTAAAATATGCATTTTTGTTTGTTTTGCTTGCTTAAACTTTTTATTTTGTATTAAATATGCCTGTTTTTAATAAAATAGAATTGACTTTGCATGGGTCACTTTAGGAGAGAGAATATCCTACGCAGCCAGGTTGAGTTGGATTGTAATGTGGTCTGCTTTTCTCTTTTCAGTAATGTGGATAATATGTTTGTTATGTTTTTAACTATATTAAGGTATAATTTATGTACCTAAAAGTCCACAAATCTTGTGTACATCAATGAACTTTTCATTTACCTTGTACGTAATCATGAAGTCACCATCCCAAAAGTTCCTTTATGCTCCTTTCTGGACTATTCCTACCATCCTCCAACAGATAACTATTGATTTTATTTCTTTCCTTGCACCTTCATTTTGCCTCTTCTACAACTTTAAAGAAACAAAACATACTGTTTGTGCGTGGCTTCTTTTGCTTACCATAATGTTTTAAGATTCATCCATATTTTTGTGTGTATCACTAATCTATTCCTTTTGTTGAGTAGTATTCCAATGAATGGATATACCAGAAGTTTTCCATTCCCTTTTCATGGATGGCTGGACTGTTTCCAGTCTTTGTTTATTATGAATGAAGCTGCTGTCAATATTCATGTGCAAGTTTTCTGTTTCCCTGGGTAGATACTTAGGAATAGAAATTTAGGGCATATAATGGGAACATATTTAATTTTATTTTACACACTGCCAAAATATTTATCTAGGTAGTTTTACCATTCTACATTTTCAACTGCAGTGTGTGAGTTCCCACTGCTTCATGCCCCGCCAATAGGAGTATTGTTAGTCTTTCTAATTTTAACCATTCTAATGAGTGTATAGTGGCATTTCATTGTGGTTTTAATTTGCAATTCTCTGATGATTAACCACATTGAGTATCTTTTCAAGGGCTTACTGACTATTTGCATAACTCCTTTGGTGAAGAGTCCAAATCATTTGCCCATTTTTTTTAAATTGGTTTATTTGTCTTCTTACTTTTGAGTTGAAAGACTTCTTTATATATTTTGATCATACGTCGTAGGTCAAATATATGTATCCTGAATGTCTTGTTCCAGTCTCTGGCTACCCTTTTATATTAACAGCGTCTTTTGCCAAGGGTTTTTATTTGGTTTTTTTTGTTTGTTTTGTAAAGAAAAAATCCCCCCCCCACCTATACTGTATACTCCTATACAGTATTTTTTCTAAAGAAATGGATATATTAAATCCCTATTTTACACATTAAAAGAAAGTCAAGCCCATCAGAGTGCAAATCCCTTCCCCAGTGCCAGTATAGAGCAGGACTAGGGTTCCATTCTACAACCCAAAGTCCAGCAGCCTATTCAGCTACAGACTCAAATTTCAATCAAACCTAGAAGGCAATTGCACAAAGTAGTTTGTAGTAAACATTTAAGATGAAGAGTGACTGAGCCCCGGGGTCCAGGAATAACTCACCTAATTGGAGCCTCTTTGTAATTTGGAACAGAATATGCAGGGATAAATAGAATTATTAAAGGAAGGGAAGGCCTCCCTCTTCCAAAAGAAATAAAAATGTGATCACTCTCTGCACTGTAATCTCTGATGAGAACATTTAATCAATTAGCATTGCTGTTGTCAAAACTTGCTTCCCACCGAGCTGGGAAGCTGCTGGCGGCACATCCCCAGTGGGCCCCTGCCCCCCTCCTCCCGGGCTGGGATTCGCCCCAGCAAGAAACGTCGTATTTTCTCTCCCGGCCCAAGTTCCTACAGCCCCAGATGTAAAACCAGAGGGCTCTTATCTGGCCTTATTTATCTCTATGCTAATAAAATGTCAATCCCCAAGAGAAAACTAAAAAGAACCCTGCTGTCTCCTGAGCTTCTGAGGGGATGGGCACCCCTTTGCTGTCTCACTTGACTGCTCTGTCCCGAAGGCTGAGCCTTCGGGTTTCCCCATGGGAATGAGCCTCTGCAATGGGCAAGGCCATGCTGGGTAACTTCTCTTTTTTCCTTTCACAAGGGCTCTCATGGATTCGAGGGTGAGCAAGCGGGAGGGAGAGGGGAATTGGCAATGATGCAGCTCTTTGCCCAGATCCTCCGGAGTCCCAGGCACAGGGAGGCAGCACATCCACTTACTGGGGGAAGAAACTGAGGCCCCAAGAATCATCTCTCATCTAACAACGGCTGTCATCTGTGCTTACAGCTTTATGCTGTCTCATTTATGCCTCATAACAGGACTGTGAAGCAGATGCTGTAATCACCCACATTCTACATGGGAAAAAGGCCAAGGAACCGAAGGGAGACGCGGTCTCCCTACTCTTGGAAACTGTATCCTGTAAAAAGTCTGAACAGAGTCAAATGAGGTATGCCACTCTGAAACCTCTTGTTTTTGTTTAAAAGAAAAAAAAATCCTGAACTTATTTACAAAACAGAAACGGACTCACAGACAGAAAGCAAACTTATAATTACCAGAGTGGGGCATGGGGGAAAACAGATATGCACTACCGTATATAAAATAGGCAAACAACAAGAATCTACTGTATAGCACAGGAACTATACTCAATACCTTGTCATAACCTATGATGGAAAGAATCTGAAAAAGAATGTGTGTGTGTGTGTGTGCGTGCGTGCGCGCGCACTCAGTCGTGTTCAACTCTTTGCGACCTCATGGACTGTAACCCACCAGGATCCTCTGTCCATGGAATTTTCCCGGCAAGAATACTTGAGGGTTGTCATTTCCTACACCAGGGTATCTTTCTGACCCAGGGAATGAACCCGAGTCTCTGGCCAATCTCCCGCATTGGCAGGCGGATTTCTTTTTTACCACTGTGCCACCTGGGAAGCTCTTATATATATAGGTACAACTAAATCACTTTTAGGTACACTTGCACAACATTGCAAATGAACTACACTTCAGTAAAAAAGTAGATAAAAGAATAAACAAATGCATAAATTCTTCACCACAGATGAATGGGGGGAAACAAGATAATTAAGTATCATATATGACCATCATGAGCATTAGAAATTGTCGTATACACTGTTGGGAAGAGTAAATAATAACATTGCCACATGTCGTACACCTGTCCAATAGGGAAAAAAATTCTGACTGGCAAAATGTAATCATAGAGGCCTTCCGTGGTGGTCCATCACCACCAGGGTTAGGGCATTTACGCTTCCGATGAATAGGAGCATAGGTTCAATTCCTGGTCTGGGAAATAAGATCCCACATACCATGCAGTGTGGCCAAAAGATTGTAAAAAAAAATCAATTAAAAAATACATAAATAATTATAAAAGTGAAATAACAAACAGCAATACATAAAATAAAAATAACAAACAGTAATGATGAAAATAAAATAATAATTTTAAAACAAACTAAAAATCATCATTCAGATCAGTTCAGTTCAGTTCAGTTGCTCAGTCATGTCCAACTCTTTGCTAACCCATGGATTGCAGTACGCCAGGCTTCCCTATCCTTCACCAACTCTGGAAGCTTGCTCAAACTCATATCCATTAAGTCAGTGATGCCATCCAACAATCTCAACCTCTGTCATCTCCTTCTCCTCATGCCTTCAATCTTTCCCAGAATCACAGTCTTTCCTAATGAGTCAGTTCTTCACATCAGGTAGCCAAAGTATTGGAGCTTAAGCTTCAGTATCAGTCCTTCCAATGAATATTCAGAACTGATTTCCCTTAGGATTGACTGGTTGGATCTCCTTGCAGTCCAGGGGACTCTCAAGAGTCTTCTCCAACACCACAGTTCAAAAGCATCAGTTCTTTGGTCCTCAGCTTTCTTTATGGTCCAATTCTCACATCCATACATGACTACTGGAAAAACCATAGCCTCGACTAGAAGGACCTTTATCAGCAAAGTAATGTCTCTGCTTTTTAATATGCTGTCTAGGTTGATCTTAACTTTTCTTTCAAGGAGCAAATGTCTTTTAATTTCATGGCTGCAGTGACCATCTACAGTGATTTTGGAGCCCAAGAAAATAAAGTCTGTCACGGTTTCCATTGTTTCTCCATCTATTTGCCATGAAGTGATGGGACTAGATTCCATGATCTTAGTTTTTTTTTTTTTCTTGATCTTAGTTTTTTGAATGTTGAGTTTTAAGCGAGCTTTTTCACTCTCCTTTTCACTTTCATCAAGAGGCTCTTTTGTTCCTCTTCACTTTCTGCCATAAGGGTGGTGTCATCTGCATATGAGAGGTAATTGATATCTCTCCCAGTAATCTTGATTCCAAACTGTGTTTCATCCAGCCTGGCATTTCATATGGTGTACTCTGCATAGAAGTTAAATAAGCAAGGTGACAACATACAGCCTTGACATACTCCTTTCCTAATTTGGAACAAGTCCATTGTCCCATGTCTGGTTCTAATGGTTGCTTCTTGACCTGCATACAGATTTCTTGGGAGGCAGGTAAGATGGTCTGGTATTCTCATCTGTTTAAGAATTTTCCACAGTTTTTTGTGATCTACACAGTCAAAGGCTTTGGTATAGTCAATAAAGCAGAAGTAGATGTTTTTTTTGAAACTCTCTTGCTTTTTTGATGATCCAGTGGATATTGGCAATTTGATCTCTGCTTCCTCTGCCTTTTCTAAATCCAGCTTGAACATCTGGAAGTTCACAGGTCACGTACTATTGAAGCCTGGCTTGGAGAATTTTGAGCATTACTTCGCTAGTGTGTGAGATGAGTGCAATTGTGCGGTAGTTGAGCCTTCTTTGGCATTGCCTTTCTTTGGGATTGGAATGAAAACTGATCTTTTCCAGTCCTGTGGCCAATGCTGAGTTTTCCAGATTTGCAGGCATATTGAGTGCAGCACTTTCACAGCTTCATCTTTTAGGATTTGAAATAGCTCAGCTGGAATTCCTTCACCTGACTAGCTTTGTTCATAGTGATGCTTTCTTAGGCCCGCTTGACTTAACATTCTAGGATATCTGGTTCTAGGTGAGTGACCACACCATTGTGGTTATCTGGGTCATGAAGATCATTTTTGCACAGTTCTTCTGTGTATTCTTGCCACCTCTTCTTAACATCTGCTGCTTCTGTTAGGTCCATACCATTTCTGTCCTTTATTGAACCCATCTTTGTCTGAAATGTTCCCTCAGTATCTTTAATTTTCTTAAAGAGATCTCTAGTCTTTCCCATTCTGTTATTTTTCTCTATTTCTCTGCATTGATCACTTAGGAAGGCTTTCTTATCTCTCTTTGCTATTCTCTGGAACTCTGCATTCAGATGGGTATATCTTTCCTTTTTTCCTTTCCTTTTCACTTCTCTTCTCAGCTATTTGCAAGGCCTCCTCAGACAGCCATTTTGCCTTTTTGCATTTCTTTTTCTTAGGGATGGTCTTGATCACTGCCTCCTGTACAATGTCACGAACCTCCATCCATAGTTCTTCAGCCACTCTGTCTATAAGATCTAATCCCTTGAGTCTATTTGTCATTTCCACTGTATAACCTTAAGAGATTTTATTTGGGTCATAACTGAATGGTCTAGTAGTTTACCCCACTTTCTTCAATTTAAGTCTGAATTTGGCAATGAGTTCATGATCTGAGCCACAGTCAGCTCCTGGTCTTATTTTTGCTGACTATATAGAGCTTCTCTACCTTTGGTTGCAAAGAATATAATCAATCTGATTTCGGTATTGACCATCTGGTGATGTCCATGTGTAGAGTCTTCTCTTGTGTTGTTGGAAGAGAGTGTTTGCTATGACCAGTGTGTTCTCTTGGCAAAACTCTGTTAGACTTTGCCCTGTTTCATTTCATATTCTAAGGCCAAACTTGCCTATTCTCCAGGTATCTCTTGACTTCCTACTTTTGCATTCCAGTCCCCTATGATGAAAAGGACATTTTTTTTTTTTTTTAGTATTAGTTCTAAAAGATCTTGTAGATCTTCATAGAACCATTCAACTTCAGCTTCTTTGGTATTATTGTTTGGGGCATAGAGTTGAATTACTGTGATATTGAATGGTTTGCCTCAGAATCTAACAGAGATCATTCTCTCATTGAGATTGCACCCAAGGACTGCATTTCAGACTCTTTTGTTGTCTAATCATCATTAGCAATAATAACAGCAGCTACCTCTGCTGCTATTTGTCCATTGAATGCATTTGTCCATTCAATCTTTAAAGTGGTTCTATGATGGAAGAGATATCACAAAGTCCCGTTTCACAGACTGGAAAACTGAGGCATCCAGAATTCTTAGAGTCTTGTTTTTCAGCATGGCAAACCCTATCAGATCCCACTTCTCAGATATGGAGAAGCCCAGGAAGGAACGAAGGCTGAGTCCCTACAGTTTGGCTAGGAACTTGGTTTAGAGAGGTCCTCTAGAGACGACTGGAAGACACACAGGGCCCTGATGTCAAGCCAGCCAGTCTCTGGTGGGCTGTTTACTGCTTGTGAGCTGAGAGTCCGGTGGGACTTAGAAACTGTCCACCAAACACGAAGCAATGGATAGACTGCTCCGGCCAGGCGCTGGTCAGCCCGGAGGAATTGGAGGCAAATGGATCTTCTTTTTCACCCCAGAGGCGCCTGCACCCTCCTGCAACAGTCCAGGCAGAGACTGGAAGCAGCCAGGAGCAGGGGTGGAGAGAGGTGGGTCAGGACAGAGCGCAGAAGCCCGCATGCTAGCCAGGGGGCGCGGGGCGCGCGCGGGTTCTGACCTCAGGTCACTCATTTCAACAATAAGCTCAGTTTGCTTAGCTGTTCTTCAGCGTGACAGCCTGTGACTTCATGGCCCTGTCTCCCCGATTTTTTTCCTTCTAATTCCCCTCTCTCATACCTCTATTCCCTCACCCCCCAGTTGCCTACCCCTCACCCCACCCTGCCCCCAGCCTCTGGCCAGGCTCCTTTTTCAGAGGCTCTTATTAAGTTAATGTTTGTGGGTGCCTGCTCTATGCTGGATTCTGATCTGAAAATGGCCATGGGCAGGACGATGACATGGGCCCTATTGCTTCTCTGGGCATTCTTCTGCTGGAAGAAGAGGCAGACACCCCCGGAGCCCCTGCTTTGAGCTCCCCATCAGGCAACTGCCCGCTGATGGCAGGGGTGATCCCATCCCGCATTCACAGGTACTGCCTAGGTTCAGTTTCACTCCTTTTATAAAACCACATGGCTTACCCGTGACCTGTGCTCGCCTACACCAGGGCTGTTCCCCTCCAGTGAGATGAATGAGATGTCGGAATATTAATTTATTTGGAGTTAAAGTAACCCAATACCCACAGGTGGCAAGGGGAAAAAAAAATAGTTCTTGTGGAGGTCACATGATAAGGGCATTTAATGTACTCAAATTCAATTTTCATACGAAAGATTTAAATTGAGTGAGGAGCCTCTGTGCTTGCTGCCCTGAGGAGCAAGAGTATTTCAAAAGTATTCACGTAAACTGTTCTCTAAATACCAGCCAAGTGCTTCAGCTGATGTCCAAAGCAGAAGGAATTTGTCCCAGCACATCTCCTTCTGTCTCTGTTGTGTACATGTTTATTACCATACACTATTATTTATACACACAGAGTCACAGAGACAGTGCTTTATGAATGATTTAAGTAATTACCCAGAGGATTTTTTGATCCTAGGTGATTCTCACCTTCTCTGCTGAGGCTGGGATGTAACACACCCACCAATATGTGGGTAACATATTGCCCACACTGCACACACATGTAGAAGCACACACGCACGCATGCATCATGAATTGCCTTCGCAGCAGGCACTGCGGAGGAGGTATGATGTGGCCCTTAATTACTTCACAAAATGTACAACAAATAAAAAGCAATATAACGACTACCTGTAAACTCAGGCATGTCACCGAATCAATCCGTGGCTAAAGGATTAAAGATTAATGCCACCACAAACCACACGTTGGCCTCAGTGGTACCTGCCCGAGCTAAGTAAATAATAAAGAAAATAAGATCACCTAAGTAAATAATAAAGAAAATAAGATCACCGTCATTCTTCCCATTGGACGAAGGGCTGAGCATCTCTTTCAAGTGCCCCTTGGGTCCTACTGAGATCATCCAGGTCACTTCCCCCTAGGCCTGGGACACTGTGCCTGACAAGGAGACTGAGTTACAGAGAGATGAGGAGACAGCCAGAGGGTCACAGCTGGCTGAGTTAGGTGCATCCTTCACATCCTTACAGAGGTCCCAAGCCTTGGGCCAAACTGAGGTTAGGAAGGAAGAAAGATACACCTCAGGAGTTTTTAGAGCTGTTGAGAAGAAATTGAAGACAAGCACGAAATGAGACAAGTTTTCATGGGAACCCAAATCAAGTGGCTTCTCAGACCCAAGGCTTCCCAGAAAAAACTGCATCAAAAAGAAAAGTACCGGGTCCTGACTTTTATGTCTCCCAAAGCATGAAACTCCTGATTTCAAACTGGTTCTTTTTGCCTCTGAAAGCAAATAAGAAAAAGATGTCGCAGCCTAGATCTTCCAACAGTAGGAAAAAAAAAAAAAGAAGAAGAAGAAAAGAGAGAAGAAAATCCTTAGGGGGATTCGCAAGAGAAAGGGTCTCCTTCCCCCTTTATCGATAATTTTGAAACGGTCGCCGTAAGACACTGACTAATGACACGTGACCTTTGGATTCTCCACGAGGCAGCAGGCACAGGCCTGGGCCCAGCGGGGACCCCTCTGCCAGTTCGGGGTCACTCTCTCCATTCAATGCTTTATTAGCCCCCTCCAGGCTTAGGGCAAAGTCCCGCTGCTCGCAGACTTTTACAGCTTTGATTGAGGAAAGCTATTCAGGGCAGGGGAGAGGATCTGTTTGTTTTCAAGAGGAAACCTCTGGGAGTTTGCCCCCTCCCCCCTGTGTTTCCAGAGTTGCTGGAGAGATAAAAGCCATACCTCCTTTTGACCTTCATTGGACAGTAGGAGCCCCAACTCAGCGTGGAATAATAAAGGCATATCATGCTGCATAAATTACTCCGTGATTGACGCGCTTTCTTCCAGCTCCAACTGAAAGGGGAAAGGCTGGGGGTGGGGCGGGGAATGGCGAAGAGGTCAAGGTACTTGGTCAAGCACCTACTATGTGCCCAGGTGCTGGGGGGAATTTTTTGTGCCTGCGGCATTTCATTGTCACAAACAGTGGGGCCCCAAGAGGAAAATGTTATTTATCCCTGCTGCAATGCATGAAGAAAAGGGGCAGAAAAGTTCAATGATTCTCCCAACGACCCTCGGGAAGGCAGTGGGTAGGTAGTGGAGCTGCTCCTGCCAAGTCGCTTCAGTCGTGTCTGACTCTGTGCGACAAAGATGGCAGCCCACCAGAGGGTACAACATTGAACTGGAGGAATATTTTGACAACATTTTAAAAGTCAGCTTTTTAAAATCACCAGGTTAGTAAACGCCCATCTCTGCCCGGTCTCTGAGCCTGACTCTGATCCCTGGGTGAGAGCTGACGGGAGGAGAGAGATGAGGTGTGAGACCAGGATGGCATAAGGCCTCCATCTGCTGTCTATTGATTCATCTGTATTTAACAAAAGCTCGTGATGGACCAGCGTGCCGGACTCAGCCACCGTAAATTCTGCATGCCAGTAGGAGGCTGAGAGTAAAGGAGTAAGTTAGGAATATCATTTTTGGACAATGGTAAAAGCTTTGAGGAAAAGAAAGCAGGGTGGCAAGAGAGTGTTGGAGTGGGAGGCAGGCTGGGAGCACAATTTTGGAGAGTGGGCAGGAACCTCTCCGCAGGAGCTGACACTTGTCCTGAAGCTGAGAAAGAAGGGAGCTTGGAGAAGCTGGCAGGGCAGTGAAGTCCCAGAGGTTTGGGACCGTCTGCAGAGTCTGGATAATATTCCTAGTGTGATGAGAAGCAATGGGAAGGTTTTCAGGGAGTGAGCTCAGCAAAGCGAGGAGAACGCTGGGGGCAGGCAGACAGGGAGTTGGTCATGGCTCCTGTTTGCCTGGGTTCTGATCTGTGAAGCTGGGCCTGGCAAAGCTTAAGTTGTTCTTTCTTTCAATGCGGCAACTGGGAGTGGTTCAGCAAATCACCATTTGCCCTTAAGTTTGTCCCTGGAGTTGGAGTGTGGTTTGCAGGTATCCCCAAGTCACACCTGTCCCCAGCTCGGGGACAAAAACTTCAAAGGCCTTGGGGCTCATCAAGAAGTGTACCCTTCAGTGCCCAGGGGCTGTGGCAAGCTGGGGTAGGGGCCCATAGGGCTGGCTGCTCCAGAACCCCTGTGATTGCGCCATGGGAGGTGGAAGGGCCCAGAGTCATCTGTTCTTCTGATTCTGTAAGAGAAGCGAGAAATCCAGATGTCCAGGAAAACCCTTGGCTAACATCAATTGCAAATTAAAATAACATTTCCTGAGCTTTATCCATGAATCTAGAGGCTGAGGAATCACACAAGACCAGACCTCATCCTCCAGGACCTCCACGCTGGAGATGCTACCGTCTCTTACAGAACTAATGCAGAAAATTGAAGGCAAAAGATGCACAAGAAACAGGCTGCTCCCATTCTGAAGTTCTAAGCCTTTCTTCGTGTGGTGGGTGCCCTGGCAGCTGTTGAAGGCTACAGATGTCCTCTCAAAATAATGTTTTGAACTGAATGAAACCAAATGACCAAGCCACTGTATTTAAACATAGTTATCAAAATGTTGGAATGTTATTCCTGTTGTTTCTTTGTTAACGTATTAATATCTGTCAACCCCATCTGGTGCTGAGACTTTGACTTTCATAGTTTTGAAGTAGTGATGAATGGAAACAAAGCTTCAAGATATCTGTAACAACTGTAGTGTGACCTGCAAACATACGGTGTCCACAGTGACAAAGTCACAGTCATTGGTGGTGCTGCTCTGGGTTGCTGTACTTACAATGAAAAGAAATGATGCATTTCAGAGGATAACCTCAGTAAACATTTATCAACTGAATGGATAAAATGTGTGAATGAAAGACAAGCCTCTGCAAATATTTTCTGAGGGCTACTAGGGTTCCATGAGATAACATAGCTGAAGTACCTAGCTTTGGGTCTGATACATAAATGTTCATTTCTCATCTTTGTAAACGTCTCTGAATCTTAGTTCACTCATCTGTGATATGGGGATACTACTACTATCACTGCTAATAATAATAAGGATAATAATAGTAACACCAGGCCTACTGACTTCAAGGAGATACTGTGCTATCCAAAACCAGAAAGCATTCTGCAAGCTATAGATCATTATATAGATGTGGCTTACTATTGCAGCTATAAGTTTTAGGAATTTCCCTGATGGCTCAAACGGTGAAGAATCCGCCTGCAGTGCAGGAGACATGAGACACAGTTTCAATCCCTGGGTTGGGAAGATCCCCTGGAGAAGGGAATGGCTATCCACTCCAGGATTCTTGCCTGGAGAATTCCATGAACAGAGGAGCCTGGCGGGCTACAGTCCATGGGGACTACATAAACTATGTAGATGTGATTTACTATTGCTGCTGTAAGAAAATAGGCAATTACTTCCTCCTCTCTCAGTCTCCATTTCCTCATCTATAAAATGGAGCTAGTCACCTCTGCACTTCCTGCTTAGCTGAGTTATTGTAAGGAATGAATAAAGTGATGCACATTTAAATGCTCTGTAACATTAAGTGCTTTGTAAACTATGAAATGCTTTGCAGATATAATGAGTAATTATTGGAGGCAGCACAGGAGCAGTGAAAATACTACTGGCTTGGAATCCCAGAGAGTCTGAGTCCCTCCTGGGCTAGAAAGCTCAGAAAAAAGCTCTGGATCTTGGTTTGGCCATCTGTAAAAACGTGGGTATTAATTGCATACACCTCACAGTGCATTGTACAGGCTTAGTACCTATTCAGCCTAGACCCAGAGGGAGTTATTATTCTCCCTTGGCCCAAGCACAGCTCTTGCAAGGACTTCTCACCAAACCAGCAAATGAACCCTTTTCCTCTTCAGCTGAAAGGCTAGCCCATCTGGGATGCTGTGTTTTTAATTATTACTAATAAGGCACTTGCGGCTCCTCAGTCATAAGGGATGGGTCAGGCACACTGATTCTTGAGGGAGTCTGGCTGTCTTGGGACCCTGCTGGGGGCCAGGCCTCCGGCTGGCACCTCTGGGTGGAGTGTTCCAAAGGGTTTCAGAGTCTGAATCTGGGCCTCATTTTTGGCGGTAAGAAAGATGCCATTTTTCTACCTAAAACAGTCAAATTCATAGAGTCAGAAAGTACATTGGCAGTTGCCAGAGGCTGTGTGGGAAGTGAAGCGGTGGGAGGGGGAACGGGGACTTATTCTACACACTAGCAATGAACAATTGGAAAATTAAGTAAACAATCCCATTTACAAACCATCAAAAAATGATATACTAAGGGATACATTTGACAAAAGCAGGACAAAACATGTATATTAAAAGCCACAAAGAATCACTAAAAGAAATTAAAGGATATCTAGGCATATTAAAAGACATTCATGCCCATGAATTAGAAGATGTAATATTATTCAGATTGAAACACTCTCCAAGCTGACCTACAGTTTCATGCAAACCCTACCAAAATTCCAGCTTTTCTTTTTAATTTCAGAAATTGACAAACTGTTCCCAAAATTCATATGGAAATACAAAGAACCCAGAACAGCCAAAATAAATTTTTTTGACAAATAATAGTTTGCAATTAACATTTTCTGACTTCAAAACTTACTAAAAATCTTCAGCAATTAAGAGAATTTGTACTGGCATAAAAATCTACGGAATAGCAGTGAGAATTCAAAATCAGCATCCTCATCTGCCCTGTCTCCCTCCCAGGCTTGTTGGGACAATGAGGAAGATAAGGCAGAGGAAGCATCACCCTCAAATTCCTCCTCCATCACCTTAGATGTCCCCTCTCCCAGTCCAATCAGCTAAAGGCACCAAGCACGCACTGGGAGAATGGGGATCAATCCCAGAGGGCTTTCAGATGACTGCATCTGGTAGATAAACTATAGCTTTTTGACCAGTTTGGCCCTGGAAAGTCTTGTCCAATTTTTCCTTTAATAACTGCAGTGGACATATTCAGATCTCTAACTAGTAAGGGAGGAGCTAGACTGATATCATAAAGAGGGAGGGTGGATTTGGGGATTGGGGAAGGATGACAAGATTCCAGGAGAGAGGAGCAGCAGGAGCCAGGCCCCTTAGAGAGGAAAGAGCCAGGTGCATTCTGAGAGCTAAGAAGAGGACACAGATGCAAAGAGCAGAGGAGAGCCAGATGTTAAAGGGAGAAGGCGGTTTGGTGATACCAAAAGAGATATGGGCATTACCCTAAAAGCACTGGGGAGCCATTGATGGGCTCTGAGCAGGGGATTGACTAGATGAAACTTGCATGTTTCATGAATCCCTAAGGCAGCTCTGTAGACCAAAAAAAATTTGTTTTGTCTTAGAAATGTTCCGTGGCACATCCATGTCTCTCCACCGTCATGATCACCACCATTGTCCAAGCCACCATCATTTCTTGGACAATCGTATCCTCAGCCACCTTCCTCCAGTTTCTCTATTACTGGTGCTCCCCTCCTGCCTCCCAAATTATACCCAGTTCACACACAGCCAAAGTGATCATTTAAAAAATATGTCAGACTTCCTCTCTTCCTGCCTGAAATATTTCAATCAAGTCTTTATCTCATTTAGAATAAAACCTCAGCCCTTGAACATGACTGGCAGGCCCTGGGGCCATCTGGGCCTGCTGCCTCTCCCATAATGCTCCCCTTGCTTGGTCTGCTCCAAACATACTCTCTCACATTCAGTTTCTCAAGCACATCCTATTGGACCTCAGCACCTTTCTCAAGCCCAGAAAGAAGCTCTGGATCTTAGTTTGGCCATCTGTAAAATGTGGGTGTTAATTGCATACACCTCACAGTGCATTGTACAGGCTTAGTACAACTGGATCTATCGGACTTCAGGGCCTTCTGCTGCTCTTTGGATCTGGAACGGACACTCCCTCCCCAAACTCTCCTCTTTGCTAAAGCCTATTCAGATGGCCCATGACTTTCCCAGTGGTGGCCTCCTAACCACCCCCTCAGAAGCCTTTGTCACAGCACGTTATATCCATTTGTTGAGTGACATTCCCCCAGCACCCCAGCAGAAAGCAGGCCCCATGAGAGCTGGTGGACCAGGAGGGCTTGCGGAATTTCTGAGCCCATCAACCCACGTGAAGTGGAATTCTACTTGTTGACACCTGTGCAGGTGCTGAACTCACATCATCTCACAACTATTCCATGAAGCAGAGGATAATATCAGCTCGGAAACTGAGGCACGGCGAGGGACAGTGAGCTGCCCCAAGCCGCCCCGCGGCCGAGTGCTAGGAGCCAGCACAGGCCCCAGGCTGGGTGATGGCGGGGCTGAGCCGTGGGACTGCACAGCTCTTCACACTGTTTCTCCTCACAGGCTTTAATACCAGAACTACCAACCTAGACAGCATATTGTAAAGCAGAGACATCACTTTGCCGACAAAGGTCTGTCTAGTCAAGGCTATGGTTTTTCCAGTGGTCATGGATGGATGTGAGAGTTGGACTATACAGAAAGCGGAGCACCAAAGAATTGATGCTTTTGAACTGTGGTGTTGGAGAAGACTCTTGAGAGTCCCTTGGACTGCAAAGAGATCAACCAGTCCATCCTAAAGGAGATCAGTCCTGGGTGTTCATTGGAAGGACTGACATTGAAGCTGAAACTCCAATACTTTGGCCACCTCATGCAAAGAGCTGACCCATTTGAAAATACCCTGATGCTGGGAAAGATTGAGGGCAGGAAGAGAAAGGGATGACAGAGGATGAGATGGTTGGATGGCATCACTGACTCAATGGACATGAATTTGGGTGGGCTCCGGGAGTTGGTGTCGGACAGGGAGGCCTGGCGTGTTGCAGCTCATGGGATCATAGCGTCAGACACGACTGAGCCACTGAACTGAACTGAACCCAGGGCTGGACCAGAAGCCAGGGAGTTCTTCCCAATGGCTCCTCTCCTTACTTTCCCTTTCCTGCTCCTTCCCTCCCTGGGATCACAGCACCATGCTCATTCTTGACTTCAGATGCCTCCACCTCGGGTCATCCCCAAGCCCTCTCCACCCGCGACCACCAGCAGGTCATGTCCAGGTCCCCTTTCAACCACTCTCCAAGCTAGACTCTCCCCTCCACCACCACCACCGCTTTCTCCAACCAACCCACATCCGGGCAACGCAGCAGCCTCCCACGTGGGTCCTGCTGCAGTGGTGGTCCATCGCCTCTGCAGTCTGTCCTCCACACACAGGCCAGGAAGCTCTTCCAGAAGTAGGCTTCAACCATTTCATGGTCTACTGAGCATCTTTCGTGGGCTTCCCTCTCACCTGGATAAAAGCTGAAATCCCTCTGCCTGACCCACCCATGCCTCCTGGCCCCCACAGGGGTCCCCTATTATCTCCCACCACACCCCTCATTCAGCACGGTCTAGAAAGGAGGCCTTCTCTGTGCTCTTCAAACACACCACGCTCTTCCCAGCCTTCGCAAGGTTTCCTCTCTCCCTGCTTCTCGGCCGACTTGGCATGAAGCTCCCGTTAACCTCAAAGTCTTAGAGAAAAGGACAGCGCCTTGGAGGGCCTTCCTATAGCCAGCCTCTCTCAGGTGAGCGCCCTCCCACCTGCTCGCCTTTCCCTGTCCTTCCTCCCCACCAACCACTTACTGCAAATTGACTTTTTTTTTTTCCTGCTCTGGAAACACGTAAGGTTTGTGCATGACTGCGTGTGCACACCAGCCCCATGAGTGCCTAGACTGCATGGCTATTTTGTGTCTTGAGTCTAGAACAGTGTCTGGGCTATAGGAGGCCCTGGGTAAATATTTGCAGAAGAAGAATCAATGAATGTCTGAGGTTACACCCTTTATAACTTGGCCCCCAAGTATTTGGTTAGAGGAGAACAAAACTAGTACAGCATAAACTAAAGAGGAAAACCCATGGGGGCAAAACCTCATAGTTTCCAACAGTAAATTCTTGATTTGTTGTTGTTGTTGTTGTTGCTCTTTCCAAGACTGTCTGTAAAAAGGAAAAAATTTTTTTTCTTTTTTAAATCCCCACCAATTACCTCGGAGATGAGACTTAATGCCAACTTTTTGCCTAGAGCTCGTTTTTACAGCCGAGTAATAAACCCCAGAAAAACACGACTCATGATGGAAACGCTGAACGTCGTCTGTTCTAACAGGGCCACTGTGGCTCCTGAGAAAGAGGAACGGGGAGAAAGGACGAAGAACTGGATTAGGTAAATGTTTATCCAAAGAGGCAGTGTTGTTGGTAATGAGGAATATTTGCTTTCTTTCCCAAACCAGAGTTTTTGATTTCTATCCAGATCGCTTTTATGACACTTAGGTTTTCCTCAACAATGAAAATGCTTGGTTGACTGCTAGTGTGACAGAGATTGAAAGAAAGAGAGATTTTTATACGTTTGCCCCCTTTGCAGGCTCTTAGTATTTCCCCTAGATTTATGATAGAAGCAGTGGGGTAAATATCACTGTCTTGATTCCCATATTGCCTGGGAGACTCTGGAAGGAGACACCTTCCAAGAAAGGGATACATTTTGGGCTGTAAGAGAACTTCCTTATAAATTAGGGTTATAGGGAAGTTCTCTTAGAAGACAACTCAGAAGTTTGAAAACTACTATAAACCGATAACAGTTGATTAAGCTTGAGCAAATGGTGTGCTCCCTCCTAACCTCAGGGTTCACACCTGAGAACAGCGATGATAAAGCCAAGGTTATTAGTGGCAGCGTGCGATCTCCAGGCCTTTCCACAACACATGCTTCAACCTACGGGCAAGGGAACCCTTTCTGAAATGGGTACCTGGATTCTACCTAACTTGATCATGTAGGAGAGATATGAAATGGATTTTAGAGAAAGAGAGAAATACAAAGAAAAACCACCATAGTCTTTTTCCTCGAGTAAAAGGAAGGATACATCCTATGGGAAATCACACCAACAGAGTAAGTTTGTTCCAGCCAAATTCAACTTCAAGTCGACTTTTAAAACTTTTTTTTTTTTGACTGTAAAAGTAATGAAACATTCAAGAAGATTTTGAAAACAAACTCACAGATTATCCCACGACCCCAACACCCCCAATTACTCTCCTGTCTGCATTTTTTCCTTCTGTCCATGTGTGGCCTGCCTTTCTCCCTTGTAATGGGAAACATACTCAATGAAACACAGAAGTCAGCCCCTCAAACACTCCGTTGCTTCCCCCTGGTCTTCCCCCTTTTATTTAGTTACTTAGCTCTGTTTATAAACAAACTGAGGACCTCCCTTCCCTTTGACACCAGTTTTGAGTTTTGCTGTTTTGTTAACTTAATTTTTAATTTAAAAATGATTTCTTTCTTTTCTGTTTTAATGTGACTCCAACTGGTTTTGAGCTCACTTTCACCGTGGGAGGTAAGTCCCAAGTCCCAACAATCGCTGCCAATAGCAAGAACTGACACTGAGGTGTCAGCAAGGGACTTGGCCTCAGTTTCTTCTCTGGACTCAAGGGAAATACTTGAACAATACAAATCTCATAGAAGGTGGGAGCAGGGCACCCCACCTAGAGCCTCTGCAGGGTCACGCATTCTAGGGAACTTTGGCTTCCATGGCCAAGGTGACCAAGAGCCAGCCTCAAAATTGGAGTGAGGTGATGGCAAAAAAAAACAATTTCCATCACCTTTCCTCCTCCTTCTTAAAGAGTCAGTTGTTCTCTGTCATTTTAACTTGGTTTTCAAAAAGTATCACCACAAGGCAAGTGCCTGCTGCAACAGGTGCTTACTCTCTTTCAGCACCAATAAACCCAACAGCTTTTGGAAGTCAGTATTGTTACCATCCTATTCTACAGATGAAGAAACTGAGGCTCAGAGAGGTTAAGTAACTCGCCAGGGGCCACACAGCCCCACATTTCAGTGTGAGTGACTCTTCCTCTGGCGCCACGCAGCCATGGCCAGGTCAGAGGTGATGAATCAGAACATGGGATCCACTTTTTCCAAGAGGGGGCCAGAGTGTTGTTTTGAGGACCCACCATTAAGGCTAGATGGATAATTAATCTGTGCATCCTCAAAGAGTTGGAGACACATACACACAGCCAAGGGTAGAAACCTCAGGGATTAGGCCTGAGCTCCCCACATTCAGCCCCATGGAGAAGAGAGCTAATTATGAGGTCAGATGGACCCACTGTCAAGGGAAAATTTACCACACTTTCTTAGGTCACTTAAGGGCTGAGCAAATGCGCTGTCTGGACAGGTCACCCTGTCCTGATGACAGTCTGTTTCTCCTTGGGCCCTGAATCACTGCTCCAGCTTCCCACAGGGTTGGGGAAACTCTTGAGGAGATGGTCCCATCCCTGGGTTCTAGGGCTTTCTAGGGTCTTACAGGCTTCCCAGGTGGCTCAGTGGTAAAGAATCTGCCTGCCAATGTAGATGCGAGTTCGATCCCTGGGCTGGGACGATCCCCTGGAGAAAAAAAAACAGCAACCCACTCCAGTATTCTTGTCTGGGGAATCCTGTGGACAGAGGAGCCTGGTGGGCTACAGTCCATGGGGTGATAAAGAGTCGGACACAACTGAGTGATGCCACAACATGCATTACAGGGGGCTATGAGAAAGTAAGTCTGCTCTTCAGTCCCAGGTTTGGGGAGAAAGACAAAGCCAGAAAAACAAAGAGCCAGAGAAAGCAGCAGAGCAAAAGAGAGAGAGGAGCATGGGATTGGAGGAAAACTCTTAAGGGCATCCCAAGAACATTAGCAGGAGTCCAAGCACCCTCCAGCAGCCTGGACCTGTCTAGCCCTAGTGGAATCCAAACCTTTGCATGTTGTTGCTATAGCTTCTGGAGAAGGCAATGGCACCCCACTCCAGTACTCTCACCTGGAAAATCCCATGGACAGAGGAGCCTGGTAGGCTGCAGACCATGGGATCGCTAAAAGTTGGACACAACAGAGTGGCTTCACTTTCACTTTTCACTTGCATTGGAGAAGGAAATGGCAACCTACTCCAGTGTTCTGGCCTGGAGAATGCCAGGGACGGGGGCGCGTGGTAGGCTGCCATCAATGGGGTCGCACAGAGTCGGACACGACTGAAGTGACTTAGCAGCAGCAGCAGCAGCTGTAGCTTCTAACACACCTGTCACCAGGTGCTGCATAGGTTAAAAAGCAGATCAGTGAGGATTAGGTGAAACAACACTGCTAAGTATCAAGCTGCATTGTGAAGTCACCAGTGATTTCATTGGCAAGGCTGGCTCCTAAGCTCACCATGCATGGAAGCATGTCTGTCTGCCCTGCCCTGCCTTGCCCTGCCCACCCACCCAGTCCCTGAGCGGATGGAGAGAGCTGGAACTTCTAAGTGCCTTGCTGCCTTGGTCCCAGGTTCTAGACATGTGAGGCTATTGCAAGAGAACTTGGAGGACAGGAAATTCGGGGTGGCTGGCCACTAAGGAACATGAGAAACAGCAAGAGGTTAAACTCCAGCTTCTTACCGTGCAGTCAGACCTGAGATGCCAGCAGGGCACCCTTGGCCCTGAGATGCTCTAAACAGCATCTCTATTCTTCATGATTTACCTCTTGATTCCCTCCTCTTCCCATCCTCATTGCTGCTCCTCTCTTCCCAGAAGCCTGCAACAGCCTCCTCACTGGCCTTAGTATATTCAACCTCTCCATCCCACCTCCCCGTTTTTCAGAATGTTCCCCAGGGAGTTTCTCAAAGGGATATGGGGCACTATTACTCTCTTGCTCAAAAATGCCCCATGGCAGAAATTAAACCAGAGTAATGCTGTCCAGTTCTGGGTGAAATGGGGGAGAAATGAATGCATGCTGCCAGTGGAAATGTGCACTGGAATAGGGTTGGTGGTTGTTGTTGTTGTTTTTAATAATTTGCTAATATCTGTTCAGATGAAAGATACACACACGGCTCAAACCTTTAAAAATAAGAGCATGAGTATGAAGGTTTGCAAAGCTTTCTTTTTCAAGAATTTTTGGCAAACTGGGGGGGAAATCTCCATTAAGAAAATGATGAAATAAATTCTAATATCGCCCTACTATGAAACATAAGAAGCATGAACGGTGAGACGTCTGCGATATGAACTAGACAAAGCAAGTTACACAGATTTACATAGATGGAGCTACACCCGTAGACACATACGGCACACAAGACACCACCAATTTCCACCCTTCTGTATTCAAGAGATTGTGTATCCGTTGATGGCAATAAAAATGAGAGAGGTTATTCATTGTTTGCATATCTTTGATTTGCTTCACAGGTTATTATGAATATCTACTGCTTTTGAAATTGCAAAAGAAGAATTTAGTATAAGATGACAGAATACAAAGGAAAGGAAAAAAGACCCTTTCCCATCGCCCTAAGCTTGCCCTCCACCACCACCACCCCGCTTCTCCCAAGCCTGTTTGTACACCCTCCTCTCACCCCCTGCCCCTGTCACACACACACCCCCACCTGCTGCTTCCGGAGCCTCCTGACACTCAAACACACAGGTCACAGGTCATTTCAATTCTTATCCCTCCTCACAAACTGATCCCTTTGCCAGCAACTCTCCCCTTCTCTACCTGGCAACTCCCTTCACGGCTCAGCCCAAATACCACTTCCTCCAGTAGCTGAACCCTGACCTCCAAGGTCAGTCCTCCTCACCATCCCACACTTCCCCTGTACCTTCAGGAACCCCATCCCATTATATCCCATCATAGAGTTTATACTCTCGCTGGTGAGGCCTGAAGAAGGCGCGTCCCATCTCAGAAAGAATCAGCACTTGGGAACACACCTGGGGCCACTCACCTGCAGATAAGAGAGAAGCCAGAATGCCAGATTTCTGGGGAAAATGTCCTGATTTTTAAATGTTGGAAACATATTCAGATGCTTAATAAACTGTCTTCAGGATGACACTATGAGCATGAAGGAATTCTACAAGATGAATCTGACTTTGGGACAGTCCTTTTGACAAACAGACAGTAGCTAATGAGGTTGTCTTGCCACTAGAGTGGGAGACTCTTGAGGGCAGAAACCCATCTGGATGACGTCTGCTTTCCAGACGTGGCACTAACTCAGCACACAGCTGCCTGAGCAAAAGAGAGAGGAAGGTAGGAAAATAGTGAGGAAGGATGAAAGAAAGCGGAAGAAAAAGGACAGATCCGGCAATTCGTTTAATCATTTACAAAAAAGAACAAAGGAAAATATTTTCCACCTTATTTGCAACTTAGAGGCATCTAAATTTTGCCTACAGAGTACAATGTAGTCCTCTGAATATCGTGGAAGTGTTTGTTAAACAGTCCAAATATCCAGACACTGAAGATGGGTAAAGTTAAACAAGGGTAAGTCATTTTTAAGTAGACTCTTCAGCTTTCAAAGAATTCTTCCCTTCTTTTACAATTACTACTAAGCTAGCAGATAGATAACAAGGTCCAGGGTAAATAAGCTAGTGTTTTGACCAAATTCTCCCATTGATTGTTTACTAATAATACAAACGACCCCATATCTCCAACAGGGAATGGTCATCTGTTATCTCAGGAGTAGATTCTTCCTGCAAACCCAGAAGATCAGAATAATCACCATCCCCCTAGCTTCACAGATAAGGAATTCAAGATCCAGAGAGGGGAAGTAACTTGCCCACGGCCACCCAGTTAGGAGGAGGCGGAGCAGGATTCCAGCCAGATTTGGGGCTGTTGAAGATTCAGTGTTCTCTCCTGTAAATCAGTGCTAACCTGAATTTCAGGCATCCACCTACATGACTGTTCCCTTGTCAAAGAACAATCATTATGACTGTTGGCCTTATCCCAATACCCACAACAGTATTATTTAATTAACATTTAACTAAACTCTCCTTTTAAAACAACAAAAATGATTTGTAAAAGGAAATTAATGCCACAGTATTATTTATCAGCCGGGGATGGGTTCACTCTGAAAATCAGTAGAATGGGAAGCAAGCCTGTCCTTATCTCACCAGATGCTACTGTCTCCCAAAGACTGAAGCCTGGTGCTTCGCCCACAGGAGGTTAGCAATCATTACTGAGGTATTAGAGTTTGTACCAAGACAGTCTCCTGAGTATAATGGGAGGATTATCAGGTCACTGAAAAGAGAATAACTTCTTGGCATGCGCTGAGATGTTACTTCATGCTCAGTCCACAGACTCTGTAAAATTCTTTCTCTGGGAAGGGCTGTGCCACCATGGGGCAAAAGCTCTCTTGGGGTGCCCAAATGCCCTGAGGATTCTTAGCAAGCAGCATTTTCATAAGCCTCTTTGCACTTGTCCACACCAACCGTGTCGGCTCTAATTGTATCATTAACAATTATCCACAAGGTTTCCTCCCAGGCTTCTCATCTGCTGAGTCGGAGACTTTCTTCCTTTCTCACACAGGAGACACCAGCGGATGGAAGCAGACTAACTGCTTCTAGAGTTTTATATCCACGAGCCCATTGATCCTCCCATCACCCTGAAATAAGGATGCCTGGCCCCTTATGGGGAGGTGGGGGTGGGAAGAAAGAGGCCCAGTTCAGAGAAGAGGAGACTTGCCCCAGGCTACACAGCTAACCCAGTATAAAGTGAGGGTTCCCACCAGTGAGCCCTACTGCCTGGGGTCAGCCCACTCTCTGCCTCCACCTTCCTGGGCCCCTCATGCATCCTGGTGAGAGACAGAACAAGGAACGGGATGAATTTTTTGTTCAATCACTCCTTTATCAGAGAACTACAGAACCAGAAAGGCAACTTCACCCCTCATTTGCCAGGGAGGTGAACAGGGGACCTTATAAGGGGGAGGACACGGTTAAAGTCATCCAGCCAGTGAATGATAGGTGAGTTCAGGACCCTTGTTCTTGGCTGAGGCCCAGGACCTTTCTCTTCACTCTCCTACCCTCCCCACAAAGACTGAATCCATTTGCAAAAAGTCATGTGCTTCCGAGATGTGGAAAAGAAAAAAATCTCCCAGTTTTAACAAGCTACCATGGACATAGGTGCCAGGTAACTCAGTGGTATAGAATCTGCCTACCAATGCAAGAAACCTGAGTTCAATCCCTGGGTTGGAAAGATACCCTCGAGAAGGAAATGGCAACCTACTCCAGTATTCTTGTCTGGGAAATCCTAGGGACAGAGGAGCCCGGCAGTCTGCAGTCCATGAGGTCACAAGAATCGGTCACAACTTAGCGACTAAACCACCACCACTACCATACACAAAAACATTTTTAAGTTATGAACAGTATTAGTGTTATGAGGAAGGCCTAACTGTATTTAGTTTGTGGATCTGATAAAATTCATTTTTCTGTTTAAATGATGGTGAGTTTTATTTTCTAGGGTTGAAAAGTGGGTAGAGGATGGGGAGAGAACGCAATTTGCACAGGCAGAGTTCAAAAGAGAAATTATATTTATCCAGATTTTCCACGTCTGAGAATCAGATTGCCCTACAGTGTAATGACGATAAAATAGCATTGACCAAATAGGGTTGTGAGGACTGAATGAATGAGTACATATCAGTGCTTAGGACAGAGTCTGATGTGTACTAAGTGCTTGGTAAGCATTGCCTGCTATTATTAGGAGGAGGAGAAATTCCAACTATGAGTATATGTTTTTCTGAAAACACCTAGGTCTTTTTCTTCTTTTTTCTCCTACCAAATAAACAGGCTCCTGTTTTAGGAACTCTGGGAAATGCCACAAAGTTAAGATATTGCTAAAGTGGGCTGGGAGGACAGCAGTGTGATGCTGAGTTTCTCTGGCTGCTGTCAAGTCATGTCAGGAGAAATGTGATCAGGAGGATGATAAACAGAAATCAGTTTGGGGTTTGGGGTCAGATTCACCTGGGGTCAAATGCTGACTGGGTCACTTAGTTCTGCATGACCTTGGGCAGGTGACAACCTCGCCAACCCTTTCTCCATCGTGAAAGGACAGAAGGGGGAGGGGGGTGATGGAGATTAATTGAAAGTCTAGCAAGTTAAGGGTCTGGGGTAAAATGAGCTTTCAGTTTTTCTTTGGGGACAGCATGGATCCAGGATCAGCGTCAGCGTCAGCTCCAGTTGTGAAGGCACGACAAGTCTGCCCCTCACAATTCATGGTTCACTCTTCATCACTGGGAAAGGTGACCTTCCAAGCAGGGTGAGAGGTATCTACAGTCTCAGCCAGTTGCTGCTTCTATACCTGAATTTATTCATTTACTCAATCAATGTTTACTGAGCCCCTCACTATGGCAGGGACTCTGCAGGGCACCTGACACAGATCCGAGGGGCCAGAACAGATCTCAGGGACCCTGATATCAGACCTCTCTCCACCCGACCCAGAGAGGATGGTCTCTGCCTCAGAGGGTCCCTGAAGGGTGCTCCTCAAACAGAACCAGTGTGCTCACCCACCAGACTCCTTTTGTGACCCCGGACATATGGTTACACCTCTCTGAGCTGCTGTTACCACTTTGGTGAAATGAGGTGATGGACTAGAATGAGACCAGGAGGGTGTAGGAGGGAGCAGGGTATCTCACACCCGAAGGTGATCCTGAGGAGTGAGTCAAGTCCTGGATGTGAAAGCTTTTTTCAAAGCATACAACTCAAGTTGTGCTGTTTTTGCTGCCAGTGGTGGCCTGCAACCCCCTCCCAAGGTTGGCACAAGTTCTGGGTTCAGCTCCAATGCCCGAATCCCCCTCTAGAAATGACTAACAGAGTTCTGAATAATTGCTTCTAATTGTCTTCATCCTTAAGGTAAAGCAAACCTTGTTTATTCCCCACCAGGCAACTGGGGGTGGGGCAACTGGGTGAGATTCTGTTTTTCTTAATTAAAAAATACAATTATGTCTATTAAGTAACTCCTCAAATTTCCTTTTCCCCTTCCCAAGTCCAGTCAGCTGCATTTTGAAACCAATTTGTGCCACTAAATAAGAGATTTCAGATTCCCGCTGAACTATTTGGGAATCCATAAAACAGGATACACTTTCTCTGTGTGTTCTCGCTACTAATTAAGCCCATCCCAGACTCAACAGTTCCATCTGTCTAATTGGAAGAAAATGGGAATAGTAGATATTTCATTGCTGTGAGCAAGTCCAGATGCCTTTCCTCCCACCTTTATAACAACTTCTGCCTCAGGCAAAATAGACATTTTTAGAATCAACCAAACCCTGATGTGCATCTCTGCCAGGTATTTACTAGTTGTGAGAAACTCTTATCAAGCCTTAAGCTTCAATTTTCTCCTCCTTAAGCAGGAATGAGAGCCTTTCCATCACAGGGTTGCTTAAGGTATAGGAGGGAGCTGACAGTTACTGAATTGTGGTTTAAAACTCATGTTAGCCCAGTTCAGTATGGGTATTTTTGCTTTTAGGGATGGACAAACTGAGATGGAGGACAGAGATTTGTGAATGGCTGGGCAAGATGCCCTGGATGGCTGGACTGATTCCATAGAACCTCAGCCACCCAGCTTCCTGAAGTCACCTTTTCCAGGGAGCCTTCTAGGTCTTTCTCTGCAGACAAATGGGTGCTTGGGCTCTGTTCATGGGAACCTTTCTCCAGTGCAGGCAGGAATTGGGAAGGTGCCAGCGAGCTGTGCCCAGAGGCTGGGAAATAGGAGATACCCTGTGTCTAGACCGTTTCTTCTCTCAATCCCCAACCCTCCCTTGACAGAGTTGTCAATCTGCCTCCTTCTCAAGAGGTGGGTAGTTACACCCATTCTGCAGAGAGGGGCAAAAAAGGCTCAGAAAAGTTACTTTCTCATGCCTCAAGTTATCCAGCTTTGAATCACTTGATCACAGATGTGTGTGATGTCAGGTAGATTTATTGAAAAGGATGGTAAAAAAAAAAAAATACTATCAGCAATGACTTAAGAAATAATAACAGCCAATATTTACTAAGAGCTAGATCCTCCCCTATTACGGATGAGGAGACCATGGTGCAGAGAGGTGAAATGACTGATAAAACTGAATGCTGTTTAAACCCTCAGGGAGTATGGAAGCAGAACTTTACAGCCACTTCTGGGTGGGGGTGCCTGAGGCTGCCATATTCTGTGTTCCCTGCTTTTTATGAGGCTTCTCATCTAGTCCTCACCAGCAACCCTAGGACTGGGCATCTTTTGTAAAAGAGGTTACTGAGGCCCCCCAGTTCAGTGCAGGTGGCAAATGGGAAGAAGGAGGGCCTGGATTTGACTAGGGAACTAACTACAGGAGCAGACTCACAACTCTTTCCCCTTCCGCATCCCTCACGCCTGCTGTGACCACAAACAACTGTGTCTCCATGAACCAGCCCTCTCTTCTCCGAGGCTGTGGGACTCAAAGAGAAGAACAACATCTACCTCCATTTCTTCTGTTCTCCTCCGAGGATGTCCCTGCAGTGGGCTTCTTCCAGGGAGATTGTGTAGAATCAGACTCTGCCCCAGCAAATCTCAGGTCGGCCTCTGTCTTGTGCAGGCCTCCATTTTTTCATCTGTAAAATGGGGAGGCACGAACGCTCAGGCTGCCGGTAGCTTCGTGTCATCTGTGTGGCGCTGTGGCAAGGCCCCTTCTCTCCAGTGAAAGACCTCAGTGAACGAGGGGCATAGCAAACCGACTGGAGCGTCCAGAACTTCATAAGCAAGGGATTTGTCCTCCCCGAGCCCAAAGAACCTCAAGCAACGACCCCCAAGCCCTGTCTACTCGCCTTCGTGCTCTTACTCGGAAAGTGATCTCTCAAATGCCTGGAAATATGCCCGCCCTAGTGAGGTCTGATGTTCCCGTACCTACTCCGCACTGCACAGGTAAGAAAAATGAGCTCAGAGAGGAGCAGCCTTTTGCCCGAGGTCACACAGCGCAAGACTGGGGGTGGGTGGGGGATGGTGGGGGAGCGGTGTTGCGGAATTCCAGGCGGACGTTGGCGCCCGCTAGTCTGCCCGCTTCTGATACCCGGGTTCGGGAGAATAGGCCGCTAACGAGCGGCCCATTAGGAGGAATTGTCACTCCTCTGGGAGCGAGGTTGTCCCATTAGGGCGAATTGTCATTCCTCCTGGAGCGAGGTTGTCCCGGCTCCGCGCAGGCTGAGTGCCGGGGCCGAGAGCAATTAACGCGGCTCCGGCTCGGGCAGCCGCCTCTGCCCGGGGCAGCGGGGGCGGGGCGCCCGGCGCGGCTGGAGCCGGTCACCCGGCGCAGCCCCTTCCCCCGGAGCCCGCCTTTCATCTCCCCGCGCCTGGCGCCTGCCCGCAGCCCTGGCCCGTCTACAGCCCCCTCCCCCGTCCCGCCCCCGCCTCCTCCGCCCCCTCCGAGCCGCCGGGATCCAGCGACCGGTCCCGGAGCTGCAGACGCGGCGCTCCGCGCGCACCCCCTCACGGTTTTCGCCTCCAGACTTGCGGTGCGCGTGCGCGGCCGCTCCACGCGGGGCCGCGGCGCGTGCGAACGTGGAGCGCGGCGGGTCTGCGCGCCCCGGCCGGTGCTGCGAGGGGACGCCCCGGTCCTCCGCTCCTACCTGCGTGACCTCGCCGCAGAGTTAGCGCCTCTTGGCTTTAGGCTTTTCATCTGTAAAACAGAGGAAATAATTTCTGCCCCGAGCGATGTGTTGGAAGAAACAAATGAGACCCTGGAAGACAGGTTCAGATACTAAAGCAGAGGAGACGCTCAGTGGTGACTGAGTTCCTGTTGGAACCTCACGTTTTTGCTGGCGGATATGTCACCGAACTCACCTTTACTGAATGCTCCCTACATGCCAAAGGCAGGCCTCTCCTAAGGGACCGTATGCGTTTCAGGGCAAGCTGAATTCTCAGTCCCGAAGATTGAGATTTTACAAAGAACCCATCATTAACTCCGTGAAAGAGAGCGACACGCCTCATTTTGGATATCTGGCAGAGAAAGCAATAAATTGTTGCTGCTTTTGGTATACAATAATGTGGTGGCGTTTGTTTGGACCCCCTACACCTGCTACTTATTTTATTTAGCCCCTTGAACGGAATTGCCACGAGAGTCATCCTGGTTAGGGGTTCTCTCATTCTAGAGATTAAAAAACAAAAAAAGACGGAGTGGGGGGTGCGGCCAGGGTCACGCGGCCAGGAAGAGGTGAATACAATATTCTAAAAAACGCCGCCAACTCAGGAGCAAATACACAGACGGGGCTTTCCATAAAAGGTTAGAATTATGTTGCGCTTCCACTCTTTTCACAGCACAAGAGAGACCGTTTCCAGAATTATCCAACCCCAGCAGGGAGCTGGGGAGGGAGCCGGCAGAAAATAAGACAGTCAGGCTGGTTTCTCCCTGGACATCTACTCATGACCAAAACTTACTATCCTGGCTTAGAACACCAGTTATTATTATTTTTTAATTTCTTCTATTTTGTCATTTCCGGCTTCATACTTTTCATTGTTTGCCTGGACATCAGGACCAGAGAGTAGGGGAGAGGAACTTACCATATCCTCTCCTAGAAAAGTTCATCAAAAGAGCTCTAGTAGTACTGATTTAAGAAAAAGAAAAAAATCCCAAGAATGAGTCTGCATGTCCCCTAACTGACAAATATTAACAAAAAGTTTTCAAGAACAGTTATCAAACAGTGGCTGGGTACCACCCAACTGAAAACTGAACCATTTGTACATTTTGCAGCTGACTACTAAACGAATTTCAGGTTTGCTTCCAAAACATACCCTGCACCTTGCTTAGCTACCTCTAGAAGGCACAGAACTTATTGTGGATTTACTGTATGGTATTTGAGATGCATATCAAGCCAACTATCAAGTATGACTCAAGGGGAAAATGCATAAGGCATGTATCTCTGGATAGCTTTCATAACTATGTGTGCAAATTTTTAAATAACTTTCCCTGAACTTTCAGTTTCTTGATAATGGTCGGAGAGGGAGGTTTTAGAAGGCTGTGCTTAGGACTTACTTACTTTTAAACTTTTATTCAGGACCATTTTTAATCAAATTGAGTTAAGTGGCCAGTGCAGTGTTTTTATCATCTGAGAGTCAGACAACACTTACTCTGGTTATCCTAGGCCAGCACAGTTTCACTCCAGGCAGAGGTTTGGGGTGAAGGGAAGTGCTCTGGGAAGTGGATCTAGGGGTCAAGTTTCTCTTCAATAGGGAGGTAGCTCCAAGGTCTAGTCATTTCATTAGTTAAAAACATCATTTCATTAGTTAAAAACAATGTCCCTTCCTTCCAAAGCTTTGGGAACTGTTTAACAAGCCATCTGCTGTGTGCAAGTCCCTGAGCTGGGATACTTCTATTCACCTCATCATCTCTGGGATATCGGAAATCACTCAGATATAGGAGAAGGCAACCATAGCACAGCAGGAGTCATTTGAAGCAATAGGTGTTGACCCAGTGGCCTGCAGTGAGACTGGTCTCTGCACTTTGGAAGCTTCTGTGCTCTCCCCTTTCCCATACAGAGACAATCATCACTAAGGCTTTGAGATGTAATTACCCAGGGTATAATTTCAAGTGGGGTGGGGATATCTATACTTTTTTTCTTTTTAACCAGGTGCAATGAATAAAAATGTGCTTCCCTAAAACATACACAGGCCGGGGTGTGCAAACTCGGCACCCAATATTTATGAGATTTACGGGGCAGAGGGTGGTTGGGAAGCACTAGATATTATCTATGCCTTTTCCTCCCTCCTCCTCCTTGAAGGCAAACACTGGCACCTAAACACACATGACAAACATAGGCTCAAACAAACTCATAAACACACAATGCATGCAGTCTTGAGAAGAAGGCCGGATTTCGTCCAGTGAGGAGATTCAGGATTTCGAGTTTCTAAGAGTGCGCTGGTTTTGAGTGTAAGAGATGGAAAGCTCTGGTTTAAATTTTCCAGCTACTTGGGAGAGGGTTGCCGTGACCACCTACCTCTCTGACTCCCTCTGGCCCCTCTCCTGGGGGAGTTATAGCAATAGCAAACGCTGCTGGGCACTTGCTAATAGCGAAATATCTACTCTTATAAGCGCCATGCACGTAGTGATTCCTTTAACAGGAACGCTGGCCCTTGCTTTCAGTGCTGACCCCGAAAACTGTTAAGTTAGCCCAGTTTCGGCCCATAGTAGGAGCTTCATCAAAGTTTTTCGCAATGTCAGTTGCAGATTTTAAACGTGTTCTGGAGCGGAGAACCTTTTTAAAAGAGGGGTCAAAAGAGAGAAGCAATGGGACTCGGCGAACTTCCTCTTTAAATAATCGGCCTTAATTATGCCTTAGACTTTTCAGTTTTGGCGTGATTATAACCCTTGAGGGATAGCCTAATAACAACTCTGCTGACTGCTCCTGTAATTAACTCCTAATTTATTTCAAACAGAAGAAGAAAAAAAAAGTCCCAGCCTCTTCCGGAAGAACCAATCGGAGGCTAGCGCCCGTGGCGTCAGCGCCAGGGCCAGCGCGGATTGGCTGAGCCCAGTCTCTCACTTCCCCTTGGAGGAAAGGCACGGCTCCTGGCGCGCCCCTCCCGTCTCCCCCCGAAAAAGTTTGAGTCGCCGCTGCCGGGTTGCCAGCGGAGTCGCGCGCCGGGAGCTACGTAGGGCAGAGAAGTCATGGCTTCTCCGTCCAAAGGCAATGACCTGTTTTCGTCTGACGAGGAGGGCCCGGCGATGGTGGCCGGTCCGGGCCCGGGGCCTGGGGGCGCCGAAGGGGCAGCGGAGGAGCGCCGCGTCAAGGTCTCCAGCCTGCCCTTCAGCGTGGAGGCGCTCATGTCGGACAAGAAGCCTCCCAAGGAGACGTCCCCACGGCCAGCCGAAAGCGCCTCCGCCGGGGCCACCCTGCGGCCACTTCTGCTGCCTGGCCACGGCGTCCGGGAAGCTCACAGCCCCGGGCCGCTGGTCAAGCCCTTCGAGACCGCCTCGGTCAAGTCGGAAAATTCAGAAGACGGAGCGGCGTGGATGCAGGAACCGGGCAGATACTCGCCGCCGCCAAGTGAGTGCCTGCGGGAGCCGGGACCAGGAGTAGATGGGGTGCGCGGGGTACCGGAGGGAACTAGGGGCCAGTAGTCCAAGCTGTGGGTACGGAGGACCCTCTGTACTATGCGCCCCCTAAAGCAAGCATTGCAAGGTCTTGGCCCCTTAACATCCCCAGAGTCCAGCGGCATCCAAAACACCTTCTGGGTGGTACCCGCGCGGCGCGTGTTTGGGATCCCCCAGCTGTACAAAGTATTCTGTACAATTGCCAACTCCCTGGTCTTGGAAGGGCGAACCTGGGTGGGTTGGCGGGGGTCGCTCGGTTGTCCTTTCCTCCAGCCCACAGCCCTGCGCTCAGGCCACTTCGCTTTTTCTCACTGTCCATCGGGGTTTCAGTCTAGGAAGTGAAGAAGGATTCTCGTTTAATGTGCACCCTAAAATATGCCAGGCAGAAGTCTTTCAAAGTTCACAACCCTGCGAGGTATGCCCTCATTTTAAAGATGAGCTCGTTAAAATCTAATCGGACTTTGGGGTAGCAATGACCATCTTCCCTTGGTCCCCCGGGCATCGAAGCACGATCCCTCGGAGGGATGGCGGCAGAGACCTTTGCAGCGAGGAAGTATCTCCCGACGGCCGGCACGTCGCTTCGCTGGGAGCGGGCTGGGGTCAGCGGCGGCGTGGGGCTCCGCTTGGCTCAGAGTAATAATTAACAGCATTCCAGCAGCGCTTGAGTTTACAAAGTGATGCTTATTAGTTCACCAGATCCCGGTCATCCCTGGAACCTCGAAGTGTGGGCAGAAGCCCGGGACCTTTGGTTGTCTCAGTTTTCAGACACCCAGACTTTGAGGATTGAACTTGCTTGAGCCAGGTCACCAACAGTGGCAGAAGGGCAAGGGGCCCTGGTGTCCAAGCCCTAGCCCTGGATGCCTTTGATCCTTCTACCCAGAGAGACCAAGCAGAGGCTGAAACACCTGCACCCCGCTTCCTGCCAATGAGGAAGAACAGAGAGGCCCAGAAGAGCTGATTTCTCTTCCAGCATTTACATGTATTTTGGGGCCCTTTTTTTTTTTTTTTTTGCAATTTGGACAAACCATTCATCCCCTATAGCTCCTTTTACTTCAATCTCTTGACCTTTAAGTTTTCTCGGCCTGCACTGTATCTCTAGGAAAGGTGAAAGAGAAGGGGCCTGTGGAGGGATTTTTTTCCAAAGCTAAGAGCATCACATTTTACCCTATTTCCATCAGCTGGGAAAACTCAGATACAAAGTATTTTGTGAACAGAACAAGGCCATATAACCAGACATCAGTGGCGGTCCCCTCTGGCGTCTTTCTCCACCCTGTTAGAAACTCCAAAAGATTCAAAGGGCGTGGAGATTAAGGACTCAAAGAATTTAAACTCAAGTTTGCACAGTGCTTTATAGCACTTTTCACCATATTATCTTATCTGATCTCTGTGTGGCTGAAGCCAGCCTCCCAGTAACAGATGAGGACATTTCAGCAGAGTTCAGAGGAATCTGCACACATCTCGTTTGGGCTTGACCAGAAAGGCTTGGGGACATTTAATGATCACCTACCTGGTGGCAGCCCAGGACTCTGGGCACTCTAAAATTTGATACTCTGAACTGCAGGATCAGTTACCCATTTTATTGATGGTGAAATAGAGGCTCAGAAACTTTAAGGAACTTAATTTGTTTTGACAAATATCGAGTGTCTGTGTATTCATGGGCCTGGGTCAATTCCCAGCCTCACATCAATGATTCAGACCTTACAGGGAGTAGTCAGAGGTCAGAGATTTCCACTTCCTTAGATTCTTGGGGTTCTGTAAATATGCCTGCCAGGGCCCAAGGTAAGGCAGCCCTGGATGTGGCCTTCTCATGAGAAAAATCGGAGATTATGAGAAAGGATTTAACTTTAAAATAAACTTTAAACTTAAACTTTAAAGTTTGTTTTAACTTTAAAACAAAAAGTAGGTCAGTCTTGGTTTAGGCCTGGAGATGGCCTCGGGAGCCCTGTGATAGGAGCAGTGGGTTTGGGAGCCCAGGGACAGAGCCTGGGGCAGGAGGGAGCCACTTACCCAGATTGGGTTTTGTTATTCATAAGCAGTAGGACCGATGCTGTTTTGCTTTGTATAATCTCATCCTTCCTCTGGTTTGAAATGGAATAGGGATGGGAGGGTGAGGAGTGGTATGCTGGATAGGAAGCCTCATAGCCTTATTATATCACAAAATACCCGTCTCCTGGACTTCATAATTCAAACACAGCCCCTAGGATCAGCGGAATGACTGTGCCCAGGCACAGAGTTCTTTCAACAGGGGCAAGTATAGACTCTAGAAGCTTGGTGTCTGTGCTGTGATCACTGGGTTCTCCCAAGCAGCCCAGTCAAGTCTTTGAAGGGTGAGAATTTCACAGATCTCTGAGTTTCTGTTGTTATTTTATTTGTAAAGTAAGAAGTAGGCACCCCTAGCTCTCTGGCTTACTTAGGGATTAGCGTATGCAAAAGTCTGCACTCCTGTGGCAGTTTCTTATCCATCCGTTGCCCAGACTTCTGGTTTTTGATTGAGTGCAGAACCCACTACTTCTTTCTTTTTAATCACTTAAAGTGATGGTTAATAATGTCAAATTAGGACAAACCCATTTCTTGTTGGAAATAGAGGCTGGGTTGGCACTTGTGCTGTGTCACCCTCAACTATGAAGTGTAAACTTTCTTGGGCCACCAAAGTAACTAAACAAGAAATGCGACATTCTCCCTTTGGAGTACTTACTACTGTGGCTGCATTTGGAAAATTAGCATAGCTCATAAAAGCCAGATGCAGAAAATAAATTGTTTAGCATCTGTCCCTCAGCTCCCCCCCCCCAACCCCCGCCCCAGCCCAATTCCCTTTAAGGAAAAACCCAAAGTTAGTTGATTCTATGGAATCACAAGGATGCTCGGTCCTGTGACTTCCTATAATTGAATCCATTTTAAATATAGAGTCTGGATGCCATTGGCATACCTTTATTTTGCTTGTTATTCTTTCTTTCTAAATTCCAGCAACAAGCTAATCATTTACACGTTTGCTCCAAACCATAGAATGGGTAGGAGAGATGACTAAGATGTCATCACATGCTCTCAATTCAGGAGGCAGCATGATTTCCCCTGACATTTACATTTATGGGCAAGCTAATTTTTCCCTCCTTCTGTAAAGTTTATATTACAGAAGCACCCAGCCAAGAAAGTTATCCCACATCCAGATCTGTGAAATGATGTTCAGGTTTTATAATCTGTAGACTGGAGGGAATGACAGCTGTGTGGTTATTTATTGCATGAGGCTGCTCCCCAATCCAAAGATGCTATTAATTTACCGCAGACCTTATCGGCACAATTATCCTTCACAAATATGCTGATACAGTCCCAACATTTCCTGGTACAGAGAGGGGACCAACTCAGTTTATAAGACCCTGTTCGTTTTCCTTCTCATGTGTGGTTATTTCAGCATCCTAGGGATGTGAGGATTATCATGAACCCCCCCCCCCTTTTAAGATGAGTCATCAGGAAGAGACAGGGTTTTGTTTTTCAGAGAACCCTCAGCGTTCTTGACATGTCAGGGGTCTGTTCATGTTTCATGATCTCTAATGCTGTTTGTTTGCCATATAGAAAATTGTGTGACACCATTTAATTCCCCAACTTTTTGTAAAAAGATTCGATTTTTTTAAAGCAAAACAACAAATGCATTTAAGTTTGGTCCCCAACCATACATGGTTTTCACCGAGGTGCCTTTTTGAACGATGAAGAGGAGCCCCTCCCTCCCACCCACATGGACATACCTGGTGACAGAGCCACTTTATTCTGCTAACTCACTCTCCATTTTTGTTCCCTAGGACACATGAGCCCCACCACCTGCACCCTGCGGAAACACAAGACCAATCGGAAGCCACGCACACCCTTCACCACGTCCCAGCTCCTCGCTCTGGAGCGCAAGTTCCGTCAGAAACAGTACCTCTCCATCGCAGAGCGGGCAGAGTTCTCCAGCTCTCTGAACCTCACAGAGACCCAGGTCAAAATCTGGTTCCAGAACCGAAGAGCCAAGGCAAAAAGACTGCAGGAGGCAGAACTGGAAAAGCTGAAAATGGCTGCAAAACCTATGCTGCCCTCCGGCTTCAGCCTCCCTTTCCCCATCAACTCTCCCCTGCAAGCAGCATCTCTCTACGGTGCCTCTTACCCTTTCCATAGACCTGTGCTCCCGATCCCGCCCGTCGGACTCTATGCAACTCCAGTGGGATATGGCATGTACCACCTATCCTAAGGAAGACCGACTCTATAGACTCTGGGACAGATGTTTGTTTAAAAGCCTCCCCACCCCCTCTCCAAGAAGACAGTCCCGCTCTGCAAACCTTGCATGCACCACCCTCAGCCTCAGCGGCTAGGTCGACAGGGCCACAAACATAGTTTGAATTGCTTCTTTTGACTGGAGTCACCCAAGCCCCGTTTTCTTGGCTAATCTGCCAGATGCACCCCCCCTTTCTCCTTTCGTAAAGATTGGCTCTGACGGTTTTTATATATAAATATATATATAATAAAATATAATACATTTTTATACAGCAGACATAAAAATCAAATTATTTTGAAAGGCAAAATTTATATATATATATATTCTTTTTCTCTATATATCACCTTCCTAAAAGAGACTGCTTAAGTCTACCTGTTTTTTTGCTTATGGGGGAGACAAATTATTTGCTAAAATTGCTGAAATCTGGTGATTTGGATCAAATAACTGACTTTAGCTTATGGAAAACAAACATTAGAACTAGACATTACTTGCATAAGGAGTAGATATGGAGAGATTCCTCCCAGGGAAGGGACACACCATGTTTTTGCATTTTTCATGTGCATTAAAAACTCACATACATTGAAAACTCACTAGACATGACCCTATTTGGCCTTATATTTCCCCCCCACCTCCACCTTTTTTGTTACACATTAAAAGTTTTTGTAAGATCAATAAAAGGAGATGAGAATCCTGAGAGTCCTCGGGGGGGTAAGGTGGAACACAGAGGTCCTTCCTAATTCCTCTCAAGGCTGTCGCTTAACTTCATTTCAGATAATTGGGGAGTGAAAAGTTAAAGCACGTTGGGAGGAATTGATGGTTTCTGTGAACCACTAGGTATGTCAGTCCTCACGGACTGCAAAGGCAGTTTGGTGGAGGGGTGTAGTTAATTCTCTGCTTTAAAAAAAATGAGTATCTTGTAACCATTGTCTATATGCTAAATATTCTTGAACAATGAATAGATCCAAAAAGAAGAAAATCATGCTTTCTGTGTACCTATTGTATGTGCTAAACTTATTAGAAAAATTTATATACTTTTTAACATGTTGGGGGCAGAGGGTAAAGCCATGTTTTGACTTGGTAAAAAATGGTGTTGTCAGACAGCCCGTATAGCTCCTAGGTATTTAATCTTTCTATCCAGCCCCCCTCCCTGCCCCAAGTATACTTTTATCCCTTTGAAAGGGTGCCTTGTATAATTTTATATATTTTATTGAAGAGTTATTTCTTATCTCTTATTCTGAATTAAATTAAACGTTTGTTTTATTGCAGTAAAGTCTGTCCAAAGTCACAATTATTTTTAAGAGGCGCTCTGTGTTCTTTAGCTGGACTTGGCCCAGAAATGCCACCCAGATGGGGGAGGGGGCCTGGTGATTTTTATGATGATTTTAATGTGAATCAATCAAGAGCTGTGGCCAGATTCAGCCCGGGGTAGGGAAGTCCATTGAAAACAGCAAAAGACTTTGAACTGCTTCCTTTGGCAGCTTGTGTTACTCACGGAAAATTGCTATTAGGAGTTTTTCAAATCAGTGAAAGATGAGCTTAGAAGTGGCAGGGCCCAGGGATAGGCCAGAATCTGAGGGTTTTTCAAGGGAAAAATCTTGAACTTGAAATGTCTCAGCTAAACAAAACAAGCTGAGGGAACGGACCTATATAGTTCTCTGCAAACGGAGATGGTAACTGGGTGCATTCACTTGCTGGGGTGGGGTGCAGGATAGATGGATGTCTGTTGCCCTTTCAGGACTGTGTCAAATCACATTCCGTTTACCATTCCTATCTCCCTTACAAGGAGATCGATCATGAACAAATGCTCTTTTCGGTTTGTAGGGGGAAGGTAGTCCATTCAAGTGCCCTTTGCTTTGCAGTCTGCCTTTCCACTGGCTATGGGACAGGGGTCAGGCTTGGGTTTTGAGGCATCACCATGAAAATAAATTGGTAATGGGTAGAGGAAGCGGGGAAGAATCAAATTCCGCTTTCTGTTGCACAAAGAAACCAAGTGGCCACTGGTGATACCTTTCCGAGGGCTGTTTTCGGATGAGGGGCTCCGGTGACCCTGGGAACGAGTCGGAAGGGAGCGGAAAACTTGGTGGTAGGGAGACTAGAACCCGACACCTACTAGGACTAGCTCTTTCGTCCCAGTTTCCTTTGTGCCCACACCCGGTTTAGAGATGGGCTCCGGAAACTCCGTTTTCCGGTCGGGCAGAGGCTCCCAAGGTCGGGCGGTGAGTTTCTTCTGCGAAGTGTGATCCAAACCCAGGGATCTCCGAAGCTGGGGTCCGACCGATTTCTTCCAGCTCCGCCACTGCGCTCCGGAGCTGGAGTGATCTGCAGGAGCGTCTCAAACCTCCCCGAATGTGTGCCCTTGCCATCCCGCTGAGCCATCTCATTTACGGGAAGCGCTTTCCCAAGGCCGAAGCCCTTCCCGGTTTCGTCATCAGCCGCCAAGCTGGGTCCCTAGTGAACCAGCCCACCGAGCTTCTTTTCGGGGCCTCTCAAACCCCAACCCCCGTAGTCACAGGCCAGGATAGGGGATCCGGAGTCACTGCCACCTCTGGATTAAGAGTCAGCTTGCCCCGGAGAGGAGGGGGTCACGGGCCAGAGTGGTTTTCGGAGAATCCGGGCTGCGTCCTGCGTGGTCAGCCCAGTGGATTGGAAACCGTCTAAGCGCCTGCGCATTTCCTCAATTGCCCTAAATCCCAGCGAAAAACTGAGGCCGGGAGAGGGGAAAGAGTCCCTCGGGCTCCAATGCATGCACCCCGGAGCTCCTGGGTGGATGGAGTTACCTCCTAGTCGAGGACGTGGCCAAGTTACCGGGGCCAGACCACGGCCAGAGGTCCGCGGCGCCGCCGGTGCGCCGTGCTCTGGGGCTCCCTCCGAACTGCCGGCCCCGCCTTGGGTTTGGCAGCCGCCAGGGTCCCTGCGTATGTCGGGCTTGGTATAGCAGGCGTTTCAGGGACCAGACCAACATCCTGCGGCGACAGAGGGCCTGACTGAGTCACCAAGGACCCGAGCAGCGCGCCTTGGAAATAAACCGAAGATGTCCCCGTGTGTCGACTTTGGCCATGGTCGCCTGCGCTGCCGGGAGACTGGTACACAGCTCCACCCGCCCTCCTGTAATTCTTAAGGCTTTTATCTAAAACTTCCCAGCAAGATGGTTCTGCTCTCACGAAGCAGAGAGGGCGGAAAGGAGAGGTTATCCTATGTATTGAGCTCCTACTAAGTATGGAACCAGGCATCTTCTGGCCCATCTCATCTAGTCATTGCACACCCCTCTGGGGAGGTATTATTGAAGCCATTTTATAGGTGAGGAAACTGAGGCTCAGGGGCTCACTAAGGTCCCAGAATCCATAAAGGGAAGCAGCAGAATTCAGGCCAAAGTGTGAGCCTGGTGGTAGGGGGTGAAGCCTGGCAAAGGGGGCCCTGAAGGACCTGTCTCAGAGGAGTTGAGTGATGAAGGACCCTCGGGAGCCCTCCAGACCTCCCAGCCCAGATCCCAGCACAGCCCTGCTCTGGAGTCCCTCTCTGCTCTCCCTTCCCCACCCCTCATTGCTGTAAGGGGCTCCTCACCCAGGGTGCCAGCTTCTCCATCCCAGAGGACCTGAGGCTCAGCCTGACCAGCCTCCTCCCCCTTGCAGCCCTGGGGAGGAGCAGGGCCGGCAGGAGGTAAGCAGCCTGGCTGGCTGAAAGCAGGCGCTGGTGAAACGTCTGCCTGACCCAACTGAAAAGAGGGTCCCTGCCTTTGAGCAGAACCTTGTCTGACCGAATGAAAACTCCCACGGCCATTCTTTGCTATAAAAGCGCCTCATTTGCCACGGGTTGGAGAGGCCACCTCCCCACCCCCAATCCCTCTCCACTGCTGGGTTTGGAATAAACATAAACCTCATTTATAAAAGAACCCACGTCACACACACACACACACACACAGACACCCCTCCCTGAAGTCACAGGGCCCAGTTGGTGAAGTTGATTGTGCCTGTTTTCCCCTTCAATGTAAGTTAAAAAAAAAAAAAAGAGAGAGAGAAATCTCAAGATTGGTGATGCTGTAGGCCTCCTTAATGAAATCGGTCAGAGAGCCACGAGGAAAAGTCTGCTGTCAACTCCTGGATCCCTCCACCCCTCTCCCACCCCCAACAACCCTCTCACCTCCCTCCCTGCTAGGAACTAAATAAAAAGCAGTAAAATTACTTTACAAAATAGCCTGCTTCAAAGCAGAACAGAGTACCAGGCTGCGGGAATCCTGAATCCTGCCCTGATAAGGTTCATAATAATCAAATCCAAACTCCATCCACCTCCTCTGACTCTTTCCAACCTCCTCCGGACCCCTCTGCATTTGTTGATGAAAACACTTTGATGTCCTGAGTCCTCCAAACAATTATTATTATAATTTTAAACAACCTGGTATTTTCCATTACTAACGGCTCGGGCTTTGAAGTTACACCTCATAATTTCCTAAATTAAATAAATCATTTTAACTTTGCACTGGGAGGCTTTTAATAGCAGAGAAAGGAATATCATTATCTTATTGAGACCCAATTGTGGTGGCTCCAGTTTGGCTGTAGCTAGGGGCAAAGTAGGCTCACTCTAACAGACCTACTTTATTAACCTCCCATAACTCTTGAAAGAACATTTTTATATTTTCTTTGATTCCCCCTCCCTCTCTTGTTTTAAAGCTGTCCCAACCTTTAATTAGTGCCTAATATGAAAAGCATTATTTTTTTAATGCTATGTAATTTACCAGCGGCAACAGGCCAACTTAACAATTGTTTATTAGACTTGGTTTTTCACACAGGGCAAAGAATGCCGCTCCAAACCCAACTTTTCATGGGTGGTTGCACTAATTAATACAGTGTCTGAGGCTCCTAGGGGGTTTTTTAATATCGAAGCCTATGGGGGCGGAAGGGGGTTTTAGAAGTCCAGCTCCCGCCGCCGACGTTCTCGCTCTGATTTCTTTCATGCTGTTTTGATCCTGTCTGTGGAGTCAGCACAGACAGAAACTGTGCCCTGGCTCCGGAGGCAACGATGACAACAGCCCCGGGAACCCCCCAGCACCTCCACTTGTGATTTATGGCGTGTGGGGCCCGACTTGGGGTGCAGGGAGCCCGCTGCTCACTCTGGGCCTGCAGTTGGGGGAGCGGCTCCTGGTCCAGTCTGGAGGGGGACGGAGCTGGCCTGGGGCTAGGGTTGGGCCAGACTCAGGCTGCTGGGGGCACATGTTAGGTCTCCCAGGCACCAGGCAGCACTGAGCTCCCGGCAGAGAACTGGCTGAGAGTGAGGCCGACTAGGGTTGGGGTGAAGATACAGCGAGGGAGGCACCCGGCCTGCGCTGCCTTCTTTGGGCTTTCCAATTACATTTGTTGTTGTGTTCAGTGACTCAGTCGTGTGGGACTCTTAGTGACCCTACGGACTGCGGGACAACAGGCTTCCCCTTCCTTTACTATCTCACTATTTGAGTTTGCTCAAATTCATATTATCTTTATCTCCCTTACTGCCCCCACTGTTTGTCTTTCATGCCCCATCTTATCTTTAGCCCACTCCTCACTTTCTCTCTTTTTTTTTTCAATTCTTTTGCTCTCTTTTATGTACCTGCTTTCAATCGTTTTCAGGTCTGTCCCACTCTCTTTTTAATTTTTTTCCCCTTTATCTTCAGTCCATACAGTTCCTCTAAAGGGCCTCATTCTTTCTTTTCTTCCTCTTGTCTTCATTTTCCTGTCATTTTGTTCCTCCACGTGTCTCTCAATAGTTTTTCTTTTTCTGTTTATTCTTATTCCTACCTACTTGCCCCTAACTCGTTCTCTGTTTTTATTCTTTCTTCCCGGGTTCCAGCGAGTCCGTGCCCGATTGATTGCGGGAACCCCGCCAGCGCCCGCTGGCCCTGCTCCTTCGGACGCTGCGCCCTCGCCCAGGGGACTCCCGGTCACCGCTTCCCTTCGGCGCCCTTCCCGCCCCTGCTGCACCTGGTAAGCCAGCAAGGAGGAGACCCCTGAGCAGGGGGGAGGGCAAGTCGCTGGGCCTCTCCCTGGAACCGTGGGCGTCGCGGGCGAGAAGGGCAGCCCCGGGCCGAGAAGGGCCAGGTCCCCGCGCTCAGCCCCTCCGCCCCGCCCGCCGCCGGCCGCCCGTTTGATGTCGCGGGCCCGGCAGGAATGCGGCCGGGTTATCAATCACCCAGCTGGATCCCGAAGGTCTCTGCCTAATCACATTTAATTGCTCGTGGAGGCCCACTCTCGCCCCGGGCCGGCCGCCGCGCTCAATTACTCCCCAAATACCTGCCATCAATAAATGCGCGCTGACACCGGCCCGGCCCGCTCCTCTGGCCCGAGACATCTCAGCCGACCGGGCGCCCCGCATCCCGCTCCCACCCCCTTCCCCATCATTAAACTTACACCTCGACGCCCAGAGGAGCAAGCCAAGCAGATAATAACAGTCCCCTTTTATTGAGAGCATCCCTAGTGCCAGACACTGGTGCTCAGCGATTTACATACTCCTTGAAGTCTCACCACCATCTGCCTGGGAGGTGTTACCATCTCCATTTGAATTAAGGGAATTTAGGTTTATTCTTTAATGTTCCCCAGGTGGCAAAGGTAGGCCTTGGCCCTCCTGGGACGCGACCTTGCGACCCGGCAATTCCACAGTCCATATGCAGAAGTACAAGACAATAGTGCCTCCCAGAGGCCACGGATTTACCTGGAGCCCTGGCACTAAGGTGTGCGGACCAGGTACTACATACAGGAGCTGGTTTATTCCTCCCACCGACTCTGGGAAGTATTTCTGTTTTCCAGATGAGGACACAGGGGCTGGAGCCCCGGTGTGAGCTGTGGGGAGGTTGCCCTCAAACTGAGTTCCTGAGCTGTCTCCTGCCTGAATGCCATCCTTCACTCCCTTTTGCACTCTACCTTCGGAGCAATCCTGCAACTCAGGAACTGCGGCTTCTCTCATTTTCGAAGAGCAGAAAAACAAACCTAGGACAGTGAAATTCCCAGAGAGGGGGCAAGGCAAGGCTGAATCACACAGCTGGGGAGCTCAGAGCCCAGAAAGCCATGTCAGTTCCAGCAATTTCCATTGCCCTCTGCCCCTTCTATCAAGAGCCTTTGATTTAAAACAAGTGCATTATGTTTGTTTTATGTAGTTTCCCACTTGTTGAGAGGTAACAATTATACACCTCAACAAGGATGAAGCAGGTGACACCGACTTACTGTGGGAGGCCAAGTGGCCAGGTTGGCTTGGGTCGATTTGCAGTAATACTTACATTAAAGGTTAAGTGAAAAGAGCAAGTTATAGTATATATATATATATATATAGAGAGAGAGAGAGAGAGAGAGAGAGTTATGTTAAATATATATAATGTATTTCAACTAAACAAAGATGCCATCAACTATAATATGCATTTTATATTACACTTTAAAATAAAAATTGCCAATTATGATGTAATATTTAATTACCTAGAATTTTCTACTTATTACTAGTTCTTATTAAGAGCTCTTCTATATTAAGAAAAAGATATGTTGTACACCTGAAACTAATAACATTGTAAGTCAACTATAATTTAAAAAAGAAGATGAGATGGGCAAGAGTCATCTAAAGTCAACGATTAACTTCATTTATACCATACCCTTTCTTAATCCCTTGTATTTTGTTATAAAGTATATGACAGTGTCCAAAATACTCTCATCCTCATTTGGCCCTTGAGGCAATAGATGGGGTATTATTATTATCCCCCTGCCATAGAAAATAAAAAGGGTGCTCAGAGAGGTGAGGTCACTTCCCTAAGGTCAAACAGCAAGGAAGCAGAGTCAGGCTTGACAGCTAATTGTGTAGTTTCCTCCCTCATGGGGGAGGTTAAGTCCTCACTGGACCTGAAGTCTGTCTCGCTTGCTTGTTTTTCTTTTTGACTCAAGAAAGTGTATAAGTCCCTGAAAGGAGTTTCTGGGTTGCAGGGCCTTATGTAAAAAGAGCTATTTTAGTAGCAAGCTCTGCCTGTTTTTATTTGAGCGCTGAGAATGCCTGATGATGGAAAAACTGACTTTGTAAAGGAATTGTGTGTAAGATGCTAAGTGCCTCCCCTCCCGAAATTCCATCACAGAAAATCACCTGAAAGGTGGTGGTGATAGATGAGGCACTTATTGATGTGAAATTGGCCAATTTAGGGAAAGTCAGAGGGCTGCTAAGTGTCCCTCGCCCCCTCCTTCCCACTACATCAGACCCCTTCTAGTCTTTCCGGTTGGATTTCTCTTTGTTTAGCAATGGGAACAGAGAGGAGTCAAAAGACAATGTAAAAGATCCCAGGGGTGGGTGTGGGGAATATGATCTCGGGCTTGAGAATTCCAGGAAAGCAACTGGGCAGTGAAGTCATCCCAAATGGGTGGGGGGTGGGGGTGGGGCAACGTGTCTGCCACGTCAGTGCCTTCCCCAGTGCGGGCAGAGGGCAGTGTGAGGTGGCTTCGCCTTTGGGGCTGGACTTGCAGATCTAAATTATTCCTAGGGTTAGGGACTTCTCTGTCCTGTGTAGACAGGTCCACTAAGGCACAGCCCACTTTGAAGAGAAGGTAAAACCGATTTTTCCCTTGCAAGTAGCAGGAGAGTGCCAAGGAAATTTTAGGACTTAGAAGGAAGGAAGCAATTAGAGAGAAGGCAGATTTCCCGACTCTGATGAAAGCTGAGCCAGATTCAAATGTCTCTTTCAAAGGCAATAATGCCCAAATTTACCTCTACATGCTATCCCTGGCTAAGTGTAGAAAGGGGGATGCTTTTTAGAGCAAGATAAATAAAATAAATTTGTAATGACTCTTGGGATTCAAAATTGCAACATTGACAACATGGAAACTAATCCTCCCTTCTCCTTAATCAACAGCAAGTTAAGACCTTTTTGTCTGGATCTCAGCACACACCATTGATCCTGAACATAGATCCCAACATGCCCCAAGACCTTCCTGAAATTCTCCAGACAGAATTATTAAAATATACTACAACTAAGAGGGAAAAGATGATGTTCATCTCCTTGGAGAATAGCTGAATTAAATGAGCACTTTCTATGGGTCAGGAAGCGGATCCCTAACTTCATTCTAATCTGAATAGCAGCCCAATCTATGTCATCCCATTTTATAGATAAAGAAACTGAGACCCTGAGAGCTTATGTGATTTGCCAGTGGTCTCCCAGCTAGTGGATGACAGATCCTTGGAGTCCAAGGATCATGGTCTAAAAACCACTACTGCAGAATGTTTGCTGTTTTATTAAGAATTTGGGGTTTGTGTCACTTACAGGAACAGAAACCAGGTGAAAGAGATTGTCCTTGGGCCCATGGGTTTCTGAATTGATTTGAAATAAGAAACTGTCATCTGAAGCAAAAGACATTTCAGGCTGGTATCTTGAACCAGGCAGGGGTAGAATAATAATATAAAGTTTTAAAGTAGAAGGGAATTTTGTGATCATATTGTGCAAGAGGTTCAGAGTGGAGTGACTTGCTCGAAGTCCCATAGGAGCTATGTGGAAGAACAATACTGGGGAAAAAAGTGGGGGGAATAGTTACAACTCTAGTTCAGTTCAGCTGATCTGAGCTCAAATAGACATTGGCAAGTTGATTCTGAACGACCTGATACCCAGGTCTCCTCTACCATAAATGCTCTTAGCTCACTTAAAGAGACAGTCGGGTCAAGAACACCAGAATGAGGAGATGGATTCTGGTCCCCAATAATATCCATCTATGTCCTGCAGTCAGTTCAAATTAAAACCATCTGCGTCTATTATTTGATCTGAACAAATAATATTTTCCCAAGCTTAGAGAAAGTGTGAGTAAAAGCAATTTTTTTTTCCAGAAAACTTTTGCTATTTTTATTCATCTTGTAACATGCCATCTTTGTAAAAATAGCATGCCTGCTAGGCAACAAGTCTCCAACGCCATCATACTCTCCTCCAAAGAGATTGCTTTGGCTATGCCCCTCTTTTTATTGATATTAAGAGGCTTCCACCGAAGACCATCAAATGAGATACCTGAGTTACTGAGTTCAACTCCAAACCAGCAGCTGACGGCTCGGGGGAGTCTCACTTTACATGTAAATCAAGGCAGGGATTAGCAGTGGGATAAGGGCTTCCCAGGTGGCGCTAGTGGTAAAGAATCCGCCTGCCAATGCCGGAGACAGAAGAGACATGAGTTTGACCCATGAGTTTGATCCATGGGTTTGATCCCTGGGTTGGGAAGATCCCCTGGAGGAGGGCATGACAACCCACTCCAGTATTCTTGCCTGGAGAATCCCATTGACAAAGGAGCCTGGCGGGCTACAGTCCATGAAGTAGCAAAGAGTCAAGACAGGACTGGAGCAACTTAGCTGGCAGGCATGCAAGAGACAGGAAGCCCAGAGGGCAAAGTTTTGTTCCATCTGGTTCTGAACTGTATCCCTGGTGCTCTGAATGGTGCATGGCCTTGGAAGGTGCTCAGTAAGCAAAGGGTTTATTGAATGAATGAAGGCGAATGTTTTACTAAATGAGGTAATGGTTCCGGGAACACTTTTTGGAGCTCTGGGTTCTGCTGATTTTTAAAATCTTAGAAAATATGTAGGTTTGCCGTGAGTTCAAGCTTTTAAAAACTTGGTTCGGTTCACCAAGACAATAAAAATGATTTGCATTTGGCAAGATGGGCCAGGTAGTGCTATCGAGGCAGTTATAAAAAATTCTTGATTTAGTTCAAGTCTGCTATGACTGGTCACAGATGAATATTAAAGAAACTTTCACGACCCTGACTGGTATGTTAGCCAGACTCTGTAGAGTCAGTTCTGCTTGTCCTTATATTTCATGGGCAAAAAATATTTAAAGCATTGCATTAAATGAAACTCTCCTGAGTTATAAAATTGTCTAAGTGGATGTAGGACACTTCTTTAGAGTTTGTTTTACAGGGTGGTCCAGAGGTTAATTAATGCACTCACTCACAGGAGTGGGAGGGGGTGAGTTGTGACTCTAATGAGAACTACTTTGGAAGGAAAATCTTCAGAAAAATTTCTTAAAAAAAATTTTTTTGGGGGTATAGTTGGTTTATAGTGTTGTGTCAGTTTCACGAGTACAGCAGAGTGAATCAGTTATACATATACATATATCCACTCTTTGTTTACATTTTCTCTTCATATAGGTCATTACAGAACATTGAGAAGATTTCCCTGTGCTATACCATAGGTCCTTATTAGCTATCTATTTTACATATAGTAGTGTGTGTATGTCAGTCCCAATCTCCCAGTTTATCCTTCCTCTCCTTTATTTCCCCCTGGGTAATCATAACCATCTGTGCCTCTATTTCTGTTTGTAAATGAGTTCATTTGTACCATTTTTAATAATTTCACATATAAGAAATATCGTATGATATATATCTTTCTCTATCTGCCTTACTTCACTCAGGATGACAATCTCTCTTTTATTGTCTTCAGAGCTTCAGTTTTCTCTTCTGTAATGCAGGACTTAGGGTCCCTGCTTCTGCAGCCCTGAGATGTACTTCTCAGAGGCTGCTGTCCTGTGCTTAGATGCTCAGTCATGTTGGAGTCTTTTCGATCCCATGAACTGTAGCCCACCAGGCTCCTCTGTCCATGGGATTCTCCAGGCAAGAATACTGGAGCAGGTTGCCATGCCCTCCTCCATGTGATCTTCCCAACCTAGGAATCGAACCAGGGTTTTCTGCATTGCAGGCAGATTCTTTACCAGCTGCACTACCCAGGAAACCCCTCAGAGACCGAGACACAGGATAAGGTTTTAAAGCAAAAGGGGACTTCAAGGGGTCAGGTGGGAAATTAAAAAGTAGTCATGTCAGAATAAAAAGAAATCCTTTGGATTTCTCTGGTGATACAGCGGTGAGGACTCTGAGCTTCCTATGAAGGGTTCCATCCTGCTAGGGGAACGAATATCCCATGTGCTGTGCGGTGCAGACAAAAAATAAAATGTCATCCCTGCTATCCTGAACTGTGCTCAACTCAAAATCTCTTTATGGGGTGAGGAGGTTCCATGACTTTCTGAAGGACATAATAACACAGGTCTTAGGACCCATCTGAGGCTGCAATAACCCTTTGTGAGACACATCTTGATTTTTGAGGTTATTGTAGAAAAACCTGACTGTTTCACATGCTACTAATTCATAGAGTGTAAAAATCTACCCCAAAGCCTGAGAGTCACCCTGCACTTACAAGAGCCCAGATTTCTAAACGCTGGGCCAGAACGAGGTTGCTCGTGACTGAGCCTTCATCACCTCTCACGAACGGTAGGCCATTTGCTGGTAGGTTATGAAATAGCATCATAAATGAAAAGTAAATGATTCACATAAAATAAATTGACAAAGGAGCACTCTGTGATAGAGAGAGCCCTGGGTCAATTGTGTTGGTTCATTTATTTGGGTTTGTAGAGGATTTCAAGAGGCCAGCTACTCTACATAGATAGTAGGCTGCATGGCACACATGGGGTACTCTTATTGCAAAGCTTGCCTGGAGCCCATTCCACAAGCATTGAGTCAGGAGCGACATTTAGGTACCACTTTACAATGTTCTGTCACCTAAGCTCTTTCTTCAAGTCAGGTGGCATGACGTGGAAGGTGAAGGAGAGGCTTATACACAGGGATTGGGACCGGGACCTGAGCTTCTCAGAAGGATTGAGACTTCGGCCCCAGACAGAAAATTCAAGTTAAAGTACACACAATTTATTTTTTAAAGGAGTTAGGGATTAAGTCAGTCACTGTAGCTGGCAGATTGGGGGTCAGGGGAGGATAATATTTGTGCAGCCTTTAGAGGTGAATCCTGGCAGGTGGGGGGTGAGGGTGGTGATGGTGGTGGGTGAGTGCTTACTACAATTTCAACTGTTCCACAAAGATTGGCTTCACTGGTGTCCAACTGATTCATAAACTTCCCAGGCAAAGCAAGCAGATGGGATAAAGCAAGAAAAAAGCACCATACCCAGGAGCTGCCAACTGTTCTATTTTACATTTTTTTTTCATTTCTCCTGTATTCACATTGAAGAGAATGGGATAGGAAAGAGGACTTCCTTTATTCAGCATTAGTCTTCCTTTTCCAGGTAGAGGGAAGTGTGAAGGAAGAACTCTTGAGACAAATGGAAAAGCGTGGCACAGAATCTTGCAGGTTACTGAACGCTCCAAAGGAGCCAAAGGGCTTCCGAGGGGGTCCGGAAGTATAGGGACTCCAGGTCAATGCTGCTGGGTTCAAGTCTTCACTCCACCAACCCTGGGGCCAGGCACACAACCTCTCTGGAACTTGATTTCTTTGTATGTCACTTGTGGATGAAATAGCACTGATCTTAGATGATGTTGTGAGGATAAAATGCTACCCTTGACATTGACCTGGAGAAATCCCTTTGTGAAGTACCAGCAAACCTGGTACCTCTTGGTGAGGATTCTGGTCCTTATCTTGGGCATTGAGTAGCCACTCAAGGTTTTCAAGCCAGTCGTGACAGGGCCTGGTAGGACTTCAGGCAGGAAGAGTGGGATGCAGACCGAGGAATAACTGAGCTGTTTGCCCTGGTGCCATTTAGGATAATATGGGCGATAACCCTAAACTTTTCAGTGTTGAGGCAGGTGCCCATGACTGAGCAAGACTTCCTAAACTGAGCCATTCTGCACTCACCTAGAGTAGAAGTTTGAATAATCTATCGAGCTCTGGTACTCCTCAGTGTCCCTCCTCCGCCCTCACAGTGCCCAGGCATAGTAAGGGGCATTTCAAAGCCCCTAATAAACATTGCAGGGATTTCAAGAATCCCACAGCCACACCTTTCCCCCATCCCATCCTTCCTCCCTCCCCTTTTAACATCCACTTTGCTGTTTTCCCTGCTCTATTTTTTTTTTTTTTACTGGACTATAATTGCCTTACAATGTTATTTTTGTTTCTGCTGTACAAGAAGGGAAGATGTATACACATGGCCCCTTCCTCTTGAACCCTCCTTGCCCTCCCTCTGCCATCCCACCCCTCTCGGTCATCACGGACACTGGGCTGAGCTCCCTGTGCTGCACAAGGTGTCCGATGCCAGTCTGAAGGATTCTGGAGTGGAAGTGAATGGTTGCCAGTGGAAAACAAACAAAATGCCTGCATTAGGAAGCTCAAGGTCCTGGGCCTTTACAACCTCCCTGAAAGACAAGCAGCAGCTCCCTCACCAAAGACTTTGACTCTGCCTCGGCTTTAAAAGTCAGCCTCATGAAAGCGTTTCCAACGTGCATTTGAAATCATCCATCCAAAAGATAACTAAATCATGGCCATTCATTCCTCTCAACCCATCACACTGCAATGAAAACATGTATTTAACTGAGAAAATACTGAGCCTTCCCTCTCCCCGGCCTCTGTCTTTTTTCTTCTCCCTTTCTTTGAGGGCTCAAAATGTTATGATTCATCTCAGCACTGCCTAATGCAGCAGTGAATTACAGGCCCCGGAGATTTCCAAACCCGGAGGGGTCCAGGCAGAGAACGTCCTTCAGTTCATCCCGGCCATTCTCTCTCCAGCCAACTGTGTTTGTTCCTTTACTCCTTTTGATCATTCCTTATAACAGTAGCCAAGCAGAGGAAATGAAGCTTTTGTCTTTAAACTAATCCATGACCCTGGATAATTTGTAAGAGACATCTATGAGGGGTTAAAAATGAGCCTCTGACTGCTTGACGAGGAGACGTCCCAGACATACCACGGCCCCCATGGTGGGTTCATAGAATTGCAGGGTGAATGAAAGGATGTCAGGGTGTGCAGTGTCTTTTGGGAGTATCTGTCTAGTCCAGCTCTCTTGGTTTGAAACATGGACAAACAGAGGCCAGAGAGGGAAAGAGACCTGCGTGAGTAGCAATTTTCCGTGGGATTTCTGACTCTGAAGAAGGCTAGACCGTCCAGAGCAGTGTGGTCCTCCAGTTATCTGATGCTAACCTGTCCCCCTGCTGTCCAGGGGCTACTGTCAGATAAGCATTCCATCTGTCTGTCCTCAGAGTCCAGTCTGCAGGCTCACACATGTGCTGACTTTAGCAGATAGCAGAAATACCAGCCCCCAGTCCAGCTCGACAATACAGTTTTATTTTTCAGTGACCTTTAATGAAGGAGGTAAGGGTTTAATTTCGGGTTGAAGGTTTGGGGCTCCGGGATCAGAATACATGTGCTTCTGAGTCTTGGTCTCCTGGGGATAATAGTAGAACCCAACTCCCCAGTCGTTGTAAGCATTAAATGAGTTCATTGTGGTCGGTCAAGTGCTCACAGTGAGGACAAGCCCCAAGGAATGTGAGCTACCCACCTCTCCCATTCTCCATCTTTTTTGTGGGGAAAGGATAACCACTATGTACTTACAAATGCCAGAACCCTTACATCTCTTTTCAGCTTACTGAACCAGGCTGGGATGCCCTGTCTACAAGGGACCTGCCAGTGTGTGTCCCAGTCCCACCACTGATCGACTCTGTGATCCTGGGCAAGAACATCAGCTCTGAATGCCTCAGTGTTTTCGTCTGTGAAATGGAAATACACATCCTGGCCTCCTACGTGAGGAACATTCACATAACAGTATATTATAGATGACTCACTTTGCCAAGCTCAATGACAGCACTTTGGATAATCAGTGAACAAAACAAAGAGCCCGCCCCCTGTGGGGCTCCTATTCTAGCAGAGAAAACAGACAGTAAATAAACAGGAACAGATGAATGAACACGTTCTTTTGTTATGTGAAATCCACCAAAAGATATATGGAGAATGTGGGCCTTCTTTTTCCTAAGAGTTCCCTGACTCTGGCAGAAACTTACTCCTGTGATTTTTTTTTTTTAATTTTTATTCTGAAAAACTTCAAACATATATGAGAGAATAGGATAAAGAATTACACTTACTACCACTCGCTTTACAATTGTTACCTCCTGCTCAATGTGGTTATAAATTAATACTTGTTACACCTTAATATAATACTTTATATTTCTCCTCTTTTCCAGGACTATTTTGAAACAAATCTCAGACATTTATATTTAATCTGTAAACATTAAAATATGTCTCTAAAAGAAAAAAAATTATTCAAAAAATGTAAGCACAATGACATTATCCCTAAGACTAACAATAATTCTTTACCATCATTAAATATCCAGGAAGTGTTTAAACCAGTCTTGTTATTTTAAAATATTACACTTTATTCAATTAGCATGGAAATAAGGTGCATACATTGCAATCTGTTGATATATCTCTGAAAGTTTCTTTTCGCTTATAGGTTTCTCTCTCCCTCTCTCCTTGTTTTCTTCTATTTGTTTAAAAAAAAAAAAAAAAAAGCAAGCTTTTTTCTGCATTTTCCCCCGGGCATACACAGATGTTTTCCTGAAGTCCCATGGCCTCCTTTGACAGGTTCCTCTGTCTCCTAAAATTCTTACAAATGGTTAGTTAGATCTAGAGTCTCAATCAGATTGAAGTTATATTTTTAGAAAGACTGTTTTCTAAATGACATTATATTTTCCCTCTCAGGGCACTTAACGGCTGGTTGCCTTGCTTTTGGTGATATTTAAAGCTGTTAATGATCCAGTCCTAGATCCTTTACTTCACTGGAGGTTGTGAAATGGTGACATCCTAATTCTATCATTCCCTGTTCATTTATTAGCCATACTGCTGCCACAGAGAGAAATTTCTCTCCATTGACTATTTGGGTGCCCCAAGGCACAGTTAGTATGTAAAAGCAAAAGGAATGTTCCCTCCTTTCTCTTGAGCTCCCATTTTTCAGAATGAGTTGGTCATGTAGCCTTCTCCAAAGGTCAGTCAGCTCATGTCTTTTAAACATGTTATATGTATTTCAATCTATTTCAGTTATTTTCTGGATGCACAGATGACCTCTTTTTGGCCAACCTGAGCTTTTCAAAATCTACTCATGTCTTTTTTAAAAATTAATTAATTTATTTTAATTTAGAGGTTAATTACAATATTGTGGTGGTTTTTGCCATACATCAACATGAATCAGCCACAGATATACGTGTCCCCCCATCCTGAACCCCCCTCCCAACTCTCACCTTCCTCCCCTCCCCATCCCTCTGGGTTGTCCCAGAGTACCCGGCTTTGAGTGCCCTGCTTCATGCATCGAATTTGCACTGTCATCTATTTCCCATATGATAATATACATGTGTCAGTGCTGGTCTCTCATATCATCTCACCCTCGCCTTCTCCCAGAGTCCAAAAGTCTGTTCTTTACATCTGTGTCTCTTTTGCTGCCTTGCATATAGGGTCATTGTTACCATCTTTCTAAATTCCATATATATGCGTTAATATACTGTATTGGTGTTTCTCTTTCTGACTTACGTCACTTTACATAACAGGCTCCAGTTTCATCCATCTCATCAGAACTGACTCAAATGAATTATTTTTAATAGCTGAGTAATATTCCATCGTGTATATGTACCACAGCTTTCTTATCCATTCATCAGTTGATGGACATCTAGGTTGCTTCCATGTCCTGGGTATTGTAAACTGTGCGGCGATGAACACTGGGGTACACGTGTCTCTTTCAATTCTGGTTTCCTCGGTGTGTATGCCCAGCAGTGGGATTGCTGGGTTGTATGGCAGTTCTATTTGCAGTTTTTTAAGGAATCTCCACACTGTTCTCCATAGTGGCTGTACTAATCTGCATTCCCACCAACAGTGTAAGAGGGTTCCCGTTTCTCCACACCCTCTCCAGCATTTATTGTTTGTAGACTTTTTGATGGCAGCCATTCTGACTGGAGTGTTAAAATTGTCTCATCTCTTCTTGATACAGCTTCAATCACCTTTGAAAGCCTCCTTGCTTTCTGGTAAAAGATGATTAAGCCTCATCTTGTACATTTCCTTCCTTAGACATTTCTACAAAGGAATACTGGTCCCTTTTAGTGGGAAATAAAATTCAAGGCCACAGTCTGGGCATTAGAGATGCTTATTTCTAGGCATTGAGCTTATACTGACATGAACAAGATTAATATGGGACCTGTCTTCATGGCCCCCTAATCAGACTTGGGAGACTATAGTGGAGCACGTGTTAAGTGAAGGGCAAGTTCAGGGTGTCATATCACATCCTAGTCCAGGTCCCAGTCCACGGATTTCTGGGGAAAGAGGAAAGGGAGAGGATTGGGACTAGAGAGAGAAATACTTCCTGCTCAGTCTGTAACTAGATGATGAACTTCAGAGAGAGGGTTAAATTAGTAGGCATCTCAAACTGATACATAACGTGTAACATGCTAGGCAACAGACCTCTCCTGCTGGAGTTCAAAACACCCAGACTGCAGGAAAGAGTTTGTTACAGGTGAACCAAGTATTAGCACCATCCAAATCAAGTTGGGATGACTATTCATAAGAGCAAGAGCTAATCAGATGTGTGTGGTCTGATTCAATCTACAGAAAAACTGCTTGAAGCAAAGACTACTGTGATGCCCATTTAAGAGACAAAGAGTCTGAGGTCGATGTGAGATTAAGGAACTTGCTAAAGGTGACCCAGTTAGTAATTAGTGGAAATGAAATTTGAACTCAGGACTTTCTGATGCCAGAGATGCTGGAGATAAGCCTCTTAGTCACTTTGCTCTGCCCTACCACCCAAACTGTATTCACATGTAGATTTTAAGGCCGCTTTTCAAAGTGTTGAAAGTAATTTCTCAACCAGCAGAGAGCCTTGATCACAGCCTGTCTTACTCTTGATTTCTCCCTTCGCTATTCCCAAGATGACTTGAAATTACGTCATGGCCTTTAGTACCACTATGTGACATGGTGCTAATTCCTTCACCTCTCTGTTTTTCCTTGTCTATGAAATGGGGTAATAATCTCCATTGATGACAGAATGATGGGATATTGGTTACTGACAGAGAGTGAGTCTCAATCAATGGTAGTTATTAAAAATAATGAACCAATAGGTAACATGTATTTTATCATTTGATGGCCACTACCCCTAAAAAGGTAGGTAGATGATAATCCCCATTTTACAGGGGAGGACACTGAGACACAACAGGGGATTTCCCATGTCTAAGGCCACACAGAGTACATAGCAGCACCAGCATCTGAACCCAGACAGAGCACTAGGCTCTGCTGCCCTAAATTATGAGTCTCCTTCAGTAGGGAGGGGGCTGTCATTTCTGCCTGGGGGCTTTGTCACTTACTCCCACCTTGCTGAAAGGAAGCAAAGGTACTGCCCTAAGAGGCCCAGTGTACATCAAAGCAGGTGGCTTACCTCCCAAGGAGCATTCTGAACTCCATTCAGGGTACCTTGCTCACCGTGACACTCAAACCTAGGCAGGCGCTGGTTTACTTCAGTGATTACCGGTCTGATACACTGTTCTCCTTCTTACAGAGCTCAGAACTGAACATCCCATCCCTCTAGTTCTGACATTGGGAGAAGGATGGTTTTTAAAAAATTAACAACTTTGCATTCAAAACTTTGTGTCAAACCACGTGTTTTAATCCCACCAGGCCAGAATGGAAAGAAAGCCGACAAGGGCAGTGTTGGAGTTTCATCAACAAGCTTAGACCCCCTTCTCTACCACCCACTCCCCCAGCTCCATTTCTTCAATCAACCTTTATTAAGAACATAGGTTTGCGTCCACAGGAACAAATTCTTCTGGCTCTTTAAGGAACGTATTTGGGGGGGGGGGGGGCTATTAGGCTGCATTACTGGATAAATGATACAACATGCTTTCCAGCATGAATCATCCGAGTAGAGTGACAAAAAAGAAGCTTGAAAACTCTGCACAGCCAGAATACTGGCAGGCCTCAGCCACTCGAGCCAGATTTCAGATTTCAACTGCTTTAGACCAAAAATAAATAAATAAAAAAAAGAAATTAAATTAAAATTTAATCTCATGGTGACAATTCCCATGGAAGAAGGCTGAAGTATTTTGTCTACAGCCCTCCTGCCTCTTCAGAGTCAGAAGACTTCCCGCAGTCGGAGATGGAGAAGCCCCCAAGGGTCACCTGGGCTGGCCCTGGGTCTTCCTCCCCCGGCCCGGGTGGAGCCCCCCGCCGCGAGCTCGCGGGGTAGAGGAGCGCGCTTGACTTTTATTAGCAACACATGCGGGGGCCTCCGCGCGCCCAGACAGCCCGGCATCTCGGAGCCAAAATGGATGGCCCTCGGGCCGCGGGGCCAGGGCTTGCAAATGCGCCGCGGCGTCCTCAGGTGGACGAGCGCGGGCCTCCGCGGCGGGCCCGGGTTCCCAGGCGCGCGGAGGCGGCGGCCCCCTTCAACTGCGGGCGCTGGCGGGAGCGGAACCCGTGTTAATTACTGTACGTTCCCACTGTAAAGAGAGTCAGCCGGGGAGCGGGGCCGCCGCGGCGGCCGGGCCCCGGCGCACAAAAGCTTCATATATTCTGAATGAAGGCGAATCGCAGCCCCGGCCTCCTTGAAAAGAGCCGTGAGGGAGACTTCATTCTCTTCCTTTCAGCTGCGCTCAGACTGTGAAATCCACACAATCGCGCCCTTCTCTTTAAAGGGGGGGAGAAGAGGGGCCGCGGCCGCGCGCCCCGCCATCAGCTGGGCGCAGAGAGGGAGAGTTCACCCCGGGGACAAGGGCGCGCGGCCCGGGGGCTGGTTGGCAGCGGCGTTTCCCATCCGCGGGGGCTGGCTGCAGCTCTTTCTGCCGCTGCATTTCACAGGGCCTTTGTTGGGCTCTCCCTGGCCAGGGTGTCGGACCCCGTCAGGTGCGGAGGCCCGCGGTCTCCTCGGTTCGCCCAGAGGTCCGTTCCCCCAGAGGGCTGGGTCCATTCCGAAGACGCCAGGGGCTGTCCCTCGGGCATCTCCAGGGACCTAGCCACACCCAATTTGGCAGGCCCCCGCAATAATTGAAACTGGAAGAAATGCTAGAACCAAGTAAACTGTGTTAAACTATTTAAAATAATGGCATTGAAAGTTTGATCTTGTTTTTAGAAGTCTGTGCTTTAAAAAAAAAAATACACAATCCATACGAATCACAGGATGACTATAAGATTTAGAATATTATATATATATATATATATATATATATATATATATGTATATATTTGCAAATAGGACCCAGGTTTGAAGCTGGGTAATGAAACACATTCTTCATATCTTTGCAACTGTGTCATCTTATTCAGGGAGAATATCTTAGGAGTAAAGTGGATCTTGAGACCAAGATTTCTGAGTCCCTGCTTTGTAGCCCCAGTGTGAGTGTCCTGGTCATTCTCTGTAACTATCCTGACTCTCAAATTGCAGCATTGTAAAGGCTGGCTGACTTAGCAGGTGCCTGGTTGCCAACCTAGAACAGAAGCTTTCTCCATTCTTTCCCCGTGGCCCTTTCACTTGGCAAAGCAGGGCGCAGAAGAGGATGGCCGTGGAGCCATCTGGGGTGTGACTGTTTCCTCTAGAGATGGAGAGAATGGAACGCAGCATGTGTAGTTTGGAATCAGAAAGTCAAGGGCAGAGGTTCACCCAACCTCCGTGACCCCCACTCACCACCTGTCCCCCTCCTTGGAGAAAGGGAGCAAACACTTGCTATTTTTTGTTGAGTACCTGTTGTGAATTTTGCGTTGCGCTAGGCACTTAGCAGGGGTTATCCTTTAATTCTTAAAAAAACCCAGAAGGTAGGTATTATTGAGCCTGAAAGATGTATAGGATCTTGCTTGAATCCCAGTGGGAATGATTGCAAGTTCTTTCCAATCAGGCACATGACCTCCTCTTCATTTACTGATTCATTTATTTGGCTGCACTGTGTCTTAGTTGAGGCATGCGTGATCTTTAGTTGCAGCTTGTGGGATCTAGTTCCCTGACCAGGAATCAAACCTGGGCCCCTGTCCTAGGAGTTTGGACTCTTAGCCCCTGGACAACCAAGGAAGTCCCACGGCCTCTGCTTTATCCCCTAGTAGCTGGGCTGGACCTACCAAACATTTTCTGTCCCATGAGTTCCCATTTAACAGGTAAATCGAGAACCCCAGGTGTTAATGACCCAGCTTAATGACATCTAGTATGTAAGGCCAGCCTTTGGTTTACATATTGATGCACAGGATTCTCACAGGCCCTCATCATTAACTTGCATGTATTTATTATCATTATTAGGAAAAGTTGGGAAATTCAGAACACTTTAAAAAGAACATGCGGATTATTTTCAGTCCCATCATCCAGGAAACTTCTGTTAATTATGTGATATGTTTCCTCCCGATCTGAGGAAGATGTCGGGAAGCCAGACCATCCAGGTGTGAATCCTGCAATATGTCAGCTGTGTGACCTTGGGGGAATTCTTTTCTTTAAAATATCTATCTGTTTATGTATTTGGCAGCTCTGGTTCTTAGTTGCAGCACGCAGGATATTCAGTCTTGGTTGCGGTGTGTGGGATCTAGTTCACTGACCAGGGATCAAACCCAGGCCCCCTGCATCGGCAGAGTGCAGGCTTGGCCCCTGAACCGCCGGGAAAGTCCCTCTTTTCCATCCCCTCCCTTCCCCTTTCTTCTCCTCCCCTCCCCTTTCTTCCCCTCCCTTCCCCTTTCTTCCCCTCCCCTCCCTTTTCTTCCCTCCTGTTGTTAAACTGAGGTGAAATTGACCAAAAATGCAACGATGCAACTGCCATTTTAAAGCCTACAATTCAATGACATTTATTACATTCACAATATTGTACAACTGTCACCTCTCCCTAGTTCAAAACATTTTCATCACCCCAAGAAGGGAACTCTGTACACATTACACAGTCATGCTTTAGTCCCCATGACCCTAATGTGCTTCCTGTCTCTGTGAATTTACTTATTCCGGATATTTCATATAAATGGAGTTATATAATATGTGATCTTTTGTGTCTGGCTTCTTTCACTTAGCATCATATTTTCAAGGTTCATCTACAATGTAGCATGTATTAATGTTCATTCACTTTTATGACTGAATAATATTTCAGTCATTGAGTTGTAAGAATTCTTCATATAGTCTGGATAGTGGACCTATGACAGATATGTGATTTGCAAATATATTCTCCCATTCTTGGGTAGATTCTTAATCTTGCTGTGATTCCATTCCCTCACCTAAAAGATAGATATAGCTACAAATATGGAAGTTGTGAGGATTAAATAAAAAGATGGATTTACAGCAATAGCACAATGCCTGGCATGTTTAAGTGCTCAAGAAATGTTACGAATACATATGCATCATTTTTGTATAAATTGGGATCATAGTCTTTGATTTAAGATCATACTATGAACTTCTTCACGGGCTTCCCAGAAGGCTCTTAAAGAACCTACCTGCCAATGCAGGTGCTGTAAGAGATGTGAGTTTGATCCCTGGGTCAGGAAAATCCCCTGGAGGAGGGCATGGCAACCTATTCCAGTATTCTTGCCTGGAGAATCAACAGAGGAGCCTGATGGGCTACGATCCGTAGGGTTGCAGAGTCAGACATGACTGAAGCAACCTAGCACGCACACATGGACATCTTTGCAGAGCACCATGTGTTCTTTGACAATATGATCATTTTTAAAATTGATTTTTAATTGGAAGATAATTGCTTTCTATTGTTGTACTGGCTTCTGCCATATAACAATGTGAATCAGCCATAAGTATACATATGTCCCCTTCTTCTTAAACCTCCTTCCCATCTCCCACCCCTCCTACCCTTGACCATTTTTAATGATAATCCAGTAGTCTATCATTGGAATGAGGCATACTTTGTTTAAACAATCCCCCATAGGTGTTTAGGTTGTCCCTCACCCCAAATTTAAATAAATATTCTGATTTTTGTCACTATCAGCCCTTCATTTTTTCCCCCCTTGTTGGCTGCCAGGCTGGGAAAGTGGCACAACAGACTTAGCTGACCAATGATTTAAAACATAAAACAGTGAACACTTTTATATATATATATATATATATTTGTTTTTATTAGTTTTGCCATACAATGACATGATATCACCATGGGTTTACACATGCTCCCCCTCCAGAACCCCCTTCCCTCCTCCCTCCCTCCTCCCTCCCCCCGGGAAATCTCAATGCACCAGCCCCGAGCATCAATCCTGGGCTGGCAATTGATTAGACACATGATAATTAACATGTTTCAATGCCATTCTCCCATATCATCCCACCCTTACCCTCATCCACAGAGTCCACGAGTCCATTCTATACATCTGCGTTCCCTTTGCTGTCTCGCATGCTGGGTTCTCGTTACCGTCTCTCTAAATTCCATACAGTGAACACTTTTGATGGGAAGAGAAAACCCCTGCATGTTCCTGACTCTCAGAAATTGTGTGAATTCATAAATGTTTGTTATTTAGGCTGCTAAACTTGGGAGTTGTTTGTTATACAGCAGTAGATGACAAATACAACACATGTGAATAGACTTGCTACAGGCATAGAAATGTACCCTAGAAACACATGTCTATACACACACAGTGTCTGTATTTTGACACATGCCCAGAAGTCCTGGATTCTCTCTTGTTGATCTAATGCCTAAAGAAGAATGAAGTCTGACATTTTATCTTCATTACTGCTTTTCTAATATGTGAAACATAATAAAGTAAGATGTGTTGCTTGTGTTCACACAGCCTGAGGACATCAGCATTGTCATCATGCCCTGGTTGTCCAGCAAGCATCACTTTGTCATGTGGGTGTCTTCCCAGAACACTGCTTGAATGAATAATGACTTTTTGTGAGTTGAATCATACTTAAAGGTCATGTGAGTTGCTAGCTAAAAGACGTCTCTAGTGTCCTCTTTTGTACCTGGAATAAATTTGCTAAAATAAAGAGTCATTTCCTAAATTAGAATTTAACATATTTTGTTTTCTTTAGAGAGGATATAACTGCTGGGTTCATATTGCCATTATTATTATCATTAGTATAATTTTAACAAATAAAGTTCATCCGCCACAATCAGATTTCCGTAAATGAGAAGTTCCAATGACAATCAAAAAGGCATAGGATGTTTCCATGACTTCCTGAGGTCACACATCCTCTGCATGGAGAGGATGGTTGCAGGATATCCACAGGTGAACAATCTTAACCTTGAAAAGAAAATATTGTGGGCCCTGCCATATAAAAAAGACTTGTGATAGAACCATCTTGAAATGACTTCTCTGCAGACAAGTGGCAGGGCCTTCAAGAGATAAGGCACTGCGGGATAGATACTTCCCTTTGGGAATAGTTCCCTTGATATATATATATATATGAAAAAAATTTACCAAAGCCAGCAAGAGATATCATTGCATTGTGGGTTTCACTCAGGCATAATGCAAAGTACCATCATTGTGGTGTTTACAAGGTAATTTCAAGATACACAAAAGTTTATTCCTAACACAGTCTAGATGGTGGGAGCACTTAAGGGCTTTAAGTTGTTTGATGCTTTGCTGCATAGACTAGTGGTTCTTAAACACTAGTGTTCCAACTTACCTGGTAGCTTATTATAACCCAGATGGCTGGGCCCTGTCCCCATGTTTCTGACTCACTAGGCTTTGGCGTTGGCCTGAGAATTTTTATTTCTAGCAAGTTCCCAAGTGATTCTGATGCTGCTGGTTGGGATTACACTGAGAATCACTGGCTTAGGCCATCTCTGGAAGGATTTATGCAAGGACTTCCTTTGCACTATACATCCTGTGTGTGTGTGCGAGAGAGTCAGTTGCTCAGTCACGTCCGACTTTTTGCAACCCCGTGGTTGCCAGGTTCCTGTCCATGGAATTCTCCAGGTAGAGGTGCTGGAGTGGGTTGCCATTCCCTTCTCCAGGGGATCTTCCCAACCCAGAGACCGAACTCAGGCCTCCCACATTGCAGGCTGATTCTTTACCAGCTAAGCCACCAGGGAATCCCATGTATCCTTTTTGCATAATTGTAAATGTTTTGCCAGATGCGTGTCTTATCTGTTCAAATGATTACCTGGAGTTTATGCTCCTGGATACATAGGAGGAAGGTTTTTCTTTCATTGTTTCCTGAGAGGCAAAATGATCTTGTTGAGAGCAGAGGCTTATCCTCTGGCTCAGCCTCACTGTGATCTTGTATAGATGCTCTGGGAGTTTTGAAATATGTTCACAAACTTCGATTCTTCAAAAAGTACAGCTGACTCCTCTACTCATGTGAACTAAGTGACTGCTTTCTAATGAACAGAATACGACAGAGTGTCATTGCAGGGCTTCCTCCCAGACTAACGTGGATTACTCACTCTGGGGACGGCGGCTGCTATGTTGAGAGGACACTCAAGCAGCCCTGTGGAGAGGCTTATCCGATGAAGACCTGAGGCCTCCTGCCAACAGCCATGGAGTGAGCCATCTTAAGAGTGGACCTTCCAGCTTTTAGCTAATCTCAGTCCTGGCCAACATTTTACAACACCTTTGGAGAGACAACACCCCTCCCCCTTCCCTCTCCTCTGCTTAGCTAGGATGGTTCCAGATTTCTGACCCACAGAGACTTTGAGATAATATAAAATTGGTTTAAGCCATTAAGCTTGGGGGAAACTTTTAACATAGCAATAAATAACTAGTGCAGGAATCTGACCTCTTTAAGCCTCAGCTTCCTCATGTGTAAAACGGGGCTAATATTTTCTTGACTCCATAGGGTTATTATGAGGTTTAGCTGAGATGGTGCACCTAACGCCTTAGAGTGTATGGAGTAAGCGTTCGGCAGGTGATGGTTATTGTCATTTTCGCCCACTGTAATTTCTAATCAGTGGATTTCTCCAAGGGGGCTGACTCTTTCCTTGTTAGATGTGCCTCATCTGAAGCAGTGCAAAGGGCTAAATTCCTGGCCCAGAGAGCCTCACACTTGTCACCGACCTGTGGCCTCTGTCCTCTGAACTTTGTATCTTTCTCTGTGCACAGGAAGGGAAGTTTGTCTTCTTCCTCAAGCTATTCTGAGCCAAGTGTGGTTGCATCTGGGAATTGGTCTTGAAAGAAACGTTCAGGGACAGCCAGTCAGTTCTCCATTACAGGACCTTTCGGGCTGCACAGCTGTACCTCCCTGAAGCTGGGAGGAGACGAAAGCTCACTATTAGCTCTCACTGCTCCCATAATTGTCCCACCACTGCATAAACCCACTCTGTCCTTGTGTGTTTTCCCAATAGGACTTTAAAATCATGGCTTAGAGAATCAGGCTGAATTTTAACGACTGTTTTAACTGTCAGGGCATTAAAAAGTCTTAGCCCTCTGTCTTCTTATAGCTGGGATTTGTAATGGCTTAGGTTTAAATGATCCCCATAAGGAATTTATTTTCAGTTTAATAGTCTAACCTAAGTCTGACTTTCCAAGTCATTTCTTTGCCAGATATAGAAACAGTGTCAAAAATTTGATATGAGTCAGGCTATGACTAAGCTGAAAGATGCCGGTATGTTGATGATCTGCCTTGGAATAGCAGGGAGAAAAGCAATTGGCTTGGTGGGCAGCCAGTGTGATGTGCTTAGACTCTGGACTAACAGAAGTCCCCAAGTCAGGGCCAGCAAACTGGATATAGAACTGGACTCCAGACATGACATGCTGCTGGCAAGGCAGAGAGCCAGGACTCGACTCCGGGACTCCCACACAGCCTCAGGGGCTTCTCTGGCACCCACAGTCTGCAAATGGATCCACTAGGTGGTGGTGGTGGAGGGTGAGAAATGCGGTATTTGAGACATTGTCTTTTCCATCAGATTGATGGGCCAAGAAACTGCAGTAGGCCTTAAGAGTTGGAGAGCACAGTGGATCCTGCTGAGCTGAGCTAGGAAGGTTAGAGATAAGAAAATCAGGAAGGGATTTTGTAAGCTAAGATCATTTTGTTTGCAAGTGGCAGAAAACCAACTCCTATTAAACATAAAATAAAATGTATAAAACATAAATGAGACATTTGCATGGCCTTCAGACATGACTTGATCCAGGATGATATCTCACCAATTCTCAGCTCTGATTCTCTTTGTTTTGTCCACAGGATCTTCCCATATGCTGATAAATATGGCTAACAATGGTTAGGCTTCCCTGCTACTATCTCAGAAACCCCCAGGGAAAGAAAGGGCCATTTTCCTCATGTTCTGACTAACTTCACAAATTTGACCCCGTTTCTTCTGGTGTGAGTCTTGGGTTGGTACTTGAAAGAGGCTCATCTGGATCATGGTAGGGTGGGGGGTGGGAGTGGGAGGGCTGCCAAAACAGTATCTCATGGACTAAGAGAGAGAGAGATGGGTGGTTTCCCAAGAAGAAGGGATATTGCAGTGCAAGCATATGCCGACTCTAGTTTGCTGAGAACACAGAGAACCATCTTTCCTCATAGTGACTTGTACAGATAGATAGTCAATAATACTGCACTTTTAGTTCCAAAGGAGGGAAAAAAAAGTGTTTTTTAATTTGGACACCAAATCACCTAACTGCAAATGGTTGGATAGTTTTGTCTTTTTCCTTAGTATCTTCTCACTGTCCAGACTTGTGTTTGTTATTTTTTTTTTTTTCAGACTACCTTTCTGGAATTTTCCTCTGGCAGTGTCATGATTAGAAAAACCAATGTTATACTGGGCACAACTCCCCTCTTCTGAGTCTCAGTTACTTCAGATGGAAAAATGGACATAATAATTGCCATGTAGGGCTTTCTAAAAGGTCAAATTAAAAAATCAACATAAATGAAAAATATTTAGTAGAACACTGTTTTTTGCCAAGCTCTGGGCAAAGCAATAATGTCATTAGGTAGAAATTATTATTACTACCCATTGTGTGGATGGGACATAGAGAAACAGGCTACGTAACTTACTTATGTCACACAGCTACTAAGGAGACAGCAGGGGTTTAGACTCATGTTACCTATATAGTAAGCTTCTAGCCACTACTCTATCCTACCTGTCAGCAGGGAATTAAAGTCATGTACAAGCACAAAATTGGTGTGCAGGGCTTTTTAACCTGAGATTTACAGACCCCATGCCCCTCCTAACCCAGGGGTTCATGAACTGATGGTGAAAAAGAAAAATCTCTATTTTCACTAACCTGTAACCAAAACTGTTTCCTTCTACAATGAATGTAAGCCACAGACCATTAAGCCTTGATAATTATGATACGTGTAGAATCACAGATGTTTTCCTGTCTTATTACATCTGCAGATATTTTATAATATCATTATGTTCATTGCAACTTTAAATTATGTTGGATATTAGACATTATTTAATGATGAAATAAAAATAAAGAAAGCATGTATATTCATTTATTGCAAATTAAAAATATGTTTACAACTGTATTTTGGTTGTCTTTGTAATTTGATACATTTTCTTTTCTGCATTTAAAAACATAGGTTTATGCTCTGGAGTCCATGGCACCCCACAAGAGGGGTAAGGAAGGAGTTAGGGGTTGGGGAGAGTGGACTCACCCTGATTGTTTCTGCTGAGGGGGGTCAAAGGGTGGGCATCAGCCCCAGCTGGGCACAGGGCTAGTGAGCCCCTCATGGGGCAGAGCTGGAAGCTGTCTCCAGCTGATTGACTCACCAGAACCTGGCTGTGAATTTCCAGTTGCCAGGAAGTTGCTAAATGTGACCATCAGAGAAGGAACCAAATGCTTCTGACATAAGGGTTTTAATGACATAGGTTTTCCTGGAGCCTCAAGACTGCTGCTGGGCCAAAGCTGCCCTTGGCGTGTCCTTGGTGCCACCCCTGGGAAGGGACTGCTTGTGAATCATTGGACAGACACAGGGTCCAGCGTGGGCTCCTCCAGGTGCAGTCCTGGCCATACATTCTGTCTCAGAGCCCTGGATTCCTCATCTGAGAAATGGGCATGTGATTCCTACCACCCAGGCTGGCCAGAGATTGACTCAAGCAAGGACTTGGAAAGTCCTCTGTCAACTCTAAAGTTCTACCCCAAAGTTAGTGATGATTTTTATTCTGTCCTCAGAAGGAGGGGAAAGACCCATATATATTAAAGCCATGGTTCCCTCATCAAGGGAGGTGGGAGAATGGGGAAGGGGCTAATAGGGTATCCAGTTGTCCTCTCACCCTCCAGGGTGACCCTGGCCACACTTACTCAACAATACGGAGAGTTGCAGGGATGGGAATTTTAGATTCTGGTGCTTTCATTACTTGCAAGACCACAGGTGCTAATCATCTCTGAAAGGAATCTTTTTTAAAAAGTTAAGTGCATGGGAGTGCCAGACCACCTTACCCATGAAACCTGTATGCAGGTCAAGAAGACAACAGTTAGAACCACACATAGAACAACTGACTGGTTCCAAATCCAGAAAAGAGTATGACAAGCCAGGATATCGTCACCCTGCTTATTTAAATTATATGTAGAGTACATCATGCAAAATGCCAGGCTGGATGAAGCCCAAGCTGGAATCAAGATTGCCAGAGAAATATCAGCAACCTCAGATATGCAGATGATACCATGCTAATGACAGAGAGTTAAGAGAAACTGAAGAGCCTCTTGACAAGGGTAAAAGAGAACAGTGAAAAAGGCAACTTGGAACTCAACATTAAAACTACTTAAGATCATGGCAGCCAGTTTCATCACTTCATACAAATATAAGGGGAAAAAGTGGAAGCAGTGACAGGTTTTATTTCCTTGGGCTCCAAAATCACTGTGGACGGTGACTGCCGCCATGAAATTAAGAGGTGCTTGCTTCTTAGAAGAAAAGCTATGAGAAACTTAGACAGCATATTAAAAAGCAGAGATATCATTTTGCCTACAAGGGTCTACATAGCCAAAGCTATGATGTTTGAGCATCTCGTGTGGAGGCATGGATCAGCAGCAGCCTACCACAGGGGCAGGGGCTTTGGGTGCAGCAGACCTGGGTCACACAGCATGTGGCATTAGCCCTCTTGGAGGAGATTGCCATTAACCCCACAATAGAACTGCTGAGCAGACGACCCACAAATGGCAGAACAATTATACCAAGTAAATTCTCATACTGCTAAGAAAGTTCTAGGACCCACAACAGATTTCCCAACCTGGGGATCTGTCAAAGGGACTGAGAAGCCCCAGGAAATTTTACTTTGGAGGCCAGTAGGATTTGATTACAGAACTTCCAAGGGACTGGGAAACAAGCAAAACCATTTGCACAACAAGACCCAGAAGAAAGGCGTAGTGTCCACACAAGAGACTGACCAGACTTGCCTGTGAGTCTCCAGCAGTCTCCATCAGAGGCATGGGCCAACAGGAGTCTGCTGCAGGTTGAGGGGCTTTGAGTACAGCAGTTCATCCACAAGACCTAATGAAGGAGGTTGCCATTATCTTCATTACTTCCACCATAGTTTTGGTCTCATGTCAAACAACAGGGAGAGAACACAGCCCTGCCCATCAACAGAAAATTGGATTGAAGATTAACTGAGTATGGCCCCAACTATCAGAACAAGACCTAGTTTCTCCCACAGTCAGTTCAGTTGCTCAGTCGTGTCTGAATATTTCAACTCCATGGACTACAGCACTCCAGGCTTCCCTGTCCATCACCAGCTTCTGGAGCTTGCTCAAATTCATGTCCACTGAGTCAGTGATGCCATCCAACCATCTCATCCTCTGTCATCCCCTTCTCCTCCTGCCCTCAATCTTTCCCAGCATCAGAGTCTTTTCCAGTGAGTCAATTTTTCACATCAGGTGGCCAAAGTATTGGAGTTTCAGCTTCAGCATCAGTACTTGCAATGAATATTCAGGACTGATCTCCTTTAGGATGGACTGGTTGGATCTCCTTGCAGTCCAAGGGACTCTCAAGAGTCTTCTCCAACACCACAGTTGAACAGCATCAATTCTTTGATACTCAGCTTTCTTTATAGTTCAACTCTCACATCCATACATGACCACTGGAAAAGCCATAGCTTTGACTAGATGGACCTTTGTTGGCAAAGTAATGTCTCTGCTTTTTAATATGCTGTCTAGGTTGGTCATAGCATTTCTTCCACGGAGCAAGCACCTTTTAATTTCATGGCTGCAGTCTCCATCTGCAGTGATTTTGGAGCCCTCCCAAAAGTCTCTCACTGTTTTCATTCTTTCCCCATCTATTTCCCATGAAGTGATAGGGCCAGATGCCATGATTTTAGTTTTCTCAATGCCACGTTCTAAGCCAGCTTTTGTACCTTCCTCCTCCACTTTCATTAACAGGCTCTTTAGTTCCTCTTCACTTTCTGCCAGAAGGGTGGTGTATCTGAGGTTACTTACATTTTTCCTGGCCATCTTGATTCCAAGTTGTACTTCATCCAGTCTGGCATTTCACATTATGTACTCTGCATGTAAGATGAATAAGCAGGATGACAATATACAGCCTTGATGTACTCCTTTTCCGATTTGGAACCTGCCTGTTGTTCCATGTCCAGTTCTAACTGTTGCTTCTTGGCCTGCATACCGATTTCTCAGGAGGGAGGTCAGGTGGTCTGGTAAAACCATCTCTTAAAGAATTTTCCATAGTTTATTGTGATCCACACAAAGGCTTTGGCATGTCAATAGAGCAGAAATAGATGTTTTCCTGGAACTCTCTTGCTTTTCGATGATCCAAAGGATGTTGGCAGTTTGATCTCTGGTTCCTCTGCCTTTTCTAAATCCAGCTTGAACATGTGGAAGTTCATGGTTCATGTACTGTGGAGGCCTGGTGTGGAGAATTTTGAGCATTACTTTGCTAGCCTGTAAGATGAGTGCAATTGTGCGGTAGTTTGAGCATTCTTCGGCATTGTCTTTCCTTGGGATTGGAATGAAAACTGATCTTTTCCCGTCCTGTGACCACTGCTGAGTTTTCCAAATTTCCTGGCACATTGAGTGCAGCACTTTCACAGCATCATCTTTCAGGATTTGAAATAGCTCAACTGGAATTCCCATCACCTTCACTAGCTTTGTTCCTAGTGAAGCTTCCTAAGGCCCACTTGATTTCACATTCCAGGAGGTCTGGCTCCATGTGGTCCATGTGGTCTGTGGTCCGTGTGATCAGTTTGGTTAGTCTCTCCCATCAGGAATCTTCCATAAGCCTCTTATCTTTATCTGTCAGAGGGCAGACAGAATGAAAACCATAATCACAGAAAATTAATCGAACTGATCACATGGACCACAGCCTAACTCAATGAAACTATGAGCCATGCTGTGCAGGGCCACCCAAGTAGGATGGGTCATGGTGGAGAGGTCTGACAAAATGTGGTCCACTAGAGAAAGGAATGGAAAACCACTTCAGTATTCTTGCCTTGAGAACCCCATGAAGAATACGAAAGATGAACTTCCAGGTCGGAAAGTGCCCAATATGCTACTGGAGAAGCCTGGAGAAATAACTGCAGAAAGAATGAACAGACAGAGCCAAAAGAAAAACAACATCCAGTTGTGGATGTGACTGGTGATGAAAGCAGCAAAGTCCAATACTCTAAAGAACAATATTCCATAGGAACCTGGAATGTTAGGTCCATGAATCAAGGTAAATTGGAAGTGGTCAAACAGGGGATGGCAAGAATGAACATCAATATTTTTGGAATTGGTGAACTAAAATGGACTGGAATAGGTGAATTTAACTCAAATGACCATTATATCTGCTACTGAGGGCAAGAATCCCTTAGAGGAAATGGAGTAGCCATTATAGTCACCGAAAGAGTCTGAAATTCAGTATGTGGGTGCAGTCTCGAAAGTGACAGAATGACCTCTGTTCATTTCCAAGGCAAACCATTCATTATCACAGTAACCCAAGCCTATGAGCCAACCATTTATGCCAAAAAAGCTGAAGTTGAATGGTTCTATGAAGGCCTACAAGACCTTCTAGAACTAACACCCCAAAAGATGTCCTTTTCATTATAGGGGACTGGAATGCAAAAGTAGGAAATCAAGAGATACCTGGAGTAACAGGTAACGTTGGCCTTGGAGTACAAAATGAAGCAGGGAAAAGGCTAACAGAGTTTTGCCAAGAGAACGCACTGGTCATAGCAAACACCCTCTTCCAACAACAGAAGTGATGACTATACACAAGGACATCACCAGATGGTCAGCACCAAAATCAGATTGATTATAGATTCTTTGCAGCCAAAGATGGAGAAGCTCTATACAGTCAGCAAAAACAAGACTGGGAGCTGACTATGGCTCAGATCATGAACTCCTTAGAAAAAATTCAGACTCAAATTGAAGAAAGTAGCGAAAACCACTAGACAATTCAGGTATGACCTAAACCAAATCCCTTATGATGATACAGTGGTAGTGGCAAATAGATTCAAGGGTTTAGATCTGATAGACAGAGTGCCTGAAGGACTCTGGACAGAGGTTCATGACATTGTACAGGAGGCAGGGATCAAGACCATCCCCAAGAAAGACAAAAGTAAAAAGGCAAAATGGTTGTCTGAGGAGGCCTTATAAATATCTGAGAAAAAAAAGAGAAGCTAAAGGCAAAGGAGAAAAGGAAAGATATACGCATTAAATGCAGGGTTTCAGAGACTAGCAAGGAGAGATAAGAAAGCCTTCCTCAGTGATCGATGCAAAGAAATAGAGGAAAACAATAAAATGGGAAAGACTAGAAATCTCTTCAAGAAAATTAGAGATACCAAGGGAACATTTCATGCTAAGATGGGCATAATAAATGACAGAAACAGTATGGACCTAAGAGAAGCAGAAGATATTAAGCAGAGGTGGCAAGAATACACAGAACTATACAAAAGCAATCTTCATGACCCAGATAACCATGATGGTGTGATCACTCACCTAGAGCCAGATCTCCTGGAATGTGAAATCAAGTGGGCCTTAGGAAGCTTCACTAGGAACAAAGCTAGTGAAGGTGATGGGAATTCCAGTTGAGCTATTTCAAATCCTGAAAGATGATGCTGTGAAAGTGCTGCACTCAATGTGCCAGGAAATTTGGAAAACTCAGCAGTGGTCACAGGATGGGAAAAGATCAGTTTTCATTCCAATCCCAAGGAAAGACAATGCCGAAGAATGCTCAAACTACCGCACAATTGCACTCATCTTACAGGCTAGCAAAGTAATGCTCAAAATTCTCCACACCAGGCCTCCACAGTACATGAACCATGAACTTCCACATGTTCAAGCTGGATTTAGAAAAGGCAGAGGAACCAGAGATCAAACTGCCAACATCCTTTGGATCATCGAAAAGCAAGAGAGTTCCAGGAAAACATCTATTTCTGCTCTATTGACATGCCAAAGCCTTTGTGTGGATCACAATAAACTATGGAAAATTCTTTAAGAGATGGTTTTACCAGACCACCTGACCTCCCTCCTGAGAAATCGGTATGCAGGCCAAGAAGCAACAGTTAGAACTGGACATGGAACAACAGGCAGGTTCCAAATCGGAAAAGGAGTACATCAAGGCTGTATATTGTCATCCTGCTTATTCATCTTATACGCAGAGTACATAATGTGAAATGCCAGACTGGATGAAGTACAACTTGGAATCAAGATTGCCAGGAGAAATATCAATAACCTCTGATATGTAGGTGACACATACCCTTTTGGCAGAAAGTGAAGAAGAACTACAGAGCCTCTTGATGAAAGTGAAAGAGGAGAGTGAGAAAAATGGCTTAAAACTCAGCCTTCACAAAACGAAGATCATGGCATCCTGTCCCATCAGTTCATGGCAAATAGAAGGGGAAACAATGAGAGACTTTATTTTGGGGGGCTCCAAAATCACTGCAGATGGAGACTGCAACCATGAAATTAAAAGGTGCTTGCTCTGTGGAAGAAAAGCTATGACCAACGTGGACAACGTATTTAAAAGCAGAAACATTATTTTGCTGACAAAGTCCATGCAGTCAAATCTATGGTTTTTCCAGTAGTCATGTATGTATATGAGAGTTGGACTATAAAGAAAGCTCAGCACCGATGAATAGATTTTTTGAACTGCGGTGTTGGATAAGACTCCTGAGACTCCCTTGAACTGCAAGGAGATCCAATCAGTCCATCCTAAAGGAAATCAGTCCTGAATATTCATTGCAAGGAGTGATGTTGAAGCTGAAACTCCAATACTTTGACCACCTGATGTGAAGAACTGACTCACTGGAAAAGACCCTGATGCTGGGAAAAACTGAGGGCAGGAGGAGAAGGGGACAACAGAGCGTGAGTTGGTTGGATGCCATCACCGGCTTGGTGATGAGTTCGAGCAAGCTCTGGGAGTTGGTGAAGGACAGGGTAGACAGGCATGCTGCAGTCCATGGTGGTCTCAAAGAGTTTGACACAACTAAGCAAGTGAACTGAACTGAATGGTATTTCCAGTAGTCATTCATATACGGATCTGAGAGTTGGACCATATAGAAGCCAAAGAATGGATGCTTTCAAATTGTGGTGCTGTAGAAGACTCTTGAGAGTTCCATGGACTCCAAACAGATCATACCAGTCAATCCTACAGAAAATCAACCCTGAATATTCATTGGAAGGACTGATGTTGAAGCTGAAGCTCCAATACTTTGATGCCACCTGATGGGAAGAATCAACTCATTCAAATAGATCCTGCTGCTGATAAAGACTGAAAGCAAAAGAAGAGGGTGGCTGAGGATGAAATTGTGAGATAGCATCACTCACTCCATGGACATGAGTTTGAGCAAGCTTCAGGAGGTAGTGGAGGTCACAGAAGGACTGGCATGCTGCAGTGCATGGGGTTGCAAAGAGTCAGACATGACTTAGTGACTGAAAACAACACGGTGCACATATATGTATGTCTATTTTTAGTTATGCTCCCAAAGCCCCGTATTTCCAAGGAGGAAATCAGGTTCCTGGGACATAGCTGTAGTTCCTCAGTTGTTTAATTGACAAACAGTGCTGAAGAGCCCATAGCCTATAAAAGATGGAGAATGGGAAACCTAGGAGACTATCAGGCTGAATGTGCAACAGTCTTCTCTCATATTTATAGTCACTCCTCCAGAGGTTTCTCTGAAATGATTAAGTGTAGAGGGTGAACTTTCTAAGTATGACTCAAGAAAGTAAAACCCACATTCACACTTATATGCTTTTTTCCAAGTAAGATATGAGTCTCTATTTATAGTCTTGTTCCAAAGTGATTGGTGGAAGTGTTAGTTCGACCAGAAAGTTCTACTCTTTTGTGACCCTATGGACTATATGCGCCAGGCCCCTTTGTATGAAGAATTCTTCAGGCAAGAATATCAGAGTGGGTTGCCATGTCCTCCTGCAGGGGAATCTTCCTGATTCAGGGATCCAACCCAGATCTCCTGCATTGCAGGCAGATTCTTTACCATCTGAACCATTCCTGTCCAAATCCACCTTCCTTTGTCAAACTCTTCCTCTCTCTTCTTCCCTGTTTTTCCACTAACTCATTAAGCATCTGTCATGTAGTGGTGGATATCTTGATTTAGGTTCTCATCCCAGCTGTGCCTCCTACAGGATGTTTGTTCTTGAGCAAGTCACTTAGGATGTCTGGTACCTTAGATCCCTCTGCTAAAATGGGCTAATGAAGGACTTGGTCACAAGGACTGGGATGGTTTCATGACAAAGACCCTGGTAGGGAGATCAAGCCCATGATCGCTGTCTGCTCTCTGAATAGGTGAAGGTGTAGTTTCCTGGGCCCTGGGGCTGGCAAACTGAAGGACTACTAAGTGCCATGATAAAATTTGTGCCAAGAGCTGCAGGGACACCAAGACGGAAGTGACCAGTTAGGACAGTAACACATTAGAAGCCAAGGGACAGGCAGAGGAGGTTATTTGCCCATGATGCTAGGCTGTCTGACATTTCACATTTCATACCCTTACATCCAGTCATCTTTCCCTGTATCTCTCCTGAACTCTCAGAGGATGGAATAATTTTTATTTGCAATATTAATCACCCTATTTATTTGAGAGCTTCTTCTGTGCCGGGCACTAAGCGGATCTTCATAAACCCAAGCGAGGTGGGTTTTTTGTTACCCTTGGGGTACAGATGAGGAAACTGAAGTGGCTGGAGTGGCATGCAAACGGGCAGGATGGGCACAGTCTCCAAAGCCCCTCATGTCACCATTTCTTCATACTATCTCCTACACAGAAAGAGGAGGAGTTTCTTTCCCTAGTCTTAAAATTACACGTGGCTCCTTTCGACCTACACTTTGGTTTTAAAGAATCTCTCTGCAGCCTAGCTCGCATCTTGCTATAGTCCCTCTCTGATGCGTGGCTTTCGGTGAGACACTAGCTTGTTGAGCTTGGTTTCCTCTGTTTTGAAACAGGTCTGGTGACCTGATTACCCACAGGCTTGGTGCAGAAGTCCCAAAGGACAGCTGGGGAAGAGCCTCAGGTGGGTCAAGATCTCAGCAGGCTGCTCCTCTGAGCTGAGCCACTGGTTGTGTTTAGAGAACAGGGGCAGGCCTGCTCCCTGACACAAGCCCCCATCAAGGCCCACATGGGGATGATGCGACCAGAAGAACTGATACTGGTACTGAAGTCAGCAAACTGGTTATCAGCCGGCCTGCCCAAGCTTCCCACTGTCCTGCGGACAAGTCCCTCCCCAGAGGAGCGATGGTGGGGGATGTGCGCAGCTGACTGCCCCTCGCCGCCGCCCCCACATCTTGAACCAATTTAGAGCCTCAGGAGCGGGCCTGGTCACACACAGCATGCCACTTTTCATGGGCTGGTCACGCAGTCTCATTAGATTGGCATTTTTAATAAAATTGGAGCGGAGCTCCAACATTGCAAACTTGGGGCTCCGGGCGGGCGGCTCCTGTAGCCTCTGCATCTTCACTCCCACCCACCCGCTCCAGCCTGCAGAGAGGAGCGTTTATTTTGGAATTTCCACAGTGGTGTATGCTCTTTTGTTTTGCTTTTACAACAAAGAGATGCTTCTGGCAAAAGCCCCGGGACTGGTGCGGCACCTCTGCTGATGTCAGGGTTTGGGACCAGGGCTTTGAAGACTCTCAGAAGTTGGAACCTGGAGACTCTGCCAGGACTTTATTGCAGCCCAGCAGGTGTTTGTGGAAAACCTCAGTACCCGGCTCCCTGAAGAACTGGTGAAATGGGACAACAAATCCATAGACCCTGCCCTCAAGGCATCATCAGTGTGGAGGGGATTAAGTGACCTTTCAACAAAATGCCCTGAGTTCTGGGATCCAGGCATCCATCCATTCATGGGCAGGATATCAGTTCAGTTCAGTCAGTCATATCCGACTCTTTGTGACCCCATGGACTGCAGCACGCCAGGCCTCTCTGTCCATCACCAACTCCCAGAGTTTACTCAAATTCATGTCCATTGAGTCGGTGGTGCCATCCAACCATCTCATCCTCTGTCATCCCCTTCTCCTGCCTTCAGTCTTTCCCAGCATCAGGGTCTTTTCCAATGAGTCAGTTCTTCACATCAGGTGGTCAAAGTATTGGAGTTTCAGCTTCAACATCAGTCCTTGCAATGAATATTCAGGACTGATCTCCTTTAGGATGGACTGGTTGGATCTCCTTGCAGTCCAAGGGACTCTCAAGAGTCCTCTCCAACACCACAGTTCAAAGCATCAATTCTTCAGTGCCCAGCTTTCCTTATGGTCCAACTCTCACATACATGACTGCTGGAAAAACCATAGCTGTGACTAAATGGACCTTTGTTGGCAAAGTAGTGTCTCTGCTTTTTAATATGCCATCTATGTTGGTCATAACTTTTCTTCCAAGGAGCAAGCGTCTTTTAATTTCATGGCTGCAGTCATCATCAGGGGTGATTTTGGAGACCCCCAAAATAATAAACAATTTCCATTGTTTCCCCATCTACTTGCCATGAAGTGATGGGACTAGATGCCATAATCTTAGTTTTTTGAATGTTGAGTTTTAAGCCAACTTTTTCACTCTCCTCTTTCACTTTCATCAAGAGGCTCTTTAGTTCTTCTTCGCTTTTTGCCGTAAGGGTGGTGTCATCTGCATTTATGAGGTTATTGATATTTATTCCAGCAATCTTGATTCCAGCTATACTTCATCCAGTCATACATTTCTCATGATGTACTCTGCATATAAGTTAAATAAGCAGGATGACAATATACAGCCTTGATGTACTCCTTTCCCAATTTGGAACCAGTCTTTTGTTCTATGTCCAGTTCTGTTGCTTCTTGATCTGTATACAGATTTCTCAGGCTATATATCAGCAGGATATATATTTCAGCAGGATATATATATCCCACTAATATTGAGGACCTCCTCCCTGCCCACTACTGGAGATAAAATAGTGAACCAAATCAAGTTCCTGATTTTGTAGCGAATAGTAAACAAATAACTGGGGAAAATATACTTAACATTCCAGGAGGTGATAAATGTTACCAACAAAAAGCAAGAAGAATAGATAAGTGAGTAAACGTTGTGTGTGTGTGTGTGCACAGGCATGTATGTGTATGGGTGTGTGTAAGGGTGCATATGTGTGTGAGGAGTATCTGATTGTAGAGGTGTGGGGGATGTGAATGCGTGTGTGGGTGTGGGTGAGTGGGCATGTATGCCTTAGTGTATAGGAGTCTTTTTTATAAAGGAAGGTCCAGAAGTCTTCTGAGAAGTAGACACTTGACAAAGACCTAAAGAAGGGAGCCCCAAGGATCTTGAGGATGTGAGGGGGCAGGGAGCATCCCGAGTAGAAGGGATGGCACGTCAGAAACCAGCATACAGATAAGGAGAGTCTAATAGTGCAGTAAGTCAGAAAAACAAATATTGTCTGTTATCGCATGTATGTGGAATCTGAAAAAATCAGTATAGATGATCTTATTTACAAAGCAGAAATAGAGACATAGATATAAAGAACAAATGTATGGACGCCTATGGGAGAAGAAGAGGTGAGATGAACTGGGAGATTGGGATTGACATATGTACAGTATTGATGCTGCTGCTGCTGCTAAGTCGCTTCGGTCGTGTCCGACTCTGTGCGACCCCACAGACGGCAGCCCACCAAGCCCCACCATCCCTGGGATTCTCCAGACAGGAACACTGGGGTGGGTTGCCATTGCCTTCTCCAATGCATGCATGCATGCTAAGCCGCTTCAGTCATGTCTGGCCCTGTGCAACCCCGTGGACAGCAGCCCACTGGGCTCCTCTGTCCACGGGATTCTCTGGGCAGGAGTACTGGAGTGGGTTGCCATTTCCCTCTCCAGCCCGACTGACACTGCATGTAAAATAGACAACTAATGAAAACCCACTGGGTAGCGCAGGGAACTCGGCCAGTGCTCGGTGAGGACCTAAGTGAGAAGCAAATTAAAAGAAGAGCGTGTGTAGGGTTATGGTTAGCTGATTCACTTTGCTGCACAGTAGAAGCTAACACAACATGGCAAAACAACTGCACTCCAATAAAATTTTTTAAAAAGAGAGATTCTCATTTTTCCTGGGCAAATTGCAACAGAAGAAGGCCACTCATGTAGACGCATTAAAATAGGGAGCACGAATTTCACAGCAGTTATAGTGAAACAAAGGGTGTGACTGGGACTTGATCTTAGAAAGTGAAATGAAAACCGTAACAGAGTTTTAAAAATCTTACTTTCAACAATGCATCAGTTATAACTGCAGTGAAGCACACACTCTATACACTGAAGAATGATGTTGTATTTTAGCATTCTTCAGGTCACATCTGACTGTCACAGGGTATTATCAGTTTTGTTAGGATATTTGAGGGTTCCCTCTGTCTAAGCATCATCAGCTGCCATTCACATTTATTTCCTTCTGAAGCATCATCATTTAGAAAGATCATTTCGTTCAGTGCAAGTTGTTCCAACGCCACCACATTCCCTTTTGTCAAAGCCTTGATGAATGGTCGGAGCTGTCGCCAGCGTCACTCTCTTCGACTCCCTGCAGCCCTGCGTCTTCTCTGCATTGTGTCACTGGGTGACAATGCAGGACAGGTGTCAGAGATGACCCTCTGGGCGCCCAGAGGGCTGTGCTGTGTGGGAAGCCAAGTCTGAGCAAGACTCAGGTTTCTAAGTGGCTGGTTCATGAGTGAATATTTCCACTTTCCAGTGGTTACAGTTCCTCCCACAAGCTCATACCAAAGGGTCTCTGATAGTGAACTTGCTATGAGGATGCCCCACACGGCAGTAGGGGATTCAGAGGAAGAGCACCTGTCATTTCATTTAGTCCTTAAAATGACAGCTCCTTTAAGCCTGATCATATAGGCATAAGGAAATCACTCACTCCATTACTACCGAGAGCCTTACATCTATTCACTAACTGAATTCTCCACCACTGCTCTGTGAAATAGATGGCATTACTATAACCTTCTTAAAGATTAAGACATCGAAAGGCTGAAAATTGAAGTACTGCCCAAGCAGTGGCATCAGACTTTTTACATTGACACTTCTAGCTCCCCAAATAACCCAAGAACCCTTTTTTTCTCCTTTCTGAATATATATATATATATATTTCTCTTCAGCCAAGTCCTGAGCCTTATTTGTAAATGAGACAGCTCTACTGGATGTGTCTTAGGAACAGAAGCCTTTTAATGAGGTTATTTTCCTCTGCCAGTCCATGAAAAACACTTCCAAGGATGCTAAGAGCTACTATTGATTGAGCATGTTCTCAGCATCTGACACTGTGTTTGTGCTTAAAGACCACTGCCTCCTGCATCTTCAGATATGGGGAGGTAGGCATTATGACTTCCAGTTTACTGACAAGGAAAGTGAGAGTAAATAAAAGTAAGCTTTGGACTGGGACTCAAACCCAGGTTCATGGGCTGCCTGCCTCTATGCAGGGGTGCACTGGGGATTAGTTATGGTCAGATGCTAGAGGCAGCAGACAGTTGGGTTTTGACATAAAACTCAAGTATTCCTTAGGAACTTCAGAGTATCCTAAATTATTTTTGGTGAAGGATTAGTTGTTGTGTTTTTGGCTTTTCTTTTCTAATCCATTGTGGACCAATTCTTCTGTAAACTACAATGAAAGTGAATTTCTAGGAAAGCATTTGTAAAGTGATTTCTGGGAAGTGCTTGGATGTTGCAGTGATGTTGAATTGCTGGAAATGTTTTAAACATGCCTCTCCGTTTTTCTCCTTTGAAATCTTTGAGTAGAAAAGAGATCAGGCAAGTTGAAGGCTTAGGTGGAAGAAGGTATGAAGACAGGGGAGACTTTGAGGGGAGAAAGGGCAGGAGAGTTTTGGAGGAGAGAGGCAAGTAAAGGCTTACAGAAGCCTCTGCTGGGAGGCTGAGGCTTGGGAAGGAAGGGCGTCTGGAGAGAGGTTTTAGAAGATGTGGTTTGGGCTCTGGCATGTAATTCCATCCTTCCTTGCTTGCTCTTCAAAAGACTTCAGTAAAAATAAAGGCTGTTTTCTGAGGCTTTTGGGGTCTGATAACAGTTTCCTTTGACTGCAACACTGGGTGTTGAAAGGCACTAAGATGGGGGAAAAAAGGAAAGGCAGATTTCCATCAAAACGACCATCTCCTTACCTATTACAGGAATGAGGTTCTGTGCTAGACTTACCGCAAGGCAGTTCATAATGGCATAATTGTATTGATAATGATGGAGTTAATACTGGTGATAGAAATAATAATAGTAACAATCATAAAAAGAGCCATTAGCATTTATTACATGCCTAATATGAGCCAGGTGCTGCACTAGGCACTTTACGTACATTTATTACACAACAGTTACATGGAGGTGGGTGTGAAATCCCCATTTTATTATTGCCAAGGGTATAATTTATTTTTAACTGTCAGAGGAAGGGAAAGATGAACCTTAAATCAGGGCAGCGAAAGAGCAGAAACTGTCAGGAGCTATAGGAGCTAATGGATGAAGCTGCAAAAACCAGAAGGGATGGAGGCAAAGCCAGAGGTAAACTGGGAATAAACACAGGCAAGTGAAGAAGTTCGATCATAAGCTGGTTGTGGTAACTAGCTTCCAAGACGGCATCCCTCCCCCGCCTCGGTGATCCTTGTTCTCCGCCACTTACACTCTTCTGCAACTTCCTCCTGATGTTAACCCAGAGCTGTCTGTGTGACTAATAGTACATAGTGGAAGGGATAGGGTAGACGTTGTGAGTCTATCAATACACTGGAAAAGCCTTGTAGGTTCCATTGAGCCATTTGGATCACTCGCTCTGGAGAATGTCAGTCGCCATGCTATAAGGTCACTTATGTAGCTGTGAAGAGGCCTGCATGGAGAGGAACTGAGGCCCTCCATCAGTGCTATGTGCATGACTATTCATTAGAAATGGGTCCTCTTGCAATTCCCTGGTGATCCCGTAGTCAGGGCTCTGTGCTTCCAATGCAGGGGGTACAGATTCTATCCCTGGTCTGAGAACTAAGATCTCACAAGCCACACAACCATAAATCAATAAATATAAAGCCATAGATAAAAAGACTTCCTTTAAAAAATAAAATAAAACACATCACTTTAAAAAAGAAGAGGAAAGGGATCCTCCAACCCTAGTCCCAGTCAAGCCTTTGGATGATGGTAGCCCTGTCTAAGGGGGCTTCTCAGGTGAAGCTAGTGCTCAAGAACTTACCTGTCAGTGCAGGAGACAAGGGAGATGTGTGTTGGATTCCTGGGTCAGAAAGACCCCCTGGAGGAGGGCATGGCAACCCACTCTAGTATTCTTGCCTGGTGAATCCCATGGAGAGACGAGCCTGGCAGGCTATGGTCCATGGGGTCTCAACGAGTCAGACACGACTGAGGGACTAATACTTTCACACCTTCACTTCAGATCAAGGGGGATAACCAGGAGTCGGAAGACCAGAGTATGCTGGTTGTTTGTCTCATGCCTCTCCTTTCCTCATAGCCTAGGGCTGCACCGCCCAGAAAAGCCAGTCACTATGGCTCCCCTGTGAGCCTGTTTAATATCAGACCACTGAGGTGAATAAAACTCACAAAAGTTTATGGTGTGTAAATCACCATTATGTCTCACCCTGGGCCTCAGCACGGAAAGGCCTGATTCCCTCTTAAGATTTGTAAGTGGAAACAGCTTCCCGTTAGTGTCAGAAGTGTTTTAGGATTGAGAGCAAACGTTTGAGAGGTAAGGCAGGCCCAGTGCCCTCTTTCTGTCAGGGAGAGACTTAAAGCTTGGAGAGGGTCACTCACAGTTGCCTTAACGCCTCTTCTGGGGATCTGAGGCCACGCGGCAGCCATGGCGGTCTACTGGCTGGGAGACTCGACAGCTCTGCCTACACAGGGTGGCAGAGACCCAACCCAAGTCTGCCCCTGAAACAGAATCTTCTTGCTTTTTACCACCTTCTCTTCTCGGATGGCCTCATCCTGCAGCGACTTGAAGCAGGATTGTGATTCCTGGCCAGAGACTGAAGTCAGGTCTCAGCATTGTGGGTGCTGATTCCTAGCCACTAAAGCAGTGACAAGGCCCTGGCCCAACAGCTATAAAGAAACGAATTTCTACATAGAGACAGAAAGTGGTGAATAATACAGTGTTCCTTAGGAGGAAAAGGGTAACATGTGGACAGACACACAGGCAGACTCAGAGAGAGCCTTGCCCCCATGGTAAGACTTATATGGGTTAAATCACTTGTATGGGTTATTTCTTGTGGATTTCCTTTGACCAAGTCATCTTGCTTTGCCGGGTTCTGAGTTCATGTTTGATATATGTCAGGGTCCTTCCATGTGTGCCCATGCATCTCTTAGCCAAGAAGGATCCTAGCAAAGAGGCCTGTGGATAAGTTGACATGACTCTCTTTTTGACCTCCAAGGAGCTTTTCCACGCATGTGTAGTGGGAAGGTCTCCTTGACCTTGAGAATGAGAAATATGTGGTCTCCTATCTGGACAGAGCTCAACTCCTCCTACTCTTCATCTTGGAGTACCTGTCCACAGGGGACAATGTCCAGCTGTTCAGTCTGGGCCCCGTTTATCTCCTGCCTCACTTGCACCATGTCCTCAATCTGAGTGATGCCCTTCCCTATCCTACATATATATTCACACCTCCTTGTTTTCTCCTAATCAGTCCCCACTGGGGATGCTAGATCTCCCTCCCGCCCCCTCCGCCCCACCACCACCCCTCTTCCACCTTCTCCATCTTGTGAGTTCTTACCTACACTTCCCAGCACAGCTGGACATGTCCTCCTTCCACGCTCCTCTGATGAGTTTCTATGGGTTTCTTATGTGTTTTCCTCTCATCCATCTGTGGTATTCATCGATTCCAAATCTCTCTCCCTAGAGTGTGTAAGTTATAGAGCTCAGAGACTATGTTAGATTCATGATCAGGACAGCTACAGGTTACGGGTGAGGTCAGGGACTCGAGATATGTTCTTTCCTTGTAAGCCCTGGACACAGAAAGTGTCCCTCCCACCACAGCTTCCTCATTTCCCCTGTTTTACTGATGGGGAAATTGAGGTTCAGAAATGCTAAAGGACTTGTCCAAGGTTTCAGTTAAGAGGACGCAGGTCAGGCAGTGAGCCTGGACTCAATACCCAGAATGAAGATATTTCATCCTTATACTGTATTGTTCACTGCTAATGGGAGTCAACTGGGAATTTGAAAAGATATTAGTACTGCCTCACCCTGGGATTCCTGGAGCCCAAGAGTGCCTAGAAACAAGAAGGAGTTTTAGATTTTAGATTTCCAGAAATCTTTTAAAAAGCTCTTAGACTGAGACCAGGTGAAGGGTCCTCCGAAAAGTTTATGAAAGGATGTGGCCAAAAAATGAATATTACAAATTATTGAGAAAAAGGAACACTATTAGAAGTTTCTTAAAAAGAACAGGCAAAAATCTCTTTCTAATAATTAAGTCTATATCACTGTTTAAATTTTAAAACCCAACACAAAAATCCCCTTCATTTACATCCTTTGGCAAATATTGCCATGAATCACCATTCAGTTCAAAGGCAAATTTCTTTTTAAAGATTTTTGTCTTTAAAAAGTCAGGCACAAGACAAGGGTGCCCACTCTCACCACTACTATTCAACATAGTTTTGGGAGTCTTGGCCACAGCAATCAGAGCAGAAAAAGAAATAAAAGGAATCCAGATTGGAAAAGAAGAAGTAAAACTCTCACTGTTTGCAGATGACATGATCCTCTACATAGAAAACCCTAAAGACTCCATCAGAAAATTAATAGAACTAATCAATGAATATAGTAAAGTTGCAGGATGTAAAATCAACACACATAAATCCCTTGCATTCCTATACACTAACAATGAGAAAACAGAAAGAGAAATTAAGGAAACAATCCCATTAACCATCGAAACAAAAAGAATAAAATACTTAGGAATATATCTACCTAAAGAAACAAAAGACTTATATATAGAGAACTCTAAAACACTGATGAAAGAAATCAAAGAGGACACAAATAGATGGAGAAATATACCGTGTTCATGGATTGGAAGAATCAATATAGTGAAAATGAGTATACTACCCAGAGCAATCTATAGATTCAATGCAATTCCTATCAAGCTACCAGTGGTCTTTTTCAGAGAACTAGAACAAATAATTTCACAGTTTTTATGGAAATACAAAAAAACTCGAATAGCCAAAGCAATCTTAAGAAAGAAGAATGGAACTGGAGGAATCAACCTGCCTAGCTTTAGGCTATACTACAAAGCCACAGTCATCAAGACAGTATGGTACTGGCACAAAGACAGAAACATAAATCAATGGAACAAAATAGAAAGCCCAGAGATAAATCCACGCATCTATGGACACCTTATCTTTGACAAAGGAGGCAAGAATATACAATGGAGAAAAGACAATCTCTTTAACAAGTGGTGCTGGGAAAACTGGTCAACCACTTGTAAAAGAATGAAACTAGAATACTTTCTAACACCATACACAAAAATAAGCTCAAAATGGATTAAAGATCTAAATGTAAGACCAGAAACTATAAAACTCCTAGAGGAAAACATAGGCAAAACACTCTCTGCCATAACCCAAAGCGGGATACTCTATGACCCACCTCCCAGAATATTGGAAATAAAAGCACGAATAAACAAATGGGACCTAATTAAAATTAAAAGCTTTTGCACAACAAAGGAAACTATAAGCAAAGTGAAAAGGCAGGCTTCAGAATGGGAGAAAATAATAACAAATGAAGCAATGGACAATTAATCTCAAAAATACAGAAGCAACTCCTGCAGCTCAATTCCAGGAAAATAAACGACCCAATCAAAAAGTGGGCCAAAGAACTAAACAGACATTTCTCCAAAGAAGATATAAAAATGGCTAACAAACACATGAAAAGATGCTCGACATCACTCATTATCAGAGAAATGCAAATCAAAACCACAGTGAGGTACCACTTTACACCAGTCAGAATGGCTGCCATCCAAAAGTCTACAAGCAATAAATGCTGGAAAGGATGTGGAGAAAAGGGAACCCTCTTACACTGTTGGTGGGAATGCAAACTAGTAAAGCCAGTATGGAGAACAGTGTGGAGGTTCCTTAAAGAACTGGAAATAGAACTGCCATACAACCCAACAATCCCACTGCTGGGCATACACGAGGAAACCAGGATTGAAAGAGACACGTGTACCCCAGTGTTCATCACTGCACTGTTTACAATAGCCAGGACATGGAAGCAACCTAGATGTCCATCAGCAGACAAATGAATAAGGAAACTATGGTACATATACACAATGGAATATTACTCAGCCATTAAAAAGAATACATTCAAATCAGTTCTAATGAGGTGGATGAAACTGGAGCCTATTATACAGAGTGAAGTAAGCCAGAAGGAAAAACAACAATACAGTATATTAACACATATATATGGAATTTAGAAAGATGGTAATGATAACCCTGTATGCGAGACAGCAAGAGACGCAGGTGTATAGAACAAACAGTCTTTTGGACTCTATGGGAGAGGGCTAGGGTGGAATGATATGGCAGGACAGCATTGAAACATGTAAATTATCACATGTGAAATTAATCACCGACCCAGGTTTGATGCTTGATACAGGGTGCTCAGGGCTGGTGCACCAGGGTGACCCAGAGGAATGGAATCAGGAGGGAGGTGAGAAGGGAGTTCTGGAAGGGGAACATGTATACCCACAGTGGATTCATGTCAATGTATGGCAGAACCAACACAATATTGCAAAGAAAAAAGTCTTTCTTGAATTTGTTACAATAAAAAAAGAAAAAAAAATATTTAAAACACCAATATTTCCAAGGGAAGTGTTAGTCACATATCCAAACTATTAATGTCAACATGGAGTCATCTCATGCTTGTGCTAGATGGTTTTCTTTTCTTGAAACTAAGAATCCAAGTCAAAAGAAAATCAAATTTAAATAATAAAGGATTCTGACCCAAGGTTAGCTTCTGGGCTTTCTTTTCTGTCAGAAAGTTGGTTGCTAACACCAGCTATTTGAGTGTGATCACCTGAGAAGACAAGTGTGTTTTGCTCTCCTTCAAAGTAGGCAAAAGAATTGAGTCAGACTTTTTTTGAGCTGGAGCATTAATCCTGTGTAACATCCCCTAGTGAGCATCAGTAGAGACTGGTTAAACCTGAGAGTTAGCCCTTACCTTTGGACAATGTAGCTATTGAAAAGATAAAGTAAGATCTCTATCTGTTGCCTGGAGGGAATGTTCATGATAAATCATTAGGTGAAAAAAACAAGTTACAATGTTGTGTAGAGAGTGAGGGTCCATTTACTGAGAACAGAACAGAATAAAATTCTATCTCTCTATCTCTCTATCTATCTATCTCTCTATCTATCTATCTATCTATCTATCTATCTATCTATCTATCTATGGGCTTCCCTGATAGCTCAGTTGGTAAAGAATCTGCCTGCAATGAAGGAGACCCTGGTTTGATTCCTGGGTCAGGAAGATCCCCTGGAGAAGGGATAGGCTACCCACTCCATTATTCTTCCCTTGTGGCTCAGCTGGTAAAGAATCCTCTTCAATGTGGGAGACATGGGTTTGATCCCTGGGTTGGGAAGGTCCCCTAGAGAAGGCAAAGTCTACCCACTCCAGTATTCTGGCCTGGAGAATTCCATGGACTGTATAGTCCATGGGGTCACAAAGAGTCAGAGACGACTGAGCGACTTTCATTCACTTGCTCACTATCTATCTATATTTGTATAGTCCTAGAACAACATGCAAGGGCTCTCATCCAGCAGATGCCTAGAGGTGGGTTTATTCATCTTTTTTTTTGTATACTTAAAAAATAATTTCACTTATTGGAACAAGCTTACATTGCTTTTGTAATAAAGACAATAAGGAAACATAATTTAAGCAAACCATCTCTTTTGTGATTCCCACTGGAGTGTAGCTTTTCTCTAGACTCATTCTCAATAAAGACTACCTGGCTTCCTAAAAAGAATCCCTAATAAATATGACCTATGCAATCTGTAATGATTTTGTTTGTTGGTTAGCTTTCTTTTTAAAAATGTATTTTATTGAAGTCTAATTGATTTACAATGTTGTGTTAATTTTTGATGTACAGCAAAGTGGTTCAGTTTCATATATATACAAACGTATAAATATTCTTTCTCATATTCTTTCCACTATCGTTTATTACAGGATATTGAATACAGTTCCCTGTGCTATACAGTAGGACCCTGTTTATCCATTCTGTATATAAAAGTGTTGCAGTCCATAGGGTTGCAAAGGGTCACACACAACTTAGCTACTGAACAAAAGCAATGTAATAGTTTGCATCACTAATCTCAAACTCCCAATTCATCCCTCCCCTCATCTCCTTGTCCCTGGATAACCACAAGTCTGTTTTCTTTATCTGTGTCTCTGTTTCTGTTTCATAGATAAGTTCATTTGTGCCATACTGTAGATTCAACATTTAAGTGATAACATATGGTCTTTTCCCATCTGTTAGCTTTCTCATTGTCTGTCTTTCTGCACTGAGGTATCAGCCCCGTGAGAATGGAAAGTAGATTTGATTCATTCTTGGATCACTGGCACTTAGGAAGCTGTCTGGCAAATGGTTCAGTTCAGTTCAGGTCAGTCACTCAGTCGTGTCCGACTCTTTGCGACCGCATGAGCTGCAGCACGCCAGGCCTCCCTGTCCGACACCAACCCCTGGAGCCCACCGAAACTCATGTCCATTGAGTCGGTGATGCCATCCAACCATCTCATCCTCTGTCGCCCCTTCTCCTCCTGCCCTCAATCTTACCCAGCATCAGAGTCTTTTCAAATGAGTCAGCTCTTCGCATCAGGTGGCCATAGTATTGGAGTTTCAGCTTCAACATCAGTCCTTCCAATGAACACCCAGGACTGATCTCCTTTAGGATGGACTGGTTGGATCTCCTTGCAGTCCAAGGGACTCTCAAGAGTTGCCCATCAACTGACGAATGGATAAGAAAGCTGTGGTACATATACACAATGGAATATTACTCAGCATTAAAAAAAAAATTCATTTGAAGCAGTTCTACTCAGATGGACGAAACTGGAGCCCATTATCCAGAGTGAAGTAAGCCAGAAGCAAAAACAACAATACAGTATATTAACACATATATATGGAATTTAGAAAGACGGTAACGAGAACCCAACATGCGAGACAGCAAAAGGAATGCAGATATAAAAATTTAAAAAAAAAAAAGAGTCTTCTCCAGCACCACAGCTCAAAAGCATCAATTCTTCAGTGCTCAGCTTGCTTTATAGTCCAACTCTTACATCCATACATGACCACTGGAAAAACCATAGCCTTGACTAGATGGACCTTTGTTGGCAAAGTAATGTCCCTGCTTTTTAATAAACTGCCTAAGTTGGTCATAACTTTCCTTCCAAGGAGTAAGCGTGTTTTAATTTCATGGCTGCAATCACCATCTGCAGTGATTTTGGCAAACGGTAGGTGCTCAATAAATTTATTTAGCTTTATCTTTGTTTTGGAGGCTTTCCAGGTGGTGCTAAAGGTAAAGAACCTGTCTGCCAATACAAGAGACCATAAGAGATAAGAGATGTGGGTTCTATCCCTGGGTCAGGAAGATCCCCTGGAGGAGGGCATGGCAATCCACTCCAGGATTCTTGCCTAGTCCCGTGGACAGAGTAGCCTAGTGGCTAAAGTCCATAGGGTCACAAAGAGTTAGACACAACTGAAGTGACAGCAAGCACGCATCTTTATTTTGCAGAGATGAAGTGTCTTGCCTAGGATTTCCAACAGCTTTTAATGACATAGTAATAATTCATTAACTTAATAAATATTTATTAAATACCATTACACAACAGGTCCTTACCCTTACTAGGCTCTTGGCACTTAGAAGCAAATAGGAATAAGAAGATGGATAAGGTTTCTGCTCTCAAGGAGGATTTTCTAATTTCTTAGTGGGAAGAGAATCGAAACCAACATAATTCCCTGTCCCTGTGTTAAGCAAAGCTGGGAGTCAGCAAAACTGTGTTAGCTGCAAGCTCCAGAACATACCTGCCTCTGGACACTAAGAAAGTGAGCTAATCAGCTTATTCATGAAAAATAACAGATCTAGCAATTCCACTTCTAGGTACTTACTAAAGAAAATGAAATCACTATCTCAAAGAGATATCTGCACCCCCATTTTTATTGTAACATTATTTTCAGTAGTCAAGACATGGACTAAGTGTCTTGTCAAGACACACTAATTGTCCATTGGTGAATGAATGAATAAAAGAAATATGTTTATTTATATATATATAAAATATAACAATATTCCACTATATATATTAACATTAATGCAGTGTTAAAAGTCAATTATATCTGATTATATAATATATATAATGAAATGTTGTTATATTATCATACATTATAATTATTGTATTATTATAATATATTACATAATGGAATATTATTCCACCATAATATATATTATATATTTATATATACATAATGCATAATGGGATATTATTCCACCATAAAAAGAAAAAATCCTACTATTTGTGACAATATGGATGAACCTTCAGGGCATTATGCTAAGCGAAATAAGCCAGACAAAGAAAGACGAATACTATATGATCTCACTTACATATAAAATCTAAAAACAAAACATTGAACTTATAGAGGCAGAGAACAGATTGGTTGCCAAAAGTGGAAGGTGGAGGTGATCTAAATGGGTGAAGGTGGTCAAAAGGTACGAACTTCCAGGTATGAGATTAATAATAAGTCGTGGAGTCATAGTGTACATCATGGTGACTATAGTTAACAAATCTGTATTGTATATTGGAAAGTTGCTCAGAGTAGACCTTAAAAGTTCTCATTACAAGAAAAAAAATTTTACACAACGTTTGGTAATGGATGTTAACAAAGGTTATCGCATGATCAATTTGCAGTATATGTATTTTATTAACACTGTATAAGTTTTAAGTATATATACACTTATATATACTTATATATAAACTTTAAACTTAAAGCTAATACAGTGTTAAATGGCAAGGATATCTTGGTTTTTTCAAAAAGATGAAAACAAGAGCTTGCTCATCAATAATGCTTAAGAACCCTAGCCTTGCTGTGTCTGCCAAGTTATTATGTCATCAACTCTGTGCAATCTCAATTAGCATTCTCCCTTACAAGATTTGCCTGAAAGCCAGCCTAAGGACCTAAAACCCTATAAACACCTTTCTCTAAATTCCCTTTTGCAGACACTCCGAGAGTGTCAAGGCTGTACTCGTTCTGATCTCAGTGCTTCTAATGAAATTAGCTTTGCTGGATCAACAGGTTTTTCTGGTAGTCTCCTTGAATCCCTACTGTTGACAGGGAGCTGGACAATATTTAAATAGGCAAATAAATGAACAAGATCATATCAGAAATGACTCAGATCTCTGGGGAAGCAGGGTGAAGGGGTAGAGTGACAGGACTGTGCTGGGGAATAGGGCATAAACGTAGATGTAGTGGTCAGAGTCGGGCTTTCTGAGGAGGTGACTTGTGAGCCAAGACCTGAGTGACAAGAAGGTGACAGTTGGGGATAATCTGGAAAATGAGCACTTCTGGCAGAGGGAAGCGCTTGTTCAGAGACCCTGAGATGGGCTAGAGCGGACATACTCAAAACAAGGACCAAGGGTAATGGTGGGTTAGAGTATCGCCAAGCCCCAGGAACCAGGGTCTCTTTGGAATATCTGGGAAGGCACCCTCCCAGCACCTGGGCATGCCTCATTGTCAACTTTAACCCATAAGTCGTAAGGAAATGCTGAACACTCAGAGGGCTCAAGTTTCAGTTTGGTTCATCAGTTGGCGTCTCATCAGCTACTGGGATCCATAAGTCTTTGTGTCTACACCTTAGAGTTGAGACTCTATGGGATCTGGTTCTACTTGGCTCCCTGCTATTAGACTGGCTCATTGTCCAAGCAACAAACTTCTTGCCCCAACTACCCATTATGCCAGTGGGGGAGTCAAGGAAAGATGTGGTTGGTTCTTCCAGGCTCCCAGATAACGCCTTAGTAGGACGTACATATACACTAATGGCAATTCAAACTCCTCTTCAAGTGTGCAAGGATACAAGCACACTGTTGTTACTTGTAGAATTGTTAACAACCGTGAAAAGTGTATGCATTCTCAATGTCTATCTATAGAAAATGGTTACAAAAGATGATAGTCTTGCATTGTACAGAAACTTAAGCAGCTGTTAAAAACAGAATGTAGAGTAGCTGTGCTGAAGATTAGATATTCATATTAAATAAATAAAGCAAATTACAGATGTATATTATGATTATGATTCCATTTTATAAAACCTCAACCTTTATCTTCATGTCCATGCATGTACGTGTATGTAATAGAAAGGTCTAGAAAATACAAGTGAGCCATTAATGAGTTTAGCTTTCAATAATGGAAGAAGAATGCTATCATTTAAACATATATCAAAAATTTTTCACAATGAATGGATGATTTTTTAACAACTGAGACAAAATTCCCACAGCATAAACTTTATTGCTTTAAAGATTTTTAAAAGTGTGCAGTTCACTGTTTACAATAGCCAGGACATGGAAGCAACCTAGATGTCCATCAGCACACGAATGGATAAGAAAGCTGTGGTATATATATACAATGGAATATTACTCATCCATTAAAAAGAATACATTTGAATCAGTTCTACTGAGGTGGACAAAACTGGAGCCTATTATACAGAGTGAAGTAAGCCAGAAGGAAAAACAACAATACAGTATACTAACGCATATATATGGAATTTAGAAAGATGGTAACAATAACCCTGTATGCGAGACAGCAAAAGAGACGCAGATGTATAGAGCAGTCTTTTGGACTCTATGGGAGAGGGCAAGGGTGGGATGATATGGGAGAACAGCATTGAAACATGTAAATTATCATATGTGAAATCAATCGCCAGCCCAGTTTTGATGCGTGATACAGGGTGCTCAGGGCTGGTGCACTGGGATGACCCAGAGAGATGGAATCGGGAGGGAGGTGGAAGGGGGGTTCTGGAAGGGGAACACATGTATACCCATGGCAGATTCGTGTCAATGTATGGCAAAACCAACACGATAATGTAAAGAAAATAAATAAATAAATAAAAGAGAAGAAAAAAAAAAGTGTGCAGTTCACTGTTTTTTCCCATACATTCAAAAACTTGTGTAACTATCACCTTTGTCTATCTATAGAACATTTTTATCACCCTAAAAAGAAATCCTGTACCTGATAAGTAGTTACTCCCATACCCCTCTCCTCTCAGTAGCTATGAATCTGTTTTCTGTTTCTATGGACTTGCCTGTGCTGGATGTATCATACATATGAAACCATACAGCTTGTGGCCTTTCATGTCTGATTTCTTTCATTCACCATAACGTTTTCAAGTTTCAGCCACTGTTGTGGCCTGTGTCAGTATTTCATCCCTTGTTACAGCTAGATAATATTCCATTGTATGCATAGTATACCACAACGTGTTTATCCATTGTCTCCTGATGGACATTTGGGTGTTTCCATTTTCTGGCTATTAAGAATAATACTTCCATGAACACAATGTTCAATATTTGTTTTGTTTGAACACCTGATTTCACTTCTCTTGTATATTGCTAGGTATAGAATTACTGGGTCATATGATCATTCTATATTTAACTGAAGAACTGCCAAACTTTCTCACAGTAGCTGCATTTACATTCCCACCAGCAGCGCACAAGCAATGCATTTCCCATCTTTACCAACGCTTCTCTGTTTCTTGTTTTTCTTTTCTTTTTTTTTAATACTCTAGAGGATGTAGAGTAGTATCTCATTGTGGGTTTGATTTACATGCTCCTAAGGACCAGTGTGGAGAAGGAAATGGCAACTCACTCCAGTATTTTTGCCTGGAGAATCCTGTGGACAAAGGCGCCTAGGGGGTTACAGTCCATGGGGTCGCAAAGAGTCGGACACAGCTGAAGCGACTCAGCACCTACGCACACAATGACTAGTGACATTGAGAATCTTTCCATGTGCTCGTTGACCACTTGTATATCTTCTTTGGAGAAATGTTTGTTCAATCTTTTGCCCATTTTCCCCTGCTTCTGCTCTTGTTGTTTATTCATAAGAGTTTTAAAATACAGTTTGGTGCTTGCTTCGGCAGCACATATACTAAAATTGGAACGATACAGAGAAGATTAGCATGGCCCCTGCACAAGGATGACACGCAAATTTGTGAAGCGTTCCATATTTTTTTGACAAAGGAGGCAAGAATATACAATGGAGAAAAGACAACCTCTTTAACAAGTGGTGCTGGGAAAACTGGACAGCCACTTGTAAAAGAATGAAACTAGAACACTTTCTAACACCATACACAAAGATTAACTCAAAATGGATCAAAGATCTAAGCATAAGACCAGAAACTATAAAACTCCTAGAGGATAACATTGGGAAAACACTCTCTGACACAAACCAAAGTGGGATCCTACATGACCCACCTCCCAGAATATTGGAAATAAAAGCATGAATTAACAAATGGGACCTAATTAAAATTAAAAGCTTCTGCACAGCAAAGGAAACTATAAGCAAGGTGAAAAGACAGCCTTCAGAATGGGAGAAAATAATAGCCAATGAAGCAACGGACAAACAATTAATCTCAAAAATATACAAGCAACTCCTGCAGCTCCATTCTAGAAAAATAAATGACCCAATCAAAAAGTGGGCCAAAGAACTTAACAGACATTTCTCCAAAGAAGACATAAAAATGGCTAACAAACACATGAAAAGATGCTCAACATCACTCATTATCAGAGAAATGCATCAAAACCACAATGAGATATCACTTTACACCAGTCAGAATGGCTGCAATCCAAAAATCTACAAGCAATAAATGCTGGAGAGGATGTGGAGAAAAGGGAACCCTCTTACACTGTTGGTGGGAATGCAAACTAGTACAGCCACTATGGAAAACAGTGTGGAGGTTCCTTAAAAAACTGCAAATAGACCTGCCATATGACCCGGCAATCCCACTACTGGGCATATACACCGAGGAAACCAGAATTGAAAGAGCCACGTGCACCCCAATGTTCATCGCTGCATTGTTTACAATAGCCAAGACATGGAAACAACCTAGATGCCCATCAACTGATGAATGGATAAGAAAGCTGTGGTACATATACACAATGGAATATTACTCAGCATTAAAAAAAAATTCATTTGAATCAGTTCTACTCAGATGGACGAAACTGGAGCCCATTATCCAGAGTGAAGTAAGCCAGAAGCAAAAACAACAATACAGTATATTAACATATATATATGGAATTTAGAAAGACGGTAACGAGATCCCAGCATGCGAGACAGCAAAAGGAACGCAGATGTATAGAATAGACTTGTGGACTCTGTGGATGAGGGAAAGGGTGGGATGATATGGGAGAATGGCATTGAAACATGTCAATTATCATATGTCTAACCAATCGCCAGCCCAGGATTGATGCTCGGGGCTGGTGCAACGAGATTTCCTGGGGGGAGGGAGGAAGGAGGGGGGTTCTGGAGGGGGAACATATGTAAACCCATGGTGATATCATGTCATTGTTTGGCAAAACTAAAAAAAAAAAAAAGCAAAAAAAAAAATACAGTTTGGATACTGGATTCTTATTGGATATATAATTCGAAAATATTTCTCCCTTCGGGCTGTTATGACGTTTTTGAGAATGTCTTTTGATATACAAAGTTTTTAACTTTTGATGAAGTTCAATTGATTTATTTTTTTTCTTTTGTGGTTTATTCTTTTGGTGTCAAATCGAAGAACCCATTGCCAAACCCGAAGTCATGAAAAATTACCCTTATGTTTTCTTCTAAGGGTTTTATAGTTTTAGTTCTTTCACTTAGGTTTTTGATTCATATTGAGTTAATTTTAGTACATAGTGTGACATAAAGAACCAACTTCATTCTTCTGTATGTCAATATCCAATTGTCCCAGTATCATTTACTGAATGATCTTGGCATCCTTGTTGAAAATCAAATGACCATAAATGTGAGCATTTATTTCTGGACTCCCAATTCTAGTCCATTGATTAACATGTGTATCTTTATGTCAGTGCCAATTATCTTGATTACTGATGCTTTGTATTAAGTTTTGAAATAGGGAAATGTTAGTTTCTCTGCATTAATCTTTTTAAAGATTGTTTTGCATATTTAAGACTTCCTATAATTCCACATGAATATGAAGACTGATTTTTCTAGTTTTTGCAGAAAGGTCATTGAAATTTTGAACTGGACTGCATTGAACCTGTAGGTCAATTTGGAGAGAGTTGCCATCTTAGCAATACGAGGCCTTTTGGTACACAAACGTGCTCTATCTTTCTACTTGTTTAGCTATTCTTTAATTTCTTTCACTAGAGTTTCCTCCTTGGTTAAATTTATTTCTAAACATTTTATTTTCTGATGTATTATATATGGAATTGTTTTCTAAATTTTGTTTTAGAGCTATTCATTGTTAGTGTGATAGAATATAACTGATTATTGTATGTTGTTATATCCTGCAACTTTGTTGAATTTGCTTATTAGCTTTAAAAGCTCTTTCTTGGGTTCTTTAAGATTTTCTATATATAAGTCTATATCGTCTGTGAATAGAGGCACTTTTATGTCTTCCTTTCCAATCCGAATATCTTTTATTTATTTCTCTTGGTTAGTTGCCATAGCTGAAACTTCCAGGTCAGTGCTGATGGGAAGTGCAAGTATGAGCATCCTTGCCTTGTTCCTCATCCTCAGAGGAAGTTGTAGCCTCTCACCATCAAGTGTAATGTTTATTGTTGGTTTTTACAGATGCCCTTTATCAGGTTGAGCATATTCCTTCTATTTCTAGCTCATTCTGTGTTTTCATCATGGAAGAGTGTTGGATTTTTTCAAATAGTTAACCTTCAACAATTGAGATTAATCCAATGTATTATATAGATTAATTGTTGTCTATTGAACAATTACTTAGGTAAATTCCTATTTGACCATGGGGTATAACCTCTAATGTGTTTCTGAATTTGCTTTGCTAGGATTTTGTTTAAGATTTTTGTATTTATTGTCTTAAGCGGTAACATTCTGTAGTCTTCTTATGGTGTCCTTGTCTTGCTTTGATATCAGGATAATGCTGGCAACAAAGCATGAATTAGGAGTGTTTGCTACATCTGTGCTTTTTGGAAGGGTTTGAGAAGAATTGGTATTGTTGAAATGTTTGATAGAATTCACCAGTCTTGCAATTCATCACTGTTGCTATAAGTTTTTTTAAATTACTGATTTAGCCTCTTTAGTTGTTATAGTTTTATTTATATTTTCTATTTTTTCTAGAGAAAATGTTGATAATTTTTGCATTTTTAAAAATTTGTTCAATTTATCTAAGTTATCTCATTTGTTGGCATACAATTGTTTATACAATTTTCTTGTAATTCTTTTATTTGCTTAAGGACAGTAGTAATGTCACGACAATCACTCATTAATTCAGTAATTTGCATGTTCTTTATAAAATTTGTCATCTGAATACATTTTGTTGATCTTTTCAGAGAACAAAACTTCAGTTTTATTCAGTTCAGTTCAGTCTCTCAGTTGTGTCCGACTCTTTGCCACCCCATGAATCGCAGCATGCCAGGCCTCCCTGTCCATCACCAACCCCCAGAGCTTGCTCAGACTCATGTTTATTGAGTCAGTGATGCCACCCAGCCATCTCATCCTCTGTCATCCCCTTCTCCTCCTGCCCCCAATCCTTCCCAGTTGCTTTTATGTTCTCTGTTTTATTTATCTCTGCTATAAACTGTTTTAATTTAATTTTTATTTTATATTATAGTTGATTTACAATTTTGTGTTAGTTTCAGGTGCACCATAATCTTTTTTATTGACTTTTTCCATCTGATTTGGGTTTATTTTTCCCTTATTTTACTAGCTCCTTAAGGTGGAAGGTTAGCTATCAACTTGAGATCTTTCTTCTTTTTAAATGTAGTCATTTGCAGCTATAAATTTCCCTCTAGCACTGCATTCACCACATTGCATAATTTTTGATATGTTTTCTTTTCATTTTCATTCTTCTCAAAATATTTTCTAATTTCTTTTGTGATTTCTCTCCTTATCCATTAATGGTTTTAGAATGTGTTGCTAATTTCCACATATTTGTGAATGTACCAGATTTCCATCTGTTATTGATTTCTAATTTCATTCTGTAGTGGTTGGAGAAAATATTTTATATAATGCCAATATTTTTTTAAAAAATCAGTGAGGTTTGTTTTGTGGTCTAATATGTGCTTTCTTTTTCCCTTTTAAAAATGTTCCATGCTACTTGAAAGAATGTGTATTCTGCTGTTGAGTGGATGTTCTGTCTGCATCTGTCAGGTGTAGTTGATTTATAATGTTTTTCAAGTCATCTGTTTTCTTGTTCATCAACTGCCTGTATTTCTATTCATTGTTGAAAGTGGGGATTTGAAGTACAAATTATTATTGTTAAATTGTCTATTTCTTCACTCAATTTTGCAAGATTTTGATTCATATATTTTGGAGGCTCTATTGTTAGATGTATATATGTTTACAATTGCTATATCTACTTGATGGATTGAATTTTCTTATCATTATGTAATGACCTTTTTAGTCTATTGTAACAATTCTTGTTTTAATGTCTGTTATGCCTGGTGTTTGTTTAATCACTTCAGATCTTAGTTATGCTTGTATGGAATATCTTTCTTTTTCACGCTTTTACTTTCAACATATTAATGTCTGCATGTAAAGTGAGTGTCTTGAAGGTGGTATATAGATGAAAATTATTTTAATGAAAAAGAAAATCCATTTTGCCAATCTATGCATTTTGATTGGAGAGTTTAATCCATTTACATTTAGAGTAACTACTAATTAGGAGAAACTTGCTTCTGTCATTTGCTATTTGTTTTCTATATAGGTACATATATTTTGTCCCTCAATTACTCCATTACTGTTTTCTTTTGTATGAGATATTTTATAGTGCAACAGCTTGATTTCCTTCTCACTTATGTTACTATAGAATATTTTTAGCATTATTTTGCAGTTTTTCTGAAGATTAAAATTAAAACTTTAATTTATAACAATTTAGTTTGAATTAATATCAAAACTAAAGAAATCCAACCAGTCCATCCTAAAGGAAATCAGTCCTGAATATTCATTGCAAGGACTGATGTTGAAGCTGAAACTCCAATACTTTGGTCACCTGATGCAAAGAACTGACTCATTTGAAAAGACCCTGATTCTGGGAAAGATTGAAATGGCAAGGAGAAAGGGACAACAGAGGATGAGATAGTTGGATGGCATCACTGACTCAGTGGACATGAGTCTGAGTAAGCTCCAGGAGTTGGTGATGAACAGGGAAGCCTGGCATGTGTCAGTCCATGGAGTCACAAAAAGTGAGACATGACTGATTGACTGAACTGAACTGAATATCAACATATTTTCAACAGTTTACAAAAGTTCACTTAGCTCTGCAGCTCCCTTTTATATTGTGATTGTTACAAGTTGCATCTTTATGCATTGTGTTTCCATCAATAGAGACTTATAATTATCATTTTATGTAGTTATACTGTAAATCATATAAGAGAAAATAGGAGTTACAAACCAAAAATTCATTAATACCAATTTTTATATTCATTTCCAGTTACCTTTACAGTTTTTCTTTATTTCTTTGTCTAGGGAGAGTCATTTCATTTTTATCCTGAAGGACTTGCATTAGCATTTCTTATCCAGCAAGTTTACTAGTGACAACTCTCTCAATTTCTGTTTCTTGGGAATGATTTCTCCATGTTTGAAGGATACTTCTCTAGGTAAAGAATTCTTGGTTGACAGTTTTTTTAAAAAAACCTTTAAGTATGACATTTCACTGTCTTCTGGCCTCCTTGATTTATGGTGAGAAATCAGCTTTTAATCTTACTGAGGATCCCTCATACAGCAAAACAATGAGTCACTTCTCTTGATGTTTTGAGGATTTTTCTCTTCCGTTTTGGCTTTCAATAGTATAATTATAATGCTTTTCACTGTGGATCTGTTTGAGTCGATCCATCTTAAGATTCTTGGAGAATCTTGGAAACGTAGGTTCATTTCTTTCAACAAATTTGTGAAGGATTTTAGTCATTACTTTTTTAAAAAATTATTTTCTTTTTCTCCTCTCATTCTGAGAGTCTCATTAACATATGTTGATATGGATAATGGTCTCTTAAACTCTTAAAGTCTCTTAAACTCTGTATTTTTCCTCACTCTTTTCCTTCTGCTCCTCCCACTGAAAAATCTCAAATGGACTATCTTCAAGTTTGCTAATTCTTTCACCTGCTCAGATGTGCCATTGACTCCCTCAAATTAATTTTTCATTTGAGTTGTTGTTCTTTTCAACTCAAGATTTCCTATTTGGTTCCTTTTTATATTGCCTATTTATAGAGACCATATTCATGGTTTCCTTCAGTTCTTTTACTTACTTTTCTCTTTGAGCATGTTTTAAATGCATGATTTATAACCTTTGTCTAGTAAGTTCAATATGTGTGCTTTCTGAGAAAAGTGTCTATTAACTTGGGTGTTTTTTTCTTGTATAGCCACATGTTTTTTGTTTTTTTTCACACCTTGTTGTTTTTTGTCAAGAGCAAACTTTTGTTGTTGTAGAAATTTAAATGTGAAAACTCTGCAAGTCAGATTCTCCCCCTCAGAAAGGTTGCTTATTGCTGCTTATTGTTGTTATTTACTTTTTTAAAGTAAATCTTCTAAACTAATTTTGCAAGGTCTGTAGTTTTTTTCAGGTGTGACCACTGAAATCTCTGCTCCACCTAGTCAGCTAGGGGTTTAATAGAGACTTTTTTTAAGTGATTGGATTCAAAAAACAAACAAAAGCTACTGAAATTCTCAGTTCAACATACAGGTATGTTGATCAACATCTCTAACATTCACCCAGGCAATTTATAATTCTGCCTTAGTTCTCAGTTCCTAATTATGAAGAGTCTGAAGGTCAGCCAGAGGTGAGAGCTTATGGACTTCTCAGATCTTTTCTGATCGTGTGCCCAGACCTAGGCATGCATAAGACTCTCTAGAGTCTTAGGAACGTATTATAACTTTCCAAAGTCCTTATTCCCCAAGGCGTTCCTTCCCTCAGCCTTTCTTCCCAAACATTTTTATTAGTCCATCGTCGCCCTAGTTGTTATCCCTTGTCCCAGGGGCCATGCCTAAACGCTTTAAACATTTTTGACAAACTCTCCCCTCCTCCCTGATAGTTACCTCTGCTGAAATAGTTTTGAATCAGGTGAAATAAAGGAAAGCCCTTTGAGCAGTCGTCCAGGGAGCCACCAGAGAAGTCAAAGCGAACAGTGCTCATTCAGGTCCACTTGGCGCTCTGTGGTACCGAGAACCTGTACCAGGCTGCTGTCTTCAAAGTTGCCACTGAGCCGGGAGAGAGGACAGAGCCACGGTAAGTTATGACGCCACAAAGCTGTCGTACCAAGTTTGGCTGGTTTGTCTTCATTAAGCATTCACTTTGTTGCTATAAACTTTGGATTAGTTTCCAGAGTCCTGGTAAAGCCGATTCTGACGATTTTGTTTGTTTTGATTTTGCCAGTGTATTGCTGCTTTTTGGAAGGATGTACTTTTGGCGCCCCCATAGTCCACAGTTTTTACTATATCACCACACAAATGACTTTTTATAGTAAATTCTTTGTCTTAACTGCAGATTCACATGTGTGTGTGTTAGTCCCTCAGCCGTGTCCAACTCTTTGAGACCCCATGGACTGTGGCCCACCAGGCTCCTCTGTCCATGGGATTCTCAAGGCAAGAATACTGGAGTGGGTTGCCCTCCCCTTCTCTAGGGGATCTTCCCAGTTCACATGCAGTTGTAAAATACTATGAAACTTTCCCCAGTGACATTACCTTGCAAAACTATAGTACAGGATCACAATGAGGATACTAACATTGATACAGTCAAGATATAGAAGAGCTCCATCAGCACTAACATCCCTGACGGTGCTCTTTTATAGCCACGTTTGTGTACTCTGGGCTTCTGTGGTGGCTCAGACGATAAAGAATCCGCCTGCAATGCAGGAGACCTGGGTTCGATCCCTGGGTCGGGAAGATCCCCTGGAGGAGGAAATGGCTACCTGCTCCTGGATTCTTGCCTAGAGAATTTGTTATGCCCAGATCCTAATCTCCACAAATCACCAGGAGGCCTTACACCGATGCAAGCGCATGAGGAAGTTTATTGCAGACCCTTGTCTGGACCGCAACACACACACACCGAGGCAGCGGACTGAGGGCAGCGGTCCCGAGCCACATGGTACAAGGCTTTTTAAAGGGAAAATGGCTACAGGTGGGGTGAGGCATCGTGGTGCTCCGTGATTAGTCAGGCACTTAGGTCTCACAAATTCCATGGAGAGACAAGCCTGGCATGCTCAGTTACTTCAGTTGTGTCCAGCTGCTTGTGACACCATGGACTGAAGCCCACCAGGCTCTTCCCTGCCATTTTCTACCTTAGGGAATCTTCCTGACCCAGGGATCAAACCAGCGACTCTTATGTCTCCTTGCATTGGCAGGCAGATTCTTTACCATTGCACAACATGGGAAGCCTTCTGTAGCCATACCCATTGATAACTATCCCCCAGGACTGAATTCTAGGTAATCAATTTCCATAACTGTGTTGTTCGAGAATGTTGTGAAAACTGGAATTGTATGGTATGTGGCCCTTTGAGATTGGTTGTTTTCACTCAGCATAATTCCCTGGAGATTCATTTCAGTCATGTGTATCACCAGTTTGTTCCTTTTTACTAAAGAGTTCATAACAAAAACAGGCAGGCAAACCTCATTTTCTTAAGACCACCCAATTAAACTTTGTCAATTCACTTTTACTAAGTTTTAGCAGCTTGGCCCCTGGCTGGAGGTTGAAGCAACAAATGGTAAAGGGACATTTTCTGTGTCCAGGTGACTTTGGAAGACAGAAGTTGTAAGAGACAAGGCTATAAGAAGATACCTTAGTTCTTACTGGGGCAAAATTCTGTGGAAACCCAAGAGAAAGCATATTGTGTTCTACTACAGCAGGGAAATAGGCAAAACCAAAGCAATGATGTTACCTTTAGGAGGACAAGGTTTGCATGCCATGGCAGTGAGAAGTAACCAGTGTGGGGCTAGTGCTAAAATCCTCTCAGGGAATTTAAAATCCGCTTCACCCCAGGTTAACATCTGATCTTGCGCAGGTAACACTAAGCCTCGGTTCCTCAGTTTCTACATGTGCAAAATGGGATATGGTAATATATGCGTCACAGGATTAAATAAGATCCCATATAGGAAGGGGACTTTCCTCGAAACTCAGCTGGTAAAGAATCCATCTGGCAATGCAGGAGATCCCAGTTCGATTCCTGGGTCAGGAAAATGCCCTGGAGAAGGGATAGGCTACCTACTCCAGTATTCTTGGGCTTCCCTGGTCGTTCAGATGGAAAAGAATCTGCCTGCAATGCTAACGACCTGGGTTCGATCCTTGGGTTGGGGAGATCCCCTGGAGAAGGAAATAGCTACTCACTCCAGTATTCTTGCCTGGAGAATTCCACGGACAGAGGAGACTACCAGGCTACAGTCCTTTTGGTTTCAAAGAGTTGGAAATGACTGAGCAAAGAGCCTGTGGCACAGACAGCACTTCATAAATGTTACCTCAATTACTGTTGTTATTGTTTCATTTTTAGCCCACCATCTACTGTTTTAGCCTCTTGCCCATATTATATTAGGGCCCATACATAATTATCAGGACTTTGCCTGCAAGATTTCCAAGGTTTAGTGTTTAAAGTATAGAACCTTTCTGCCATGAGCATCCAGAGTTTCCTTCATGGGACTGTCTCTTGGCCTGACCATTTCTGTTTCTCTTCATAATTTGCACAGATGCATCTGGGCATTGGAGGGATGACCATGCCAACCTTCCTGTAGCTGAATGTCCCCTAATGTGGGAGGTCCTGTGTTGCTGAGATAAGAGATGATGCTGAGTCATGCCAGAAAGCCCTTCCAGTATCTAGAAGTGAAGAGTGCTTGCCGGATCTCTCTGGACTTGCTCGACTTAAGCATTATCTGCCCACGACTGTGTGGGGGGTACCAACACTCTCCACAGTTTGCAATCACTGCTGCTCTTGAAAAGGGCCGCCAACAGCACAGAGGGGGCACTAGTTTCTGGCGCTGGTAAAGCAGGAGCCTGGATTTCCGGTGTCCATGGTCCTCCTGGTCTATGGTCTTTCTAGTGCCTGCACGCGTGCTAAGTCACTTCAGTTGCGTCCTGTGTGATACCGGGCAAGTTGCTGACCTCTCTGTGTCTCAGATCCTCATCTGTAAAGTAGGAAAGATAATGGCAGGAGTGCCACAGGGTTGTCATGAAGATGAAATATGATATTGCAGGCAAGCTACTTCTACAGTGCCTGATGCATAATAAGGGATCAAGAATTCTTAGTGTAATATAAGAGCAATTATTATTTCTAACTAAGTGACAGATACAAGAAGTATAGAGGAGAATGGAACATCACCTCTATTCTAGAGTTGCCCATAGTCTGGGTAAGAAAGCAATGGAAAAGAAAGACAGTATGTATTTATTTCATTGCTCAAATTGTTTCTGCTTTGGTCATTGGAAGCTTTATTTAATTTACCTTTTGCATCCATTTGACAGATCCCGTCATTTTGTGTATGTGTTTAAGCTCATTTTTTTAATACTTCTTTAATATTTACTACTAGTTGGTCCAGGCTTATCTAGTGCATTTCTTCCACAACTCCTAGAATCACCAATTTCTTCAAGAAACATTGATTCCTGTTATTAGAGAATAGGATTAAACCCAAAATCTGGGCCCTGGATGTGTTCATCGATATTTGGGTGCTATTGCATCTAGTCTCAGATGACAGGCCAAGGTGATGTGTGCAAATATACTAAGCCATATATGTGAAACATGTGTATAAATATTTTGTGTGGAAAGAAAAGAAAGACAAGTAAAACACAGCGGGATAAAAGTTAAGAAATGAGGGCACCCAACTCCAAGTAGAAGTGGAGTGAAAATATTCAGGGGACACTGCATAGTTCAAGGTGAATGTGGGAAATGGACAGGAGGAACGCCTACAGTAGCAGGTTAGAGGTAAATTGTGGATATTCTTGAAGGGCAATTATTCTGTGCCAGATACGAGGTAACAGCTTTCCATACTTTTTTTTAAAATTTACTCTTTATAAGAATCCAGTGGTTCTCAATGGGGAATGATTTGACCCCAAGAAACACTTGGCAATGTCTGGAGACAGTTTTGGTCTTCCCTGGTGGCTCAGCTGGTAAAGAATCTTCCTGCAATGCAGGATACCTGGGTTCTGTCCCTGGGTTGGGAAGACCCCCTGGAAAAGGGAATGGCACCCCACTCCAGTATTCTTGCCTAGAGAATCCCATGGATAGAGGAGCCTGGCAGGCTACAGTCCTTTGGGTCACAAAAAGAGTGGGACATGACTGAGCAGCTAAGCATGCACGCATGAGATAGTTTTGGTTGTCACAACTAGTAAGGAAGTGCTACTGGTATCTAGTGGGTTTAGCATCTAGCCAGAGATATTGCTGAATATCCCATAATGCCCAGGGTGCTGCTGCTAAGTCGCGTCAGTCGGGTCCGACTCTGTGTGACCTGTGACCCCATAGACGGCAGCCCACCAGGCTCCCCAATCCCTGGGATTCTCCAAGCAAGAACACTGGAGCGGGTTGCCATTTCCTTCTCCAGTGCATGAAAGTGAAAAGTGAAAGTGAAGTCACTCAGTCGTGTCCAACTCTTCATGACCCCATGGACTGCAGCCCACCAGGCTCCTTGTCCATGGGACTTTCCAGGCAAGAGTACTGGAGTGGGGTGCCACTGCCTGCTCTGACACCCAGGATAGCCCCTCATAATGAAGAATTATCTTGTCCAAAATGTCAAGAGTTCTGAGGTTGAGAAACCCTGAGATAATCTTATAAGGAATTCTTCTAATTTATGGTTTCTCGAGATTTGGAGTCTAACTTGATGTCCCCCAATGCCCCAGAGCTTAATATTTTAACCCATCTTGTAGCTTCAGCAGCTGTGCCTGTGGCCATTACCTATCCTCACAGCTTCCCTTGACCAGGCAAGGAGAGGCTGCTGAATGGCTTCAGTGGGAAAATAACAGGGATGGGTTTCTGCTTTTAAAAAAAATCACTGTGGCATCTGGCCAGGAGAAAGGACTGGAGGGTGGAGTCTGGCAGGTGAGGAGCTGGAGGCAGGTTGCACCCTAATGGGGTTAGTGTGAGGCATATGGGAGGCAGGAGGCTCTTTGCAAAGGCAAGCTTTCCACACTTTCCAAATTGGGAGTGTGCAGATGCTTGTTAAAGTAGAGCCCCCGCCTCTTTCCAGCCCAGTAGAATCAGAATTTCCCAGGACTGAGAAATCTGTGCTTGAGTGAGCCGCCCAGGCTGATTTTTGTCATCAGATAAAACTAGGAGATACTGACATGTCTACTAAGCATTTTGTGAGGTCTTATGCCAAGCCCTTGAGGATGGAGAAGGGACTGATGGAGGCCAATATGGGGGGCTTAGGTGCTGGAGATACAGCTGTGAACAAACAGGCAGTCGTTCTAGATGCCCGCGGATTCCGATCCGGAAGACTGACCTACAGGTAATGTGAGGGCTGCAAGCCGGGACTTATGAAAAGGAAAGGACTCTCTGGAAGGAAATGTACAGGCCTGCAAAAAAAAAAAAAACCCTTCTTCCCCGCCCCTCCTCACTTCAAAATTAAGACCAGCCTTTGCTGTCAGTTCCAGCACACAGGGACAGCGGGAGAGACGTCGGGATCAGCCCAGAGTCTGGGCCGGCGGAGTACATATTTCCATGCCATTCAAACGGGCAATTACTGAAGTCAGTACTCTGTTTCAACAAGAGAGATTTAATTAAGTGGTTATTGCCATCTCCTTGATGGAATAATGTTGTCCTTGCAATGCAGAAAACACGCGATAATGTGTTGAGTAAGACGGCTGCTTCTCCTCCGGCCGGCGGTCCTCCGCAGCCCCTACCCCTCCGTCACCCTTGCATCCCGAGGTTTCCTTCCCGCTCGCTCGCTCCAGGCTCCTCCAGGACCTCGGTCCAGCGCTTCCTCAGCGGAGCGCGAGACTGCTGGCTCCCGTGCGCCCCCACGTGGCTGCCTCCGGGAAGTCTCCCTTCAACCGAAGCAAAATCTGTTTTTGATTCCATTCGATTAAGTCAGGGGCTTACCGCGTCTGGCTGCAAGTTAGGCTTGGTCCTGGGCCCTTCAGGGACTATAAACAAGAACTCTTGGACTCTCGGGGTGGGGATGGGGATACGTGGAGGCAGATCGCTACAAAGATGGGGTTAAGAGTTAAGACTGGAGCCAGACAGTCTGAGTTACTGCTCCTGTCACTGAGAAAACTGGATGACTTTGGGCAAGTCATTAACCTTCTAAAATAATGGTGGTAGTGACCTCCTGGGGATGCTTCCAGGCTCGAAGAGGCCACATCCAAAAGTTGTCTCTGCCTGACACAGTGCTTAGAACAAACAGTTCTCTAAAAGTGTTAACTATTCATTTTATTAGTAGTAGGAGTACCAACGCTGTTATAATCACCTATGGCCTTTGTATTACGTTTCAAAAGACTCGGGAACACACTCCCCTCTCCCTCTCTTCATATTCCCTTATTACTAATATTAAACTTGGTAGTTTTGTAAAATTAAAGAAGGGAGAGAGAAAGAAAAAAACAGTACCACACATACTTACAAGTAAATCATTTTCAGCTCCATGGACATTTGTTTTCCCCTTAACCTCAGACCCAGAAGAAATGGCAGGGGGCGGGGGGTGGGGTACATTATGTCATATAATTCACATTAAAGCTCATAATATATGAAATGAATCAGTATTAACCATGCCATTTCCCTGCACTCTGTTTTTTCTGGGTGGTGACTGCAAGCTGGGCTGGGCTCACGTTGACTCTCCCTCCCCCTCCCTTTCACCTCCCCACCACTCATAAAGATCATCCAGAGAAAATACAGCTCCTTTTCATTACAAAGGGAGAAACAAAAATGTGAATACACAAACAAATGGTGACTTGAGTTAAACATGAAGAAATAAGATTCTATCAGTATTATTCATTATGTTTTATACAAAGTATAATTACATTATAATGTTAATGACTAAAATCTATTAAGAGAGAGCAGAATTTCTCTGCCTTGGCACTACTAATGTTTTGGACAGGCTAGGTCTTTGTTGCTGTGGGGACTGTCCTGTGCCTGGTAGGGTGTCTATTAGCATCCCTGGCTTCTACCTACTTGATGCCAGTGGCAAACCCCCAGTTGTGACATTGACAAATGTTCCCTGGGGCGGGGAGGGGGGCACAAAGTGGCCCAGTTGAGAATCACTGATCGAGTGTGTGCTTTTTTGTGAGATCATCAAGTTACAGCAGACAAAAGGGGGAGTCGGGGCTGCATAATTCTAAGACAGCAGTTCTGGAATGGCATGTAGCCCCTCCTCCCACAAAACAGCCCTGGCTATGATGTGGGAAAGGTCTCCAGGACCCCTACAGAGTTGGAATTTGAAGCAAAGGAAGTGGAAATTGAAAGCTGTTCCCAGGATCCACAATTTTAACTGCCTGTCGAAATCCCATGACAATCTTTCCTTGGAATCTTATTAGAACATTGTTAGTTTAGTAGAAGACGCCTATTTTACTCATTGTAAAATGAACATATATATTAAATGAACATATAATAACACATAATATTAAAGGAAAATTCATTCTTTAAGTGCCACACTAATCACATATTCCTTGCACACTTCAGCATTCACTGTTTGCAAGTTATTTGTGGATTACACAAACTTACACACCAGTGTATGAGAAACTGCAGCTCATGGGCCAAATCTAGCCTCCTGCCTGTTTTTGTAAATAAAGTTTTATTGGCACATGGCCATATCCATTCATTTATAGTATTTTCTGTGGCTGCTTTCACTCTAAAGTGGCAGAATTGAGCAGTTGTGACAGAGCCTAAAATATTTTCTACACTGCTCTTGGAAAAAGTTTGCTCATCTCTGTTATGGACACATATTGTCCACAAAACTTTGATTGCCTTATACTATTTTGGTATAGCATAGAACCAATTTAGTATAATTTGGGTCACAGTTTACAGGGTTTTCTTGCTGACTAAACAAATAACTTCACATCTCACAGTCTCACTTGATTATCATAATGGCCACAGGAGGGAAGTGTCTCATTATTATTCCCAAAGATGAGAAGAGACCCCTGAGGCAAAGAAAGGTGATAGGATTGGCCCAAAGTCACAGCCAGTAGAGTCAGAGCTGAAACTGATGATCCTGTCCTTTGCAATCATTTCTCATGCATCTACCTACTCCAAGCTGTGAATCTGCTGGGATGGGTAGAAGGTAGTATAGAATAATGTGTCCTATGCCAATTCATTTATGGGTAATTTTGCTAGCAGTTAATTTTTCTAAATGTTCAGTTCCTTAATAACCAGGGCACATAAAAATTGATTTGATTGTTTGCTTGGATTGCTAGCATGGTGACATTGAATAGAAATGTCCCCAAACCAATATGACTTAATTTTTCCCTCCTAGTACATAAAGGTAGATACACTAAGTCCCCTACATAAGAACAAGTTCCATTCCAAGAGCATATTTGTAAGTCCAGTTTGTTCATAAGTCCAACAAAGTTAGCCTAAATACCCAACTAACACAATTGGCTATATAGCACTGTACTGTATTACATTTATAATACTTTACACATAAATAATTACATAAAAAACAAACACAAAAATAAAAAATTTTTAATCTTACAGTAGTTCCTTGAATTAGATTAAAAAGCAGAGACATCACTTTGCTGGCAAAGGTCCATATCATCAAAGTAATAGGTTTTCCAGTAGTCATGTACAAATGTGAGAGTTGGACTATAACAAAGGCTGAGCACCAAAGAATTGATGTTTTCAAATTGTGGTGTTGGAGAAGACTCTTGAGAGTCCTTTGGACTGCAAGGAGATCAAACCAGTCAATCCTAAAGGAAATCAACCTTGATATTCATTGGAAGGACTGATGCTGAAACAGAAGCTCCAATACTTTGGCCACCTGATGTGAAGAGCTGACTCATCAGGAAAAGCTCCTGATGCTGGGAAAGATTGAGGGCAGGAGGAGAAGGAGATGACAGAGGATGAGATGGTTGGATGGCATCACTGACTCAACGGACAAGAGTTTGAGCAGACTTCAGGAGATAGTGAAGGACAGAGAAGCCCGGCCACTACAGTCCACAAAAAAGACTGACTCAACTTAGCAACTCAACTACAACAACAGTACCTTGAAAAGTACAGCAGCTGGCACACAGGGGCTGGCATCCTGTGAACAGGCAAGAGGAGTTACTGATTGGAGGAGGGAGAGGAGTTGGGAGATGGTAGAGCTGGTAGAGCTAAAGGATCATTAGCAACAGGAGATGGAGGGCAAGGTACAATTTTACTCACACTGGGCATGGCTGGATCTACCTCATTTCGAACATTTGAAAGTTCCTACCATGAAGTTTCATATGCAGGGGACTTACTGTATATCATTTGTTCGTTTTCTGATGTGAATACTGAATAAGTCCCCATGAGGGAAAAATCAGGGTAGTGTAGCAGGTTAAGAGGGTGGGATGGGTGGAATTTTGTAGCTGATTCTTTGGTAGATTGTTTGTTTTTGCCCCAAGGCAGCACTAGCTCAGATAAGATATTGCATCCTTAGGCTATCGTTAAGGTGTGTGCATGGGAAGAGAGAAAAAGCGATTTTGTGGTCAAATAAACTTGGGAAACACCAGTCTAAACAGCTTTCCAATGCAGGACTTCTCAAAGCCTTTAATATGCCAATGAGCCTGTAAGGTTCCAAGGGGGCCACAGCCTCGCTCCATGGTGGGGTGCTTGTCTCCAGACACACGCATGAGGGTCTCTCCATGGAAACCTTCGAGGGTCCAGGTGATGTCCCACGTGCAGTTGCTCTTCTCTCCAGGCAGTGTGTTGACCAAACAGGGATTACTATTCTCTGCATTTTCCAGACGGATAGACAGCCTCAGGAGGTGGTTCCAGGATGCCGGGCAACCAAGCCTGCATTCCTAGCTATGTGTCACCCCAGGGCTAGGCTGGATTACTGTTGCTGCTGTTTAGTCACAATATCTTTTTTGCTTTGTTATTTCTTTTTTTTAAGTTACTATCTCTTATCCAATTCGTTGCGACCCCACAGACTGTAGCCTACCAGTCTCCTCTGTCCATGGGGTTTCCCAGGCAACAATACTGAAATGAGTGGCCATTTCCTTCTCCAGAGGTCTTCCTGACCCAGGGATTGAACTCGCGTCTCCTGTTTGGCAAGCAGATTCTTTACCTCTGAGCTGCCAGGGAAGTCCACTAGGCTGGATCCCCCTCAGTAAATGGATTAGTCTCCTTCGCTTCATGAGGGAGTCAGGAGATTCCCTTTCTCACTGAATTTCTCAGACTTGTGCCTGAAAGCTGAACCTGCTTTGTGGGTTCTGGTGTCCTAGGATGGTTTGAATTGCCTAGAGCGTAGAGATGGTCTTTCCGGCCGCCACAGTGGCATTGTGAAGTCATCTCCTCATGACGGTTCTTGCTCTGCCTCCCAAACCTTGAGTTGGCCCCGTGTGGTCACACAGCAACTGAGAGGCTGCTTAAACCTCAGAGACTTTCTCTCCACATCTTTCAGTGGGACTGGATCTGGCCCCCAGGAACATCTCATTTATGTGGTGCTGGTTAGAACTTTTGATTGCAAGTGTCAAAAACTCAACAATTAAATAAAAAGAGGACTTCCTGGCACATGAATCCAAGGAAGGGCTGGAGAACCAAGCCTCAGGAAGGGCAGCTACTCTGCTGGGTCAGGAACAGTTAGAACCAGGGCATGGAATGTCCCAGAACACTGTTTCTGCCTCATTTCTTGGCCTTTCTCCACAGGCAACTTTTTTCACTTTTTGCTGGAGACTGGCTCTCCTGAGGTAGGATCAATGATGACGCCGTCTCAGGTTCTTAATACCACAGTTTCAGCTCCCAGAGCATGATTGCTGTGTTTTCTGACCGCAAGCCCAAATCCCAGGGAAGGTGTTCATTGGTCCAGATGGATCAAATGGCCACCTGGGGAACTATCAGCTAGACCAGGGGTGAGGAGAGAAAAATGACAGGAGGGGCTATCTAGTTAGCTGTGGAAGGGAGGACATTTCTAGAGAGGCCAACAAGCGGACCTTCCCAACCATCCATGGAAGCTAATGATGGTCAGGTGGGTCTCTCCCATTCTAAGTCTGGTTTTCACTTCACCTGTGAAAACTGATCATTTAGTATAACGAATTTCTCCTTTATTAAAGTTAAATACTGTCTTTGTCCTTGAAACATGGAAAAAGGTTAATTTGCGGTGGAGCTAAAAATAGTATCACCTCGTAGAATTCCTGGAAGGATTAAATGATGGAACACAAGTGCCTGCCACATAGTAATCACTCGCGCCATGCCAGCCGGCATTCTTACAAACAATGAGCTGGGTGTCTAGTTTGGGTGCCTATCTTCCTAATGTGTGTGTGCATCTCTGGGGGATCCCAAAAGTGAAGCTGCAGCAGTGTCCTAGGGAGGATCAGATTCTCTGCCCTTCCCCTGCAACCTCTACCCCCAAACCACAGTTAGCATGGATTTGTTTCCTGAGCCAGCCTCATTTCCTCAGAAAAGGACTTCATTTTCCCAGGAAGTGGTTTCTTTCATTGAAGATGATTGCAGCTGTCTCACAGACCAGGCTTTCCCTGTGCTGTGTCCCAATACCCACAGCTCTCACTTCCTGGCCGAACAGGCAGACAACTGCATAGAGCATGCCAGTCCTGCCCTGTGTTTTCTAGACCGTGGATGGAATGCAGACGTGAGGCTGGCTGTGCCCCTAGAGCAATAGGGGGGTACCTAAAACCACTGGTTTTCCAAGAAGGAATGCATAGAGGAGGCATATGGTTTTTATAACTGACAAGACATCCTGATTCATTAGAACGACCAGAACTGTGTATGAGTGAAAGCTATGCCGGGGACTCCCCCTGAATTTACAGCTATGACCACGCTGGCTGCTGGCGCCTCCAGCAAATCATCTAGCTTCTCCGGCTAAGTTATCAAATCTCTGAAATTGAAATGAAATTGATTCTGAGGAGTCAGTGAGACAAGGGCTGTGAAATGGCCCAGCACTTGCCTGACACACAGGGAGGGGACACAGCTCCCGGTCCCCTCGAAGGATTGGAGAACCAGAGGGGCCACTCCCCGCCCTCTGCCAACCCATGTCAATCGACAGTCAAATTGTTCTTTAAGTACCACTTTTCCTTTAATCAGGCTGTTCTTCACTGGGGCTGTTTTAATTAAGGGTCCGCTGTCAACACAAAACATATGTTCTGAAGTCTTGCTTTGGTTACTAATGATGCCCGGGATTATTAAGTCTGGAAGGAATTTCCAGCTCCACTTTGCTTGGTCTTTCCTCTCTGCCCCCTGCCCCTCGAGCCCCCCATTCTGCTCCCATCTCAGCTTTCACCCACTTACCATCCTTCTGTGGTGTGGTTACCCTCCTGGAAACTGACCTAGGAAAGCAGTCTGCTTGGATCAAAATTCAGGGTATAATGTCCCCAGATAAGGTTCTGACCATATCCCATTCCTAGTGTCAATTCTTTCCTTACATTCAGGCTTTAATTTGCTGTTTCTTTAAAATATGTTCTATTTAAAAATTACACCTATACACTCACATGACTGTATATAAGCACGCACACATGTATGCACGAGTATGTATATATAACTCACACACACACATACAAGCATATGTGCATACATATATGCATACTTACATGTTCACAATATGTATCATGCATACACACATGTGTACACATATGTACACGCATATGTTTACATATACACATACACATTTTTCACCCCCTGTGAACTGGAGAACAGGGCTGACTGATCTCGTGGTGGCTGGGCTCAGCCTCTTCCCAATTGTCCCAGGTGTATAAAATGACTGTGTCCCGGTATTTACAGTCTGTGCTAATTCCTTCCCCTTGAGTGAGGGCTGTAGTCAGTGACCTGTGTACTAAGCAACCAAATGCAGTGAAAATGATGATGTTGCTTCTGAGAGTGGGTTACAGAAAATGTACCTTTTGTCGCACTAGGACTCTCTCTTGCCGGGCTACCCGTGTGCTCTGAGGAAGCCAGCTGCTGTGTAAAGAGGCCAGGCATGGAGGAAGCTGATAGCCTCATTGCCACTCCAAAGCCTGAGATGGAACCCATGCCCATCTGGGCCTCGGGGTGACTGTAGCCCTGGTTGCCTTGATCACACAGCCTAGGGAGGCACTGGAGGCGGAGGACCCAGCCAAGATGTGCCCAGGTCGGTTCCTGACCCACTGAAACAGAGATGATTAATGTGTGTCGTTTTGAACTCCTAAATTTGTGGTGATTTGTTATGCACAATAGATAACTAATATTCCTAAGCATTTTAGTTTAGCCCCAGATTTGCAAACTCTTGAGAAAATGCACATCTGGCAAATGGCAGAAGATGGACTCTTCCAGAAAGCAAAGATAACCATAGTTCCTGTCTTAGAGGACTGTTGTGAGATGAGATGAGGTAACACTTGCTCAATGAAACACCTGTTGCAGCCTATGGCGGGTGCCATGTCATCATTAACTATTGGCATTAAGGCCGGGCTTGTGAATCCCCCTCTCGGCAGACTTTTCTTGGCTTCAGCACATCCCTCACTATGAAGAGTTCCTCACTCTTATCCAAAGCTCACAACACACCTACCAGAGGGCTCACCGTTCTGTGCTCTAGTTACTTGTTTGTTTACATTCAACCCTTTCTCTCCCTTGTACTATAGAGTTCACCTTTGTGTCTGTAGCACCTGACCAAAGGCCTCGCTGGAGTCAGTGTTTAGAACTCACTCCTTCCACTCTCTGTTCCAGGTACTTCCTGTTGAAAGACACTTCCTGGCTTTGTTGTCTGGAATGTTGGGAGAACCCTGTCCATTGCCCCTTGGATGATTTAACCCTGTGTTAGTCAGTTTGGGTTGTTATAACAAAGTACTGCAAACTTGATGGTTTATCAACAGCAGAGTCTTGCAGTCCTGGAAGCTAAGTCCACAATCAAGGTGCTGACTGCTTTGGCATCTGGTGAGGGTTCTCTTCTTGGTTTACATACAGCTGCCTTCTTACTGTGTCCTTACGTAAAGGAAAGAAAGAAAATGTCCTTACATTTTGGCCTTTTCTTATTAAGGCGCTAATCTTATTCATGAAGGGATCCATCTTTATGACCTAATTGCCTTTCAATGCCATCACACTGGGGATTAGATTCCAACATATGAGTTTGGCCGGAGGTGGCACACAAGTATTCAGTTTGTAACAAATGCCAAAGAAAGTTCACTTTTGAAGGAAATAAAAGTTGAGAGGAGTCATGTAGAAAAAGTGGGGCTTGCCTCGGGAAGTTCTTGGCCCTGAAAGGCCAGGAACATTAAAGTTCCCCTTCATTTTGCTGAGGAAGAAACGCCCTTTTGAGAGGAAGACTGAAAGTCAGGCAGCTTTAGAGCTGGCAATGACCCTGGAGATAGCCTGGTGCTGCTTGGTACTATTACAGATGAGCACATGGAGACAATTTGAGGGCAGGCGCTTCAGCTACACAGCTAGTATGAGGCAGAGAGAGCAGAGCCGCGACTCAAACCCAGGGACTTGTCTGTCACTGCAAATCAAGCTCTGAGCATTAGGGTATCCCTAAGGGCACCCTGAGGTTCTGGGTAGATAAATATGCAATCTGGAGTGGACTCACTTAGGAGAAAGCTTCTGTCTCCCCACAACCCTGACCCAAGCCAAGGGGAAAAGAATGTGCTATGTTTCTTTCCTAAAGACTTCTTCCTCGTTATTTCCATCTAAAATTTTATCCACAATATTTTCTATCTGTCTTCTTTTCTGACTGCGAAAGTGATGAATGCTCATTCAAACTTAGACTTTTGGAAAAAAGAAAAACAGGAGTTTGTGTACAGAACAACATTTCTCTTTTGACTAATGTGTCCACAGTGCTTAGCCTAGAATGGAGTTATTGCTTGGTCGCTGTGTTGTGTCTAACTCTGTTGTGATCCCAAGGACTGTAGCCCTCTAGCTCCTCTGTCCATGGGATTTCCCAGGCAAGAACACTGGAGTGGGTAGTCTTTCCCTTCTCCAGGGGATCTTCCCAACCCAGGGATCAAACCTGTGTCTCCTGCATTAGCAGGCAGATTCTTTACCATTGAGCCACAAGGGAAGCCCTAAGATGGAGTAGGTAATAAATTAATATTTATTTAATATGTAAACAAGTTATTGCCAAGAGGTTAGATTATGAGAGGGCATTAATTTTTATTCTATATACTTCTGTATGATTTGAATTTTAAAATCATCAGCCATGCATATTTTTGAACACAAATAACTGATATAGCTTGGTTGCCAAACTGCTGAAGGTAGGGTGTAAATAATTAGAAAATTAGTAGGAAACAAAGTTGCTATATGTATTGGGCGTCCCTAATAGCTCAAACAGTAAAGAATCTACCTGCAGTGCAGGAGACCCAGGTTCAACCCTTGGATCAAAAGTAGAAGAACATGGCAACCTACTCCATTATTCTTATCTAGAGAATCCCATGGACAGAGGATCCTGATGGGCTACAGTCCATGGGGTCGCGAAGAGTCAGCACAAATGAGCACCTAACACTGGCTATTTGCATCAGTTTCCTAGGGCTGCTGTAACAAAGTATAGCTCCCCATTGGCATCCACAGGGAACTGGAACCAGGAAGCCTGGCAGATGCTCAAACACAGGGATGCTGAAGTCCCGTGTATAAACTGACATAGTATTTGCATATGACCTATGCATATCTTCCCATATACTTTAAATTACCCACAGATTACTTATAATACCTAATATACATAAATGCTATGTAAATAGCAAGCAAATGTAAGTGATATGCAAATTGTTGCTAGTGGGCTGCAAATTCAAGTTTTGCTTTTTGGAACTTTCTGGAATGAAAAAGATTGTTTTCTATCCATCATTGGTTGAATCCATAGACGCAGAGCCCACAAATACAGAAGATCAGCTGTGCCACAAACGGGGTGGCTTGCAAACAGAATTGCTATCTCACAATGTAGAGGCCAGAAACCTGAAATTAAGGCATAGGCATGACCACACCTGCAGGGGAGCCCTTCCATGCCCTCCCCACCTTCCGAAGTTTTGCTGCCCGCCTTCGGCATAACTTGACTCACAGTTCCATAAATTCCAGACTCTGCTTTCATTGTCACGTGGTGTTGTCCCCTCCTGGGTCTCTCTTTCTACAACCATCTTCTTGCAAGGGCACCAATCCCTACATTAGATCAGGGATTCACCCTGCTTCAGTATAAACTCATCTTAAATTAACTAATTACATTTGTAATGACCCTACTTCCAAATAAGGACACACTCTGAGGATGATTAGGACTTCAGTACATATTTTTTGTGGGGAACACAACTCAACTCAGAACAGGGTATATCCTCCCAGTAAAATGCAAATGCTTCTAAAGCACACCCCACCCAATCCAGTGCATGAGACTTCTCTTCTGTAGAGATGACTTTCTGATCCAAGTAAGTAAGATGGGGTGAAACCAGATTTTCAGGGGTATAGAAAACTACATGTGCCAGATGACCCGGGAACCAGGTAGTGGTGATGAGTGGAAGGAAGGAGAGAGACGGATGCTGACCACACTGGGAGGGATGAAGGTGGGGTGTGGGTGGGACTGGGTCAGGAATGGCCTTGATTTCATATCCAGGATCTGGGGCTGTATCTCATCAAGGGAACCTGGGAAAATCTTAAGCACAACAGTGATGGAATGAGAGTTATCCCCAGCTTACCAAGACAGTCCCAAGAATAGTGACATCTGTGAATTAGTTCAGTTCAGTTTAGTTGCTCAGTTATGTCCAACTCTTTGTGACTCCATGGACGGCAGTACGCCAGACTTCCCTGTGCATCACCATCTCCTGGAGCTTGCTCAAACTCATGTCCGTCAAGTCAGTGATGCCATCCAACTGTCTCATCCTCTGTCATCCCCTTCTCCTCCTGCCTTCAATCTTGCCCAGCATCAAGGTCTTTTCCAATGAGTCAGTTCTTCACATCAGGTGGCCAAAGTATTGGAGCTTCAGCTTCAGCAACAATGCTTTCAATGGGTATTCAGGACTGACTTCCTTTAGGATTGACTGATTGGATCTCCTCGCAATCCAAGGGACTCTCAAGGGTCTTCTCCAACACCACAGTTCAACAGCATCAGTTCTTCGGTGTTCAGCTTTCTTTATGGTCCAACTGTCACATCCATACATGACTACTGGAAAAACCATAGCTTTGAATAGACAAACTTTTGTCAGCAAAGCAATGTCTCTGCTTTTTAATATGCTGTCTAGGTTGGTCATAACTTTTCTTCCAAGGAGCAGGGATCTTTTAGTTTCATGGCTTCAATCACCATCTGCAGTGACTTTGGAGCCCAAGAAAATAGTCTCTCACTGTTTCCATTGTTTCCCCATCTATTTTCCATGAAGCGATGGGACCAGATACCATGATCTTCGTTTTTTGAATGCTGAGTTTTAAGCCAGCTTTTTCACTCTCCTCTTTCACTTTCATCAAGAGGCTCTTTAATTCTTCTTTGCTTTCTGCCATAAGGATGGTGTCATCTGTGTATCTGAGGTTGTTGATATTTCTCCCAGCAATCTTGATTCCAGCTTGTGCTTCTTCCAGCCCAGCATTTCTCATGATGTACTCTGCATAAAAGTTAAATAAGCAGGGTGACAATATGCAACTTTGGCATACTCCCTTCCCAATTTGGAACCAATCCGTTGTTGTTCCGTATCTGGTTCTAGCTGTTGCTTCTTGACCTGCATACAGATTTCTCAGGAGGCAGGTAAGATGGTCTGGACTTCTGTGGATAGACTGCATTAAAAATAATAATAATAATATGAGCACTGGTTATGTGCTAGAGACTTGATGTAAGTCATCTCATTGAACCTGAACATGGTTAGCATTTTTATCCACATCCTACAGAGAGAAATGGAGGCTTAAAGAGGCTGAGTGGCATCTCTGAGGTTACAGATTCAGGTAAAAAGACTGGAATTAGAACCTGAGGTGGTCTAGTTCAAAACCTGAACTCTTAACCAAACTGTAATCCTTATTCTTAATATTTTCACTCTGGATTTAACCACAGAAGTCTTAGGTTGGTAAGAATTTATGTGACTACAAAAGACCTTCAACTGATACTTTGCAATGCTCAAGTTTCCCTGAATGGGCCCAGAAGGGACAGAGGTTAAGGAGCCTCGTTCCAGAACTTCCTCTAAAGCTGAAGGCTGCTGAGGCCCAGAAAGGAAAAGGCCATACTGAGACCTCCTTATTGAATTTGAAGCAGAGGCAGAAATTCCTTTCAACTTCCTGTATGAATCCAGCTGGGAAGAAATAACCAGAGAGACATAAGCATAGTTGGATCAGTTACTTGCAGATCTAAATCTTGGCATTGCCTCACATATTGACTATATAATGCTGGAAAGGCCAGATCCTCTCTATGAATTTCAATGTGTTTGTCTGTAAATTGCAGGATAGTCATTCCCATGTTGCAAAGTTATTTTGCCTTTCAAAGGAGTTATATGTTGGGGGCACATTACAGGTACTCAACAAATGTAGCCATTAGTATCTTCATTCTTGTTGCTGTATCACTGTCTTTATTGTTACATGACCTTACCAAAGCAAGTTTTAATCAAGGAAAAACTTTACTGATGAGATGGTTGGATGGCATCACCAACTCGATGGACATGAGTTTGAGCAAACTCCGGGAGTTGGTGATGGACAGGAAAGCCTGGCATGCAGCAGTCCATGGGGTCACAAAGAGTTGGACATGACTGAGTGACTGAACTGAACTGAACTGAACACCATTTTGAGGCAGTGGGTGAATCCTTGCTCTATAATCGTGGGTTGGGTGCATGCTTAGTTACTCAACCATATCCAACTGTTTGTGACCCCATAGACTACAGCCCGCCAGGCTCCTCTGTCCATTGGATTATCCAGGCAAGAATACTAGAGTGGGTAGCCATTCACTTCCCCAGGGAATCTGCCTGACACAGGGATCAAACCCATGTCTCCTACATTGCAGGTGGATTCTTTACTCTCTGAGCCACTAGGGAAGCCCAATAATGGGTTAGTTAGTTAGTTAGTGCCAGTCACACAGTCATATCTGATGGGATGTAGCCCACCAGGCTTCTCTGTCCATGGAATTCTCCAGGCCAGAATATTGGAGTAGGTTGCCATACCCATCTCCAGGGGATCTTCCCAACCCAGAAATCAAACCTGAGTCTTCTGCATTATAAGTTTTTCTTTACCATCTGAACTACCAGGGAAGGACAACCATGGGTTAGATGAAGTTAATTTTTCTTGACATAGTTGGAAAAGTCAAGCATCCCTGTGAATGCAAGGAGAGTCAGCTGTGTTAAACCATGGCAACAGAGAGAGTTGGCTGGTGATAAATACCATCTCCTTCCAGAAAGCCCTTAGCAAACTCCTAGGCCTGTATGAATTTTGAAAAGCAGAATTTTTCATGGATCTTTTGGGAAAATGGTATCCAAGGATGAATGGTGGTCACAGGGAAAGTCAGTGACACTGTCTGCTGAGAGGCAGTCAAGACATTGATGGGGACATGTGTGCAGACCCTTTTGTTTGATGCCTCTGCATCTGCCATGTTACGGTTTCATGGGACAAGGGGGAATATCTCCTAACCAAGCAGAAGTAACATGACTAGGAAACATCAAAACCCTCTCCTGAGGTGTCCCAGAGGACCCAGAAAAGATGAGAAGCTTGTTGTGTACCTCATATAAAAGCATTCATTTGTTGAAGCTGAAACTCCAATACTTTGGCCACCTCATGCAAAGAGTTGACTCATTGGAAAAGATCCTGGTGCTGGGAAGGATTGAGGGCAGGAGGAGAAGGGGACAACAGAGGATGAGATGGCTGGATGGCATCACTGACTAGATGGACATGGGTTTTGGTAGACTCCGGGAGTTGGTGATGGACGGGGAGGCCTGGCGTGCTGCGGTTCATGGGGTCGCAAAGAGTCAGACACAACTGAGCAGCTGAACTGAACTGAACTGTGTGCCTCATATAAAGCATTCATTTAACTGCCTCTGCAATTAATTAGCTCTGTTCTTGCCAAATTTCAGTCACCAAATACTTTCATCAGACCCTCTGCTCCCTAGTCTTGCTAGGTACTCAGAGGAGGCTGTCTTGACACTGAAAGTGGCTCTTACTATTAGTTTCAGGGTCCACATGAGGTTTCTTTTAAGGAATTTGAATGGAGTGTCAACTTAAGAAAAATCGAGGCTGGAGCTCTCTTTTTGGCTCGGCTGCTCCTTCTATACGCGGTTGCATTCAAAGGTGGCTTAGTTACATAATAGCTAAGTGCCTAAAACAAAAGTTATTCCATCTAGCAGGTGATGGAGAGGACCAGGTGAGTTTAGGAGGAGTTCTTGTGGATAATTACTATTTGGAAGGATTTAAGAGGACTCAAGGGCTTCCCTGGTGGCTCAGACTGTAAAGAATCTGCCTGCAATGCAGGAGACCTGGGTTTGATCCCTGGGTCGGGAAGATTCCATGGAGAAGGGACTGGCTACCCACACCAGTATTCTTGCCTGAAGACTTCAATGGACAGAGGAGCCTGGTGGGCTATAGTCCATGGGGCAGGAGGAGAAGGGGGTGACAGAGAATGGGGTGGTTGGATAGCATCACTGACTCAGTGGACATGAGTTTAAGCAAACTCAGGTGTTGGGGCCCAGCCGGCTGATGCAATCAGCCAGAGCTATTACGGTCGGAGCACTGCAAGCCTGCTGCCATATAAGGCGCTGATCACGCGCCAGCCATACATTCAGCTGCAAATCACCAAAAGGATCATGCGGAACGTATATCCGACAGGCCAATCACCCACAAGACACGTACTCCCTATATGCCTGTCAGAGCTCCTCCCTTCCTTTCCCCTCCCTCCCTTCCTTTCCCCTCCCTCCCTTCCTCCCCCTATATAATCGCCTTGCGCTCAATAAAATTTTGCAGCTTGATCAGAATCTTTGTCTTGCTGCCATTCTTTGCGCCTCTTGTCCCAACCCTTTCATCCATTTTCAGGTGGATTCGGCGCCTCCGTTGATTGCTCTGCGGGCCAGAGCGACTGCGCCCAGCTTGCGGCCAGAGCACTCAGGGACACAGTGAAGGTATACTGCAGTCCATGGGGTCACAAAGAATCGAATAGACAGCGACTGAAGAACAGCAAAGGGGAAAGAGGATGGAGGATAAATTAGAAGTTAACATATACATACTACTATATACAAAATAGATAACCAACAAGGACCTAGTGTATAGCACACGGAGTTCAAAAATTTTAAAACAATGTTACTCTTTTCACTAAATTTTTGGCTGTTTTCAAAAAAGTATTTTTAATAAAAATATGTTATTTATACACATAGTGAGTTTTAATTAATATTTTAAGTGGATTAACACATATTGAAAACATTTCTTGTTTTAATTTCTAAATATTAATGGATATGACCCCCATAAGCAAAATATCTTCAGAGTCTTCAGTAATTTTTAAGAATATTAAATAGAGTTGAGAACAAAAGTTCACCCTGGTGGGATTTGAATAGCCTATTTTATTGGAGGAGCCCAGTTTTCAGCATTCATGTGTCTTTTCTTTTGGGTTGTGTGGTACATTGTATTATTTGTTCATGCATTTTTATTCCCTCCATGCCCTTGCTACCCTCCCTGGGAGAAGGGTACTTCCCTGCCTTTCTGAAGCTGCTCTGGCCAGTGACTTGCTTTGGGCAATGGAATGTGAGCAGATGGGATTGGGGCAGAGACTTTTCATGCATTTGTGTGTGTGCTTAAGTTTGCCCTCTGGTTCTCTGCCATCCCCCATAAGAAGAACCTGAGTCTAGTAGCCACTAGCTCCAAATCCAGGGAGAAAGTGTTGATCTAATCTGCAACCTGGAACTTCAGGGAACTGTTGAGATGAACTGAACCTTAGTCATTCTGCATACCCAGGAGCATGAAAAACAAATGTTTGTGACTGTAATCCAGCGAGATCTGGATCTATAGACTGCATTTGTGTCCCCACAAAATTCACGCACTGAAACTTAAGAGCTATTAGGAGGTAGGGCTTTGGGGAGGCGATTAGAACATGAGAGTGGAACACTCATGAACGGGATTAGTGTCCTTATAAAAGAGACTCCAGAGAACTCCCTTGCCGCTTCCGCCATGCAGGGACACGGGAAGAAGTCATCCATGAGAAGCCATCTGTGAACGAGTAAGTGGGCTCTCAGCAGACGCCAGGTCTGCTGGTGCTTTGACCCTGGACTCCTCCGCCATGAGACATCAAGCCCCATTGTTCATAAGCCACTCGGCCCATGGCATTGTGTTGTAGCAGCCCAGACAAACTCAGCTGGGGCTGTTACATAGTCCTAAGGCAGCAGAAAGCCCCTGGTCAGAGACTTTCAGAGAGGAATTGTATAACCTTCTGCCTCAGGGATGGAAGTAGAGGTAAGAACACGGTTGGCCGCTGACCTTTCTCAGACCTGATGGGAGAAAGGGCCTGAGGCAGGTGGCATCATCATGAGGCATGTAAAGTTTCACTCAATACCACTGCGGTCCTTCTAACCTCAACTGTGCCTACTGGCCCAGGCGTGGAGCCTTTCTGACTGAACATCCAGAGAACGTGGACCTCCTGTGCAAGGTGCAGAACAGAATCTGGGGCGATCTTTATCTATCGACTTTAAGCCCGTCCTCCTGGGTTCAGCCCACACTGCGACTCCCCTTCCAGTGGTTCTCAGTACCTTTGATGAATGGTTCTTTCTAGCATTTTAGTTGGCACATCGGTCCTGCTGGGCCTCCCTCATTGCCTGCTTTGGGTTTCTGCCTTCTCTGGTTTGCTAAACGAGGAATCTGAAGATCTATTTATTCAGCTTTCGAAATCTGTTGCTAGTCATTTTTCTCTCCAATTCCTCTTTTTGGTGGATACCTGCTTTTGAAATTTGCCATCACTTTACCATCTCATAGCATCTACTGTGGATATGAATGTATGAATTCGGAACACAAGTTCAACCAGATGTCTCTAGAATGAATGTTTTAAAAAAAATAGCTTTATTAAGATGTAATTTACATACCAAATAATTTATTCATTTCAAGTGTACAACTCAATGGCTTTTATTACATCACAGAGTTGTGCAGCCATCACCACAACCTAATTTTAGGTATTTCCTCATCCCCTTAGCCACCACCTTTAAACCTCCCCTTCTTCCCCTAGATGTAAATAACCACTAATCTACTTTCTGCCTCTACAAATTTGACTATTACAATCATTCTATATATATATGTCATTATACAATATATAGACTTTTGTACTGACTTCACTTACTTAGCATGATGTTTTCCTGGTTCATCCATTTGAGAGCTTGTCATTCTTCATTCCTTTTTATTGCCAAACAATATTTGAATATATCACACTTTGCTTATCCCTTTGTCAATTGATGGACAAGATGACTTTTAAAAATGTGAATCATACCTCACCACTCCCTTCCACAAAATCCTCTAGTGCACTAATAACAGAACTATCACACCAGGCAGTCTTGCAAAACTCAACCATATCCCCCTTTCTAATCTCAGTTATCATAAATCTTTCCCTTGGCTCATTACACACCAATCATACTCATCTTTTATTTCCCATTCCTTGAAAACTCCAAGCTTATACCAACCTCGGGGCTTTTGCACTTACTTTATCTTCTGACTAGAGTACTTTTCCCTTAGATGGTTCCTCCTTTCTCATCCCTGGTGTTTTCTCCTGTAAGAGGCCTTTTCACGTTCTCTTCTTAGCGCACTCCCTCACTTTTTTCCACACCACATTTCAATTTCCTTTTTAGCCTCATCACTTCCAGTTATTACCTAATTCATTGCTTCTCTTGTATACTGTCTTTCTCCCTCGTCTGGAATGTAAATGTCAAGAAGGGATGTGCTTGCTGACACCGTTACTGCTCTATGTCCAAGAACGTCGGAGCCTGGTGGGCGGCTGTCTATGGGGTCGTACAGTTAGACATGACTGAAGCGACTTAGCAGCAGCAGCAGCAGCAGGACATGGAATGGACCTGGCACAAAGTGGGTGCTTGATAAGTCTTCTTTCAATGAATGGATGTTTTAACGTCATTTTTACATCTTTTGGTTCTGGGAAAATATCTCTCATCACTTTCTATGGTAGGCAGAATTATGTCCCCTGCTCAAGATGTGTACGAAAATATCTCCAAAATCTGTAAATATGCTCAGTTACATGGCAAAGGGACTTTGCAGATTGATTGAGATTATGCCCACTGAAAAGGGGAGAATTCTCCTGGATCATCTAGGTGGGCTTAATCTAATCACATAAGTCCTTGAGAGCAGTGGCAGTTTTCTAGCTGGGTTTGGCAGTCAGAGAGATTTTTGATGATGTAAGAAGGATCAGAGAGAAACGTTATGCTGCTAGGCTTTGAAGAGGGAGGAAGGCACCACCAGCCAAGCAGTGCAGGCAGCTTCTTGAAGATGGAAAAGGCGAGGAAGTGATTTCTCCCCTGGACCCTCTAGAAGGAAGGAAGTTGCTGACACCTTGATGTTAGCAGAATAAAAGCCACATCTTACTTCTGATGTCCAGAACCATGAGATAATTAATGTGTCCTATTTAAAGGCAAGTTTGTGATAATTTGGTACAGCAGCAATAGGAAACTATTGCTTATCCTTGCCTCTATTTTCCCTTTTATTTGCCTCCAATTTGACTGAATTTAAATCAGAATTTACCTGAATTCACCTGATAGTAACTTGGCTAAGTTTTCACTCAAAATGGAATTTTTTTAATTGTATTTTTTTAACTTTTTATTTTTTAATTTTTTTTGAGGTCCTTGGTGTCTACTTACACCATGACTTCCATGCCTTGAGTACATTTTTTCCAGTCATTCCTGTGAGCTAGAAATAGTTATCTGTGAAAATCATTCTCTGTTCAAGATGAATAAGGCCAAATTCCTTTTCTTGTATAACTCATATCGTCATCAGTGTTTCAGCGTTCAAGTAAAAATGGTCACGTTGTATTTCTTTTTTCTTTCTTTTTTTTGTTTTTGATTAGTTTTGCCATACAATGACATGATATCGCCATGGGTTTACATATACGCCCCCTCCAGAACCCCCCTCCCTCCTCCCTCCCCCCGGGAAATCTTGGTGCACCAGCACCAAGCATCAATCCTGGGCTGGCGATTGATTATACATATGATAATTAACATGTTTCAATGCCATTCTCCCATATCATCCCACCCTTGCCCTCATCCACAGAGTCCATGAGTCTGTTCTATACATCTGCGTTCCTTTTGCAGTCTCGCATGCAGGGTTCTCGTTACCATCTTTCTAAATTCCATATATATGCATTAGTATAGTGTATTGTTGTTTTTCCTTCTGGCTTACTTCACTCTGGATAATAGGCTCCAGTTCCGTCCACCTGAGTAGAACTGCTTCAAATGAATTTTTTTTTTAGTGCTGAGTAATATTCCATTGTGTATATGTACCACAGCTTTCTTATCCATTCTTCAGTTGATGGGCATCTAGGTTGCACCAGTCAGAATGGCTGCCATCCAAAAATCTACAAGCAATAAATGCTGGAGAGGATGTGGAGAAAAGGGAACTCTCTTACACTGTTGGTAGGAATGCAAACTAGTACAGCCACTATGGAAAACAGTGTGGAGATTCCTTAAAAAACTGCAAATAGACCTGCCATATGACCCAGCAATCCCACTGCTGGGCATATATACCGAGGAAACCAGAATTGAAAGAGCCACGTGTACCCCATTGTTCATCGCTGCATTGTTTACAATAGCCAGGACATGGAAGCAACCTAGATGCCCATCAACTAACGAATGGATAAGAAAGCTGTATTTTTTTAACTTTTTAAATTATTTTTTAAACTTTATTTTCATTTGAAGGATAATTGCTTTATAGTATTGTGGTGGTTTCTCTCAAACATCAACCTGAGTCAGCCAATTTTTATTGGCATATACTTGCTTTTACCATGTGGCATTAGTGGTAAAGAACCCGCCTGCCAGTGCAGGAGACCTAAGAGACACAGGTTTGATTCCTGGGTCTGGAAGATCCCCTGGAGGAGGGCATGGCTACCCACTCCAGTATTCTTGCCTGCAGAATCCCATGGATAGCGGAGCCTGGTGGGCTACAGTCCATGGGGTCGCAAAGAGTGGACACGGCTGACCCAACTTAGCACGCATGCATGCACGCATAGTTGCTTTACAACATTGTGTTCAATTCTGCTGTACAGAAAAGTGAATGTTATATGTAAACATATGTCGTTTCTCTCTTAGATCCCCTTCTGGGTCAGCACAGAGCACTGAGTAGAGTTCCCTGTGCTATTCATCTCCCACCCCCGCTACCCCCACACAGTATACATTAGTTAGTTCTCTACATCTGTGTCTCTATTTCTGCTTATGAACAAGTTCATCTGCAGCATTTTTCTAGGTTCCACACATAAGCAATATTACACGACATTCGTTTTTCTCTTTCAGACTTGCTTCACTCCGTATGACAATCCCTAGGTCCATCTATGTCTCTGCAAATGGCACTAGTTCATCCCTTTTGATGGCTGAGTAATGTTCTCCTGTATATATGTACCACATCTTCTTTATTTGTTCCTCTGTTGATGGACGTTTTGGTTGCTTCTGTGTTCTGGCTATTGTAAACAGTGCTACAATGAACACTGGGTGCATATATCGTTTTGAATTATGGTTTTCTCTGAGTATATTACCCAGAAGTGGGATTTGTTGAAGCATACAGTAGATCTAGTTTTAGTTTTTTCCCATCTAAGGAGGCAAAAGACCTATACTCAGAAAACTATAAGATACTGATGAAAGAAATCATAAACAACAGAAACAGGTGGAGAAATGTACCATGTCCCAAAGCACCATCTTATCCAAGCTAGAATTCAGGTTTCTTTTATATTAAAAGGGGAGAAATGTGGCTGATGGTTGCAAACTTCTTGAAATCCTTTGTCCTTACAATTGTCCAAGTAGGTCTGGTCATGATATTTCTGTAAACCTCCAAAAGATAAATGTTATTCTCTGACCTGCAACTTTTTACCTTTATAGGAATGTTAAAGTGTTATACCCTTAAAGATCAGAGCCTTGAGAATGGGCTATCCTATATATTTTAGGCTAGAAGTGACATTCTTTTGCAAAAGCTTCAGAGCCAGCATGACTAAGCACGGACAACAGAGCACAAAGGTTAGAGCTAGATTCAATATGGAGTCAGTTGTGTTCTTCTCCATCACTGTTTCTTTAGACATCCAGCCTCCAATTCAGAGAGAGCTCTCTTCCTCTGGTCCTAGGCACTCGTCCATCTCCTCAGCCCAACTCTCTCTGTTACAGCAGGACAGAAGTGGGCTTTAGCATCTCCACCTGCTGAATTTGAGTTTTCATTCATTCAACAGTTTAACTAGAGATGTTCCAGGCATTGCTACAAGTGCAAAAGACTGACAACAAACAAAAAAACTAAATAAAGCTGTAGTCTGTTGGCTGAACAAAAGTGCTATGGAAAAAAGAATAAAGTGGGTAAGGAGACTGGGGAGAGGCAGTGAGCATGGAACTGTTGGTTTAGGTGGTGATCAGGTAAATGTCACTGTGTGTGTGTTAGTTGCTCAGTCGTGTCTGAGTCTTTGTGACCCCGTGGACTAGAGCCCACCAGGCTCCTCTGTCCATTGGATTCTCCAAGCAAGAATACTGGAGTGGGTTGCCATTTCCTTCTCCAGGGGATCTTCCTAACCCAGGGATCAAACCCGTGTCTCCTGCATTGCAGGCAGATTCTTTACCACTGAGCTGCCAGGGAAGCCCACTGAGGAGGTGATGTTTGAGCAGAGATCTGAAGGAGATGAGAGAGTAAGTCATGAAGGTATCTGGGAGAATAATAGCACCCTAGGAAGACATCCAGTGAGTGCGAAGGCCCTGAGGTGCAGGAGCACCCAGTGTGTCTGAGGTACAGAAAGGAGGCCAGTGTGTCAATAAAGGAATGAGTGAAGGGGAGCATAAGGAGAGTGAAAGACAGAAAGGTAAGAGGTGGCCTGGTGGGGACAATGGACACAGTGAGGACTTGACTTTGGCTTTTCCTGCATGAGATGGGAACCCCGGAGGGATTACAGCAGAGCAGAGCCCTGATCTGACATATTTTGAAAAGGTCACTTCAGTGTTACATTAAGAATATACATACTGGAGAAGGGTGGAATTAGAGAAGAAGAATTGTAGAGATGGCAGCCAGGATCTGAATGGTGGTGGTGGGAAATGCCAGGATACTGAAGATATTTTTTTTTTAAGTATTACAGGAAATTTCGAACATAAAAGTAGAGAGAACAGTAAAATGAAACCACATGCACCCATTACTCAGCTTTCACAGTGATCGTCTCAGGGCGTCTTGTTTCATTTATATTCCCTCTACCTTCCATATTATTTTAAAGCAAATCCAATACACAAGATTATTTCATCTGTAAATATTTCAGCACATATCTCTAAAAGAAATCACCATAATATCTTAATACTATCATTGTACTTCAGTTCAGTTCAGTTGCTCAGTCTTGTCCGACACTTTGAGACCCCATGGACTGCAGCACGCCAGGCTTCCTCGTCCATCACCAACTCCCAGAGCTTGCTCAAACTCATGTCCATTGAGTCATCTAACCATCTCATCCTCTGTCATCCCCTTCTCCTCCTGCCTTCAATCTTCCCCAGCATCAGGGTCTTTTCTAATGAGTCAGTTCTTCATATCAGGTGGCCAAAGTATTGGAGCTTCAGCTTTAGCATCAGTTCTTCCAATGAATATTCAGGGTTGATTGCATTTAGGATGGACTGGTTGGATCTCCTTGCAGTCCAAGGGACTGTCAAGAGTCTTCTCCAACACTACAGTTCAAAAGCATCAATTCTTTGGCACTCACCTTTATGGTCCAACTCTCACATCCGTACATGACTACTGGAAAAACCATAGCTTTGACTAGATGGACCTTTGTCACAAAGTAATATCTCTGCTTTTTAATATGCTGTCTAGGTTGGTCATAGCTTTTCTTTCAAGGAGCAAGTATCTTTTAATTTCATGGCTGCAGTCACCATCTGCAGTGATTTTGGAGCCCAAGAAAATAAAGCCTGTCACTGTTTCCACTGTTTCCTCATCTATTTGCCATGAAGTGATGGGACTGGATGTCATGACCTTTTTTTTTTTTTGAATGTTGATTTTTAAGCCAGCTGTACTTAATAAAAATTAAAAATTAATTACCCAATATCTCCAACCATCAGTCAGTGTTTGAAGGTAGAGATGATAGGATTTACTGATAGACTAGATCTGGGATTCAAAGAAAAAGGAGAGTCAGAATAACTAAAATTTGGGTCCTGTCAATCAGAAGGATTTTTTTTTTTTTTACATTTACTAAAATGGGGAGGACTACAAAGAGAGCAAGTTGAGTGAAAGGAGTGGATAAGGAACTTTGACATTTTGTGATTTGTGATTCAGGTCTGCCTATAGGGATCAACAGTGACTTAAACCAGAATTTTTTCTTTCTCATCTGACAATTCTGAGAATAAATTTATGCAGAGGTGATATGGTGGCTGTGGCATTGGGAAGCCAACTCCTTCTATTTTGATGGCGTTCTGTTTGTTGTTGTACCCCAAACAATGCTTCCTTCTGGAGGTGTAACATGAAAAGTTGAGCTCCACCATGACTCCTATGGGCTTCCCTGGTAGCTCAGCTGGTAAAGAATCTGCCTGCAATGCAGGAGACCCTGGTTCAGTTCCTGAGTTCTATTCCTGGGTCGGGAAGATACCCTGGAGAAGGTATAGGCTTACCCACTCCAGTATTCTTGGGCTTCCTTGGTGGCTCAGTCAGTAAAGAATCCACATGCAATGCAGAGACCTGGGTTCAACCCCTAGGTTGGGAAGATCCCCTGGAAGAGGGCATGACAACCCATTCCAGTATTCTTGCCCGCAGAATTCCCAGGGACAGAGGTGCCAGGCAGATTACAGTCCATGGGGTCGCAGAATCGGACATGACTGAGCAACTAAGCACATGACTCCAACAGCAGAGAGGGTGAGAAGGAGGAACAGGGTGGATACTCCTCTCCTTCAAAGGCAAGAACCAAATGTGGCATATGTCACTTCCTCTCTTGTCCATTGGTCAAGTCAGTCACAAGGCCATACATAGATTCAGGGGAGTAATACAGTCTTTAGCTAAGCAGCTACACACCCAGCTAAAAAACTCAGAGGATCTTAACTACTAGAAGATGCTGGGGTTCAGCCACTAAAAGTTATATATAAGAGGCCAGTGAAGCACTCAGGTAGAATTGTTGAATTGTTTGTATCAAGAGGTGAGGGTCAGTTGGAAATGTACATTGGGGAGTCATCAGCATAGAGAAGGTATTTTGATCCATGACTGACAGTCACTCCAAAAGCTACAAAGGAAGAGAAAAGCTGAACCCTGGGGTACTCCAGTATTTTAGGCTTGAGGACGTGAGGACAGATCAACAAAGGAGACTGAGAAGGAGAAATCACAGTGGGAGGGAAGAACCAGGAGGGAGTGGGGTTTTGGACACTGACCAGTCATTATGTTGGACTTTGATTATTTATCTATATTTCCTTCTTTTGACCATGACTATACCTGCAGGGGAAAGATAGTTACATTTACTTTTATGTATATTTAATTCTTTATCCTCTCTAGCATGATGCCTGGCATGTAAAAGGTACTCAAAGAATATTTTTGAATGGTTGAAGATATGCTTTTCTGTCCAATTTTGATCACAATGTGTGCGCTGCATTTTGTCTGTTAGTGATTAGTATTATCCTGTCCTCCTAAGATCTCTATATACAGAGGGATACAGCCTGGGAAGGACTTTCCCCAGATTCTTCTGCCAGCATGCATCCAGTTAGATTCTGCTAATGGCAGGCACTTGTGTGAGATCTGAAAGTGGAAAAAGGGAAGTTATGAATGAAACCTGGCTGGTTAAATAGGAAATTTATTTAGCAATGAGATGAACGTTTGTTTGTTTGTTTTAATCTGGAAAGGACAAAAGCTGTAACAGAACCGGCATCAGAGAGAAAACAGTTTCACTCCTGTCATTAGAATTCCTCAATAATACACTACAAATATCATCTTTTGCCTCCAGAGAACACAGAAACTCCCCTGCCCTTCAAATTAAGGGACAAAGATCATTTATTTTGTAAGCAAAAGATGGGATTAGAAACCATTGGACTTCAGGAAAAGTTCTTCTAGGTTTAATTGGATAAGGAAATGTTAGACTCACAGTTTTGTAGCCAGCTTCAAAGTTATCTTTCTAAGAACACGGCCAGCTCTGGGCATGCTGACATCACAAACTGGAATTTGTTAAAATCACTGAGTTTCTCATCCAGAAATGAAGAAACTGAGGCTCAGAGGAGAGAAGAGACTGCCTGGTCTTACACAGTCCATTGTTGGACCCAGGCCATTTAACCGTCAGCCCACATCTTATTCCTATCTGGAGAGCAGAAACTCTCAAAAGCAGAAATAATGGGTGTCAGAAAACCAACCTCTGACTAACATCCCAGCCAGATTCATGTACAGTAAGTATGGGGCTCATATTTGCAAGGCTTCCCGGGTAGCTCAGCTGGTAAAGAATCTGCCTGCAATGCAGGAGACCAAAGTTCGATTCCTGAGTCAGAAATTTCCCCTGGAGAAGGAATAGGCTACCCACTCCAGTATTCCTGGGCTTGGCTGGTGGCTCAGCTGGTACAGAATCCACTTCTAGTGCAGGAGACCTGGATTTGATTCCTGGGTTGGGAAGATCCCCTGGAGGAGGGCATGGCAACCCACTCCAGTAATCTTGTCTGGAGAATCCCTATGGACAGAGGAGCCCAGCAGGCTACAGTCCATGGGGTTGCAAAAAGTTGGACATGACTGAGTGACTAAGCACATTCCCCTTCTACTTCTTTTCGATTTCTGAGGAGACTTTTCTCTTTCACTTTGTGGATTAAAAATATTTCTTCCCTCGGTGTCCAGTGTTCTCTTAATGTGCAGAGATAAAGCCTTTTCCAGAAGTATCTCCAGCCCCTTCCTGAGCCCATAGCCCCTGCAGCTAACCCCTCACCGACACTCACCTTCTTTCCTCTCCCTGAGTGTTGCATGACAGTTCAGCTCTCTGAGCTGCTGATTATGCTGTTCCCTCTGCCTCAGCTGACCTTTCCTCCTTTTCTTTTGCCCAGAAATCCATCTTCAAAACCCAGCTCAATTGTAACCTCTCCAGACAAGTAACGCACAGTTTCACTTGTATGTGGCGCCTAATGTAGTCAAACTCATAGAAGCAGGGAGCAGGATGGTAGTTGCCAGGGGCTGGCGGGAGGGGGAGATGTTGGTCAAAGGCTGCAAGCTGTCAGTTAGCCAAGATAAATGAATTGGAGACCAGCCGCACAGTGCCTGTCGCTAGCAGTACTGTATGGTGCATTTAAAATTTGCTACGGGAGGTAGATCTTAAGTGTTCTTACCACACTCACACAAAATAATGGTCATAATAATAAAGGAGTAGGGGAAAGCTTTGGGAGGTGATGGTTATGTCTGTGGCTTAAATAGTAGTGATGGTTTCAATAGAGTATGTATTTGGACTTAGTTGCTCAGTCTTGTCCAACTCCTTGTGACCCCATGGACTGCAGCCTGCTGGGCTCCTCTGTCCATGGATATTCTCCAGGCAAGAACACTGGAGTGGATTGCCATTTCCTTCTCCAAAGTATGAAAGTGAAAAGTGAAAGTGAAGTCGCTCAGCCATGTCAGACTCTTGGAGACCTCATGGCCCGTAGCCTCTCAGGCTCCTCCATCCATGGGGTTTTCCAGGCAAGAGCACTGGAGTGGGGTGCCATTTGTATAATTATGCCCAAACTCATCAGGTTACACACTTTAAATACGTACCCAGCTTTTTATTTGTCAGTCATACTTTAATAAAGTGCTTTTAAAAAAATTGCCACTTCCTCTGGCAGGGCTCTCCAAGGAAGGCTGTGTTGCTTCTTCCTCTATGACCTCATAACCCTTTAACAGTGTAGTTTTTCAGATTCTTTTCCCTTGTAGGTTATTACAAAATACTGAGTATAGTTTCCTGTGCTATCCAGTAGAACTTTGTTGATTATCTACTTTCTATATGGTAGTATGTATATATTAACCCCAAATTCCTAATTTATCCCTCTCCCCACTCCTTTCCTCTCTGGTAATCATAAATCCACTTCCTATGTCTGTGAGTTTATTTCTATTTTACAAATAAGTTCATTTGTATTATTCTTCTTGGATCCACATATAAGCAATGTCATATAATATTTGTCTTTCTCTACCTGCCTTACTTCACTTAGTAAGATAATTAGGTGCATCCATGTTGCTACAAATAGCATTCTTTCATTCTTTTTTGTGACTAAGTAATATTCCATTGTATATACCATATCTTCTTTATCCATTCCTCTGTCAATGGACATTCAAGTTGCTTCCATGTCAGCTACTGAAAATAGTGCTTTTATGAATACTGGGGTGCATAACCTATGAGAAAAAAATCAGGAAAAAACAGATATATATGTATGCATAACTGAATCATTTTGCTGTATACCTAAAACTGACATAACATTGTAAATCAACTACACTTCATATAAAAAATAAAATTTAAAAATAAATTTATTAAAAATTAAAAACAAAAAAGAGAAAGCAAAGAAATAATAAAACAACAGTACAAATGAATTCCTTTTCAGAACTGTTATTCAAGCCCTTTTGGTTTAAAGTTTCTTCAGTGCTTTGGTCTGAATTAAGAATTATGGATTGTCAGATTGTAGAATTTTGCACTCATTCATTCTTTCAGGCACAAACATGAATGGTCTTCTATATGCCTGACATAGTATAGACTCTGCATATAAATGGTCAGAAAAATAAATACAAAAAAGGTAGGGGGAGGGTGTGAGGAAGTGTGTACTTATGAGCTTGGATTCCTCCACCCCATACTGCTTGAGAGCCGAGTTGGGTCCTGATTGTTCCCTAAACTCCATTGCTCACTTCAGGGTGCAATGAAGAAACATGCCTGGATCATTCGCTGCTTCCAGAGTTAGCAGCAGAGACGCACACAAGTTCTGCCACAGGGGCAAAGCTAAGTGCACTCTGCATTGGGGAGTTCATAAGCCATGGGCTCCAGATTCAGTGGTAAAGAATCTGCCTGCAATGCAGGGGACCCAGGTTTGATCGCTGGGTCAGGAAGATCCTCTAGAGAAGGGAATGGCTACCCACTCCAGTTATTCTTGCCTGGAGAATCCCATGGACAGAGGAGCCTGGCAGTCTACAGTCCATGGGGTCGCAAAGAGTTGGACATGACTGAGCAAGTAACACACACCAGATTCCGAAAGAGGGATCAGAACCTAGAATTTTCTTAGTTCCTGACAAATCTCCTTCCTTTCAGTAAAATTCCCTCATTTTATAAGTAGCATGAATTTTTCTTTCTTGTAATCAGTTATTTCTGGGAGGTGATTTTAAATGAATGATCAAGTTTCCTCATCTTACTCTTTATATTTTCCCATATTCTGTATTTGAAGAAAACGTTTTAAAAAAATCAGAAACAAAGTATATTTGGGTCCAGATGCCAGCTGAGGTGAGTGGATGCGTGGTTCTCTGTGGGCTGGAATCCAGCTCGGCCTTGGCACCCAGAGGGGACGTTAGGAGGGGGCAGAGCTGCAGGGGGCCCACTGAGGTGTGGGCAGCTGGCCAGGGCCCCTCAAGAGAAGAGCCTGGGGGTGGAGGAGAGCAATTTGTTTCTCCCTCTTGCAGACCCTTGGCAGCATTGGTGGAAGCCTGACAGGACCTTGGCTGGTCGGCTAAATAAATACAGGGGCAGTCTCTGTGACTGTGGGCTGGTGGACCCAGGACCACATCAGTGACGCAGAGCCAAGGACCCACCTGTGACCACTCGGGTGGATCACAGCCCAGGGCAGCCGAATCTATGTGCTTCCAAGCAGCCCTCCAGGCCAAGATGCCAGGCCTTCTCTCTCAGCCGTGACCTCTAACCGGCTCACTGTCGGGCAGCCCACCGCCGGGTGCCTTCTCTCCCATTGCCCAAGGAGGTATGTTGGCTTCTCTGCTTTCTTTATGTGACTGAAAGGAGATGGCAGCAAATAAAAGAGGAAGGCGGGCAGAGGAAGAGAAGTGAAGCTTCGAGTTCTGTGTCTGCCCTCTGTGAGGCCCGCTGTGTGGGATGAGTAAAGGAAACATCCACGGGGGTTCTCCCAGGCCTCTTCCCAAGCGGCTCAGCCACACGACAGACCGCACCCTTCTTGGGGTCTCTGTTTCGGCCGTTTCTGTTCACTCCGGCTTGCTCTGAGGCCCTGGCATCCCACAGGGCTTGCCTTGTCTGATCTCCACCTTTGCCCTTCCTTCCACACTCTGCCTCTAGTTAACACCTGCTGCTGCTGCTTCGTCGCTTCAGGCATGTCTGACTCCGTGCGACCCTATGGAGCCTGCCAGGCTCCTTGTCCATGGGATTCTCCAGGCAAGAATACTGGAGTGGGTAGCCATGTCCTCCTCCAGGGGATCTTCCTGACCCAGGGATTGAACCCAGGTCTTCTTCCTTGCAGGCAGATTGTTTACCACTGAACCACCAGGGAAGTCCTGATATCACCTAGACATCCTCAATTCTTGCATCCTCAGCCAATTTTCTAGTGGTTCCACCTGCTGGAAAATCCCTACCAGAATGCTCCCCAGGCACCTTGAACTCTGTCTGTTCAAAAGCAGCTTTCCATCATCACCCTAAAGCCACTCGGCCCTACCCGGTTCCCTGGCTCAGACCAAAGTGTCTCGATCTGAAGACTGTCCCCACCCTTCATTCCCTCCCATCCCTCTCTCCACTCCCACATCTAACCAATCACAAAGCCCTGAGTTGTCTTCTCCAATAACATCCTCAGCCCTTCTCTATCTTATTTGCATCTTCTCTACTGTCTCAAGGAGAAGGAAATGGAACCCACTCCAGTGTTCTTGCCTGGAGAATCCCAGGGACGGGGAAGCCTGGTGGGCTGCCATCTATGGGGTCGCACAGAGTCGGACACGACTGACACGACTTAGCAGCAGCAGCATACTGTCTCAAGTAAAGCCTCACTGTGTTCCTCTCTAACTGCCTCCTCACTGGTCTCCCTGCCTCCAGTCCCTCCCTGGAGACCCCTCCAGAGAGGATCTTTCCAAAGCACCAGAGCCATCACGACACACCCTTGCCTGTAACCCTGTCCCCCCTACTCCCGGCTCCCTGGGCCCACCGCTGCAATCAGGACGCTTCCTGACTTCTGCTGCCTTCTGTGACCTCCACCCCAGAAAGAGTTTTTTTCCTTCCTCTTGGTTCCCATGTGGCCCCCTACTTTCTTTCACTGTTGCTCTAATGATATCACACCGACACTGGTGACAAGACCACACTGAGGGACTCCTCAGGGGCAGCGTCCCTTGTCACACTGGTTTCCATGTTTCTAACCCCTGTTGTTGGATCATTGAGAAAGCAAGAGAGTTCCAGAAAAACATCTACTTCTGTTATATTGACTACGCCAAAGACTTTGACTGTGTGGATCACAACAAACTGTGGAAAATTCTTAAAGAGATGGGAATACCAGACCACCATACCTGCCTCCTGAGAAATCTGTATGCAGGTCAAGAGGCAACAGTTAGAACTGGACATGGAATCACAGACTGGTTCCAAATAGGAAAAGGAGTACGTCAAGGCTGTATATTGCCACCCTGCTTACACTTCTATGCAGAGTACATCATGAGAAATGCTGGACTGGATGAAGCACAAGTTGGAATCAAGACTGCTGGGAAAAATATCAATAACCTCAGATATGCAGATAACACCACCCATATGGCGGAAAGCAAAGAAGAACTAAAGAGCCTCTTGATGAAAGTGAAAGAGAACAATGAAAAAGTTGTCTTAAAACTCAGCATTCAGAAAACTAAGATTATGGCATCTGGTCCCATCACTTCATGGGAAATAGATGAGGAAACAGAGGAAATGATGACAGACCTTATTTTGTGGGGCTCAAAAATCACTGCAGATGGTGACTGCAGCCATGAAATTAAAAGGCATTTGCTCCTTGAAAGAAAAGCTAAGATCAACCTAGACGGCATATTAAAAAACAGAGACATTACTTTGCCCACAAAGGTCTAGTCAAAGCTATGGTTTTTCTGGTAGTTATGTATGGATGTGAGAGCTGGACTATAAAGGAAGCTGAGCACCAAAGAACTGATGCTTTTGAACTATGGTTCTGGAGAAGATTCTTGAGAGTCCCTTGGACTGCAAGGAGATCCAACCAGTCCATCTTAAAGGAAATCAGACCTGAATATTCACTGGAAGGGCTGATGCTGAAGCTGAAGCTCCAATACTTTGGCCACCTGATGTGAAAAACTGACTCACTGGAAAAGAGCCTGATTCAGGGAAAGATTGAAGGCAGAAGGAGAAGGGGACGACAGAGGATGAAATGATTGGATGGCATCACCGACTCAATGGACATGAGTTTGAGTAAACTCCAGGAGCTGGTGATGGCCAGGGAGACCTGGTGTGCTGCGGTCCATGGGGTCGCAAAGAGTCGGACACGACTGTGACTGAACTGAACCCCTGCCGAGGGCCTGGTGCTTAGCAAATGCTCTAATGTGGGATTAAAGACACAAAGAAGGGATGAAGAGGACTTGTGATCCCACCTGGTGGTGGGGAAGGCTGCAGGTCTGCCACCTCAGCAAGCATCCCTCCTCCAGCCCCTCCCGCTCCCCACGTTTCTTCGGGTGTCACTCCTGTCCAGGAGCAGCGGTTCTCCTGGGGCAAGCTTGTACTCAGGCCTGAGTAATGAATAAACACATTTCATCCCATCCAATCCCACATCCATGGCTTTTTGTGGATCTCTTCCTCTCTTTGATTTTTCTCTTTGTCTTCCAAGGAAATTCTCTTTGCTGTTGGACTTGAACCAGAGAGGAGGTAAGTCTGGGGTCGCTGTCCCCGTCTAGCTACCGTCTGGAGCCTGTGAGGGACATGACCACCCGCAAGGGAGCCGGCTGAGTACACGGGCACAGAGAAGGGATGTCCTTCCCGCTGCTCGTTCTGTAACTATGGTGGGTAGAATAAGTGCCTCTCCCCAAAATGCATGTCCAACTGGAACCTGGTTTACAAAGAGGGTCTTTGCAGATGTAATTGAGGTAAAGATATGGCATGAGGATGGATCCTAAATCCACTGAGAGTTCTTATAAGAGACAAAAGGACACACAGAGACACAGGCCAGGAAGAAGACCATTTAAGATGAAGGTAAAGATTGGAGGGATGCCCCGACAAGGAATGCCTGGAGTTGCCAGAAGCTGGAAGAGACAAGGAAGTAATTTGCCTTTTGCCACCTTGATTTTGGACTTCTGGCCTCTGGGACTGTGTGAGGATATACATTTCAGCCCTGGAAAAATAATCCCAGAAACAATAAATATCCCTTCTCTTCTTTTTTTCCTCTAAGTGTTTTGAGCTATTTTTTACTATTCCTTTTAAGAATCTTAATTGATAAAATGGTGGAGTCCAAACAATTTTGTGTTTGATAAATAAAACACAATAATGTGAGTGATGAAAACTTAACAGTGAGCCCCACCATGAGGAATAACAAAGGCTGTGATAATGAAAGAGGGGGCACCTTCAGCTCCTTTGCATGCAAAGTCTGCTAAATGAATGTCCTGAGAACTGGGCATGTCTTGGGTAAAAAGATCCTGTCTCTAGTTCCTGTAGAAACTGATTTTTGATGGTCTTAGGATGAGATAACATTTCAGCCCTCTGTGGGCATACTCTGTGACATACGAGAGGCAGAGTGAGGTGCTTGACTGTGTCACCCTGATAAATATTTGAGTTTCCAGTTAAAGAAATGCATGTGATTGACTTCTTGCTATATCATCCCTCTAAAATCAGTTAGGGCTGGATAGGAAAGAGACATACACGCCATGTATGTCATACATGGCATTAAGGACACATGGCGTTTTTTATTGCAGTGCTAGGACTGGACACTTAATTGCCCCCATATCCTAGACCAGCACCACCTGACAGACATATAATGGGAACCACATATATAAATTTCAGATTTTCACATAGCTACATTAAATAAGTAAAACAAAAGAGGTAATATTAATTCTGGTAATATACTCTATTTTACCTAATATATCCCACACATTATCATTTCAATATGTAATCAATATAAAATTATTAAGGAGATATTTTTCATCGAGTTTGTGGACAAGGCCCTCTATCAGCCAGGTGTGCTCCTGAGTGAGGTGTGTGGCCTCAGCACCAGCATTTGGTTACCAGCAGAGGGATTTGCAGGCTTGACGCAAAACCTCCACACCCTCCACTCCCTGGACACGGTTTCCAAGGGGCCGCTTTCATTTCAGGTCTGCCTGTCATCCACGTTTCCCTAACAAGCCTCACCACCCCACCCTTTAAAAACAACATTTCAAATCATTCTCTCACGCAGGCTAAGATTCTGAGCTATGATTCATTCGAATTTCAGCAAGGCTTAAGTGTTTTCATTGCTTTTTAAATAGGGTTGGGAGAAAATTCAAATTGCCTGATAGGACAAAGGATATTGACTAGCAATGGACATATAAGGAGATCCGTAGGGCATCACGCGGAGCACGTGGCTCCACAGCAGCTGGGAACGCACACAGCAAGGCAGCGATTGTTCCCATCCGATAAGAGTCTGACACTGGCGTGCTGGCGAGACTGTGGCGAAGTGGGTACTTCTGGAAACTACGGGTGGAGGGCATGTTCAGACAGCTCCTCTCCTCCTGAGGACAACTTGACAGCTAAAACCATGCACACACTCTGACCAGCAGCTGTCTGCAGGGTCGTCCTAGAGAAGCCCTCCCACGAGGGTACCAAGAGGCAGTATGAGGATTTTTACGGTGACAGAACTTGTAGTAGGAGGAACGTAGAATGATCTTTAGATTCTCCAGGAGATTCTGATAGGCATTCCACTAGGGAAATGGATAGTTACACCGGAGTACACACCGTATTGACTGCAATATGTCAGTTAAAAAGAATGAGATAGACTTACTCAGACGGTAAAGCATCTGCCGCAATGCCGGAGACCCGGCTTCGATCCCTGGGTCAGGAAGATCTCTGGAGAAGGAAATGGCCACCCGCTCCAGTACTCTTGCCTGGAAAATCCCATGGATGGAGGAGCCTGGTAGGCTGCGGTCCATGGGGTCGCAGAGTCGGACACGACTGAGCGACTTCACTTCCTTTCACACAGAAAGGAGTCACTATCATACTTGGCCGTGGAAAAACCAAGTTGTAGAATGATGCAGGGGGCATGGTGCTATTTACGCAAAAATATCACACTGAACAATGTTAATTTATTTTTATGGATACTCATCCCCCTATTTGTAATGATTCAGAGGAATTATTAGAAAGAGGCACATCAGACTGATGACAGCAGATACCTTTGGGGGAACTTAGAGGGGAGAATGCTTAAGTGTAGTGATCAGAGGGGACATCAACTTTATCCATAAGTTTAAATCATTTTGAGGAAAGCAGTATTCACGCAATACTTGTGGGATTTTAAATTAATGAAAAAACATGAGCATGGGTAACTCTAATTCCCCTCCTTGGCAATGAGAAGCACAGGCAGCTTTCTTCCTTTGGGTCATATTCTCTTGTTCCTTTTCACCCTGAATCTCTGAACCCGGGGAGAGTCCTGGTTCTGTCCTAACTCATGACGGACGAATTGCTTCCCCTCTCTGCCCTTATTTCATCTGTCAAATAAGGCGGTTTGGCCGACCAATTCTTAGTGTTTTGCAACTGTAGTGTCTTGAGTCCAAATGACTAAATGCATACTGTTGTTTCTGGAGGAAAGCTAATCTGATCAAGACTGCAATTCAGATGTGAATCAGTGACCATTTCTTCACAATGAGCTTGGCAAAACTTTTTATAGCTGTTGTTTTACCATGAAAGTGTGTCACGGATCATGTCACTCAAAATAAGATAAGACCTAAGAGGCTCAAGACTTCAGGAAAATGCTCTCCAGTGTCAAATGGCACATTGTTGATTCATGACTGAATGCAAAAATCCCTGACTTTCCCAAGAGAATTAGGATGCCTGCTCAAGCAGTAGACCACAAATATAAATAGATACAGTTGAGAAAAGGCAAAAGACAGCCCACTTACATCAACTACAGTCAATTTTTTGGAACTAGTTTGAGTTAGTGCGATTTTGTCCATGAATGTATTCGTTCAACAAATATAGAGTGTCTGCCCTCATGGAGCTTAAAGCCTCCTAGTAGAGACTTTCCAAAGCCCAGTACAATGGCTAACATTTGTTGAACAATTACATATGGTTCTAGGCTGCCCTAAGTGTGTCCATGGCTTGTCTCATCACAACCAGATACTGTAGGCCAAGTTATTGCCCTACTTTGCAGAGAGGCACACTGACAGCTCTAAGATGATATATCTAGTGGGAACAGGAGTTGGAATTTTGCCCACATAGCTCCATACTGAAGTCTACACTTTGCAGTAAAGAAATGGGTGTGTACCAGTAAATTGTGAGATGTGATATGCAAAAATAAGAAAAGAGCAGGCTGATGGGAGGAGGAAGAAAAACAGGGGGTGGAATTAAGATAAAGTGATCAAGGGACGTCCTTTCTGAAGAGGTGATGTTCAAACTGAATGTCTAATTCTTGAGGATTAGAAAAAGCCAAATGCAAAACATGGTGGGAAGAGGGAAGGAAATAGCAAGTATTCCCTGTAGCCTTGGTTGTTGAACACTGTGTGGATAATAGGATAATAGGAACTCTTTCTGCTGTCTGAAAGGCTTTGCTCTTGACCTTCCCCCTGTGCCCTGTGCTTCTCTACTCATCGTTCTAGACCCAGGTGCCCCACGGAGAACTTCTCTGGTGAAACAGCCATACACTTCTCTGTGGCTCCATGGCCATCCCTTTGTTGTCTTTCTGGTCCCTCTCAGTCATATCCCAGTCCAATGTACCAGCTAATCTTGCTGGCTCTACCCTGGACATTTTCCCAGAATCTGGCCACTTCCATTGTTCCCACTCTTGGGCAAGCTACCATCGTCTCTTAAGTCAGTGACTTGATTAGTTTCCTAACATGTCTCCTTGATTCTACCCTTGTTTCCACAAGACTGTTCTCCACACAGCAGCCAGAGTGATCCTTTTACTACATACATTAGACCACTTCACTCTCCTATGGGGAGCACCAAACTATGCTCCCCATATCATTCAGAATATAAACCAATACCCTCTCCATGCTCACACGGGCACACACTCACACATATTTCATTATATGCCATACATTATGTCATATATGTCATAAATAAGTCATAGATTATTGTTTTATTCATTGATGATCTCACAGTGTTTGGCACACAGGGCATATTCAATAAGTATTGCTTTATAAGTTAGCTGATAAATGGACTCATTTCCACTACTTTGGTAGACCAACCAAATCAAATGTGAATACGAACATCTTGTTGGGGAAAAAGTTTATAGAGTGCTTAAGGTCATTGGATTTGCTCGCTTGGGTTTAATTCTGGCTCCCCTACTTCCTAGGACATGACCTTGAGGAGGACTGATAACTTTGGGACTCCTTTTCCTCATCTGTAACAGGTGGATGATAATACTTAGCACTTCCCTTGTGTCCAGGATGAACTCAGCACTTCAGATGAGGTGCTAAGTGCAAAGGAAGGACTTGCTGATGCTGGTGCCTGTCCTTGGAACCCTATAATTTTTTCTTCTCCATCACTTTTGAGAATGAGGGTGCAATGACTTCTGGCACCAACTACCTGAAGCTGGGCCAAATGTCATAGATACAAGTCACAGTGCATGTGAGGGGTACCATCTCACACTGGTCAGGATGGCCATCATCGAAAAGTCTACAAGCAGTAAATTCTGGAGAGGGTGTGGAGAAAAGGGAATCCTCTTATACTACTGGGGGAATATAAACTGGTACAACCACTATGGAGAACCAAAATCACCGCAGATGGTGACGGCAGCCATTAAATTAAAAGACGCTTGCTCCTTGGAAAAAAAGTTGTGACCAACCTAGACAGCATATTAAAAACCAGAGACAATACTTTGCCAACAAAGGTCCATCTAGTCAAAGCTACGTTTTTTCCAGTAGTCATGTATGGATGTGAGAGTTGGACTATAAAGAAAGCTGAGCGCCAAAGAATTGATGCTTTTGAATTGTGGTCCTGGAGAAGACTCTTGAGAGTCCCTTGAACTGCAAGGAGATCCAACCAGTCCATCCTAAAGGAGATCAGTCCTGAATATTCATTGGAAGGACTGATGTTGAAGCTGAAACTCCAATACCTTGGCCACCTGATGTGAAGAGCTGACTCATCTGAAAACGCCCTGATGCTGGGAAAGATTGAAGGCTGGAGGAGAAGATGGTTGGATGGCATCACTGACTCAACGGACATGAGTTTGAGTAAACTCCAGGAGTTGGTGATGGACAGGGAGGCCTGGCGTGCTGCAGTCCATGGGGTCGCAAACAGCTGGACACAACTGAGCGACTGAACTGGACTGAGCTGATTCTGGAGAACAGTATGGAGGTTCCTTAAAAAGCTAAAAAGAGAGTTATCATATGATCCAGCAATCCCACTCCTGGGCATATATCCAGAGGAAAACATGGTTTGAAAACTTACATGCACCCCAGTGTTCATTGGAGCACTATTTACAACAGCCAGGATATGGAAGCCACCTAAATGTCCATCAGTAGAGAAATGGATAAAGAAGCTGCATTGGAGAAGGAAATGGCACCCCACTCCAGTGGTCTTGCCTGGAGAATCCCAAGGACGGCGAAGCCTAGAGGGCTGCTGTCTATGGGGTCACACAGAGTCACAACTGACGCGACTTAGTAGCAGCAGCAGTACATATTTATAATGGAATACTACTTAGCAATAAAAAGAAAGAAAGAATGTAATTTGCAGCAACATAGATGGACCTAGAGATTATCATACTAAATGAAGTAAGTCAGACAGAGAAGACAAATATCATATGATATCACTCATGTGGAATTTAATTTTAAAAATATATAAATGAACTTACTTATAAAACAGAAACAGATTCACAATTTGTTTTGAAAACAAATTTACGGTTACCAAAGGGGAAAGCTTGGGGAATATATATTAGGGGTTTGGGATTAACATACACATACTACTATATATTAAGATAATCAAGAAGGTCCTGCTGCATAACACAGAGAGCTATACTCAATATTCTGTAATAACATATATGGAAAAAGGATCTGAAAATGAATGAATATATGTATATGTATAACTGAATCACTGTGCTGTACCTCTGAAACTAACATAACATTGTAAACGAATTCCAAAAAAATTTTTTTACAAAGGCATAATCCTCTACAAAGTTGTCCTCCCTTCAGACACCAGCCAGCAGTTTTTGGGTCCCCAGTTCACCTGCACTTCTGATCTGTTGGCTATACATTTGGGGGTCCCTACTACTCCTTCACATTTGATCATTCACTAGAAAGACTCACGGAACTCACAAAGTACTGTATTTTTGATCATAGGTTTATCGTAAAGGTTATAAATCAGAATCAGCCAAAGGGAGAGACACAGAGAGCCAGGTTGGAACAAACAGGAGCTTCCAGTCCTCTCCCAGTAGATTCAGGAGGCTTTACCCTCCCAAGCACATCAATGCACGACATACTCAGAGTATGGCCAACCAAGGAAGCCCGCCTCAACCTCCAGCTTCCCTCTCCTCCCCAAAGGTCAGGCTGAGCTCTGGCTTAAGACCCCAGCCCTCTAATGGCAACACTGGTCTTTCGGGGGGGCTGGTCCGTCCTGAGGAGGCATCTCATTAGCCTAAACTGTCTAGGGCTCACCACTTCATCAGCACAAATTCAGGTGTGGTCTGAACCCTCCCCCCACCAACCAGGGATAAGAAAGGCATTTCGATTACCTGGGAAATTCCTAGGATTTAGAGGCGACCTCCCAGAAGTAGGCTATGGGAAACAGCCACATTATGACACAGGAGAGAAAAAGGAGCATTGTGGGAGTTAGTGTTACTTTCCTCTAAAATCTCACCACGATTTTACCATTTGACAAGGCTAACTGAGTCCTTCTCAGCGCTGCTCTTTGCCTGTCCCAGCGGAGGGAACGCAGGTGTGGACTTTGGTGCCCATCACTTATCAGTGAGCTTGCTTAACTCTGCAGTCTGGCCCACCTCCATTTTCTCCCTTAACTGCTGGTCTTCCTAGGGCTCTGCATCTCTCTCCCACATACTCTTGTTCACCCTCAGGCTCTGATGCCCATCTTTGAGCTGACCCCTCCCATGCCTCTCTCTTTCCAGCCTGGATCCCTCAATGGGCTCCAGACTCCCACACGTTGGAGCTTCTTCCTGATTGTTTACAGGCTTCATGGGATCAGTGAGTCCCCAAAGGAGCTCATCTTCTTGCCCATCAAATCCATTTCTTGTCTAGGGTTCTTCTGTTAGCAGTGACATCACCTTCCTCCCCACAGTCTAAGCTTGAAGCCTGAGCATCCCCTTTACCCCTCCAAATCCCCCTGGAACTTCACGTCCTGTAGATTCTGCCCACTAAATGTGTCCCCAGCATGTGTCTGCTTCCTCCGACTCTCAGCCTAGGTGTCGCCCTGTGCCCCGACCTTCCAGCCTTCCTCATCTGAGCCCCTGGAGCGGAGAGAAGTCTCCTTATGTTCCAAATGCCTCCATCCTCACTCAGCAAAGCCTCCACACTGATTTTCAGACACCCTGCCTCCCAGACCAGCTTTCCCACCTGAACAAAGGTCCCTCAGCATCCGTTGCAGTGCCCGGCACCTGTAACTTGCTCAGTTTGCGTGTGTCAAGTGAATGAATGAGCACGTGATGGGAGAGGGAAAAGATAAGACTGGACAAGGAGTTCGGGGGTCCATTTCCAGAGGGAACAGACCTTGGACCAGACTTGCCTGACAGTGGGGAATTTGGGGGAATGATGTGATTCCAAGGGAGGACTTCCCAAGAGAATGAGGGGATGCACGGGAGAATATAGACCCTTCCAATATCTTTGTAGACTTGGCCGAGGCACACTGCTGCTTATTTGGAAACAGCTTCCTTTGATTGATTAACGGCCCCATGGTCCAAGGGCAGGGCAGGAACAGAACTTGTGGGAAGATCTCTGCAAAGACTTGTCAGGTACAGCTAGAAGGATCAACCAGGATTATGACAGCAAATAAGCTCTCCCTGGAGCCCAAGGAGGTGATGAGCTCAACAATGGCCTGAGTGCCTTTCGAAAACCTCTTCAGAATAGCTGGGATAATTGGGGTTTAACTTTCTCAGCAACAATGAAAAAAATGTCGTAATTACCCATTTTTAAAAGCCTCATCCTCCTTTCGGCAGGATAAAATGATCCTGGTAATTTGGAGCTGGGAGAAGTGGGCCCATTATGTCTCCTTATTGCCTGGTTCCCCGCTCCCCACATGAAAGTCCGACACAGCACCTCCCATTCTAAGGCTCCTCGTTCCCTGTTAAATCTTGTAGCAATTAGCAGGCATTTCACGGCCCATTTCTGTCAAATAATGTAACTTGGCAAAACCCAGTGCCCTTCTAACCGTCTGAGGACTGCACATCATTTTCTGCGTTCCAGATGAAGAGTGATTTTGAAATTCATGGTGGTTGAGTTGCTGGGAACAGAATGCAACTTCCCCGAATTCTGACCTCTTGATCTTCAAGTCAGGGTCAGAGAGGAGAAAGGACACACTCTGTCCTGAAGTGTCCTGACCCCTCTAGACCACTGGCTCCCCACTCCCTCCTTCTGGAAACTTGGGCCTCTTGGCTCTGCAGCACCCTGTGCCTCTGGCAGGCTGCACCTCGGTGCCCTCGTCATTGCCTTCTCCCTGCCCTGCTGCCCAGCCCTCATCTTGGTTCTCCCAGAGTCATCCTACTGTCTTAGCTTGAATTTACATTCTGACAACTCCCCATCTTTACCACCAGCTTTGCTAGTACCTCAGCTGGTGAAGAATTCCACTGCAAGGCAGGTTCGATTCCTGGGTCAGGAAATCCCCTGGAGAAGGAACAAGCTACCCACTCCAATATCCTTGGGCTTCCCTGGTGGCTCAGATGGTAAGAAATCTGCTTGCAAAGTATGAGACCTGAGTTCAGTCCTTAGGTTGGGAAGATCCCCTGGAGAAGAGAATGGCTACCCACTTCAGTATTCTAGCCTGGAAAATTCTGTGGACAGAGGAGCCTGGCGGGCTACAGCCCATGGAGTTGCAAAGAGTTGGACACAACTGAACAACTTTTACGACTTCTTCTCTACATTCTGAACTCACACACCCAGCAGCCTGCCCAGTCTGTCCTCTCCTGTATCTCATCAGCTTCTCTAACGACATGTCCCAGTGTGGTCCCCTCCTCCATTCTCTGAACCTGCTTCCCATTGGTTTCCTTTCTTCAGTCTGCCTCTCCAATCCATCTTCATCAAAATGCCTGATAGCATTTCTTTACCCTAAATCCTTAATAATTCTGCAAATGTATTCAGATTAGGGTCAAAATCCTATAGACCTAAGGCTTTCAGGACCACCTCCCTCCTCTACCCTCCTTGGCTGAGGTGCAAGTCCAGGGGTTAAAAGACATAGCTAGGGATGACTGAATCAAATCCCTTATGACTCTAGAGTGGAAGTGAGAAATAGATTTAAATGACTAGATCTGATAGACAGAGTGCCTAACGAACTATGGATGGAGGTTTGTGACATTAAACAGGAGACAAAAATCAAGACCATCCCCAAGAAAAAGAAATACAAAAAAGCAAAATGGCTATCTGAGGAGGCCTTACAAATAGCTGTGAAAAGAAGGGAAGTGAAAAGCAAAGGAGAAAAGGAAAGATATACCCATTTAAATGCAGAGTTTCAAAGAATAGCAAGGAGGGATAAGAAAGCCTTCCTCAGCGATCAGTGCAAAGAAATAGAGGAAAACAACAGAATGGGAAAGACTAGAGATCTCTTTGAGAAAATTAGAGATACCGAGGGAATATTTCATGCACAGATGGGCTCAATAAAGGACCAGAAATAGTATGGACCTAACAGAAGCAGAAGATATTAAGAAGTGGCAAAAATACACAGAAGAATTCTACAAAAAAGATCTTCATGACCCAGAAAATCACAATGGTGTGATCACTCACCTAGAGCCATACATCCTGGAATGTGAGGTCAAGTGGACCTTAGAAAACATCGCTACCAACAAAGCTAGTGGAAGTGACGGAATTTCAGTTGAGCTATTTCAAATCCTGAAAGATGATGCTGTGAAAGTGCTGCGCTCAATATGCCAGCAAATGTGGAAAACTCAGCAGTGGGCACAGGACTGGAAAAGGTCAGTTTTCATTCCAATCCCAAAGAAAGGCAATGCCAAAGAATGCTCAAACTACCACACAATTGCACTCATCTCACACACTAGTAAACTAATGCTTTAAATTCTACAAGCCAGGCTTCAGCAATACGTGAACCATGAACTTCCAGATGTTCAAGCTGGTTTTAGAAAAGGCAGAGGAACCAGAGATCAAATGGCCAGCATCTGCTGGATCATCGAAAAAGCAAGAGAGTTCCAGAAAAACATCTATTTCTGCTTTATTGACTATGCCAAAGCCTTTGACTCTGTGGATCACAATAAACTGTGGAAAATTCTGAAAGAGAGGGAAATACCAGACCACCTGACCTGCCTCTTGAGAAACCTGTATGCAAGTCAGGAAGGAACAGTTAGAACTGGACATGAAACAACAGACTGGTTCCAAATAGGAAAAGGAGTACGTCAAGGTTGTATATTGTCACCCTGCTTATTTAACTTACATGCAGAGTACATCATGAGACATGCTGGGCTGGAGGAAGCACAAGCTGGATTCAAGATTGCCAGGAAAAATATCAATAACCTCAGATATTCAGATGACACCACCCTTATGGCAGAAAGTGAAGAAGAACTAAAGAGCCTCTTGATGAAAGTGAAAGAGGAAAGTGAAAAAGTTGGCTTAAAACTCAACTTTCAGAAAACTAAGATCATGGCATCTGGTCCCATCACTTCATGGCAGATAGATGGGGAAACAGTGGAAACAGTGTCAGACTTTATTTTTATGGGCTCCAAAATCCCAGCAGATGGTGATTGCAGCCATGAAATTAAAAAATGCTTACTCCTTGGAAGGAAAGTTATGACCAACCTAGACAGCATATTAAAAAGCAAAGACATTACTTTGCCAACAAAGGTCCATATACTCAAGGTTATGGTTTTTCCAGTGGTCATAGATGGATGTGGTGTTGGAGAAGACTCTTGAGAGTCCCCTGGACTGCAAGGAGATCGAACCAGTTCATACTAAAGGAGATCAGTCCTGGGTGTTCATTGGAAGGACTGACATTGAAGCTGAAACTCCAATACTTTGACTACCTGATGTGAAGAGCTGACTCTTGGAAAAGACTCTAATGCTGGGAAAGATTGAGGGCAGGAGGAGAAGGGGACGACAGAGGATGAGATGGCTGGATGGCATCATCTACTCCATGGCCATGGGTTTGGGTGGACTCCGGGAGTTGGTGGTGGACAGGGAGGCCTGGCGTGCTGCTGTTCATGGGGTCGCAAAGAGTCGGACACAACTGAGTGACTGAACTGAACTGATTACAACCAAGGAGACTTGAATTAGAATTTTGGCTTCACCACAGACAAGCCAAATATCCCTGAGAAAGTCATTTTACCTCTCCATTCTTCAAGCTCCTATAAAATGGGGGGATCATTACAGCCACCTGTTGTGAGGATTAAAGAACCCAGTGCAGGTAGCAGCCTGCTTGGCAAGCAACAAAGAGTCTCAGGAAATACTACTTCTGGGCACTGTTTGCAACTTACCGATAGCTGCAGGGTGTTGCTGCCTCGGTCCCTGCTCCAGGCTCTCGCTTCTGACTTAGCAAGCCCACTTGCATGTGGTGGTCGGGCTTCACACAATCAACACCTGAGTGCATGGTGTGCCCTGCGATGACTGGACCTCAGACCCAGAAACCAGGTCTTCACCTGGACTTATGTGTCTTAGAAGTGCGTGTGTGCATGCTCAGTCACTTCCGTTGTGTCCAGCTCTTCGTGATGCTGTGGACTGTGGCCCACCAGGCTCCTCTGTCCATGGGGCTCTCCAGGCAAGAATACTAGAGTGGGTTGCCTTGCTCTCCTCCAGGGGATCTTCCCAACCCAGGGATTGAACCCACATCTCCTCTGTTTGCTGCATTGTGAGTGGATTCTTTACTCACTGAGCCACCTGGAAAGTCCCATATTTCTTAGAAGACCTAGTATATAACACAATCCTTGGGACACTGTAGCTGTGAAATGGATAGTTGTTGATAAGTGAATGGATGGAGAGATAAATGAAGGATGGAAGAGACCTGCCCAGGTGGGTGGTCGTGAAGAATTAATGTAACAAGTATAAGCATCTGGTACTGGTGCTTGGTGCCCGAGTGGGCTCCGTATATATTGTTTTCCTTCCCTTTCCCTTAACGAATCATCTTGAAATGATTGGGAAGAAAGATCTAGGAAGGCAGCCGAGACTGAATCTTTATGACTGTTTCTCTTTGTTTTATAACCTCACTGCTCCTCTGTCAACCTGGGGATGACAACACCCTGCTATAGTGATGATCCAGCCATGTGGCACCTGCCTGGCACATAGTGGGCCCTCAGATAACGTTGATCTTCTTTCTTAAGGGCAATAGTGGGACCTCGTGCCGCTGGAGAGGCCTGTGATGACCATCCCATAGGAACCTGGAGCATCATGGTGCATCCAAGGAAAGGTAGTTTGGCAGAAAGTGCAGGCAGCATCCTGGGAAGACCACGGAGATTTGGCTGAGTAATAATCATTGTCAAGGTGGTGAGATGGCATCACCACCTCACGAGACTCCCTTAGGTGCCGAGGGTGTGATAGGAAGGAGCCGAGTCTGACCGAATATTAGTCTTGCCTAGAGAAATTCAGACTGGGGCGCTTACTGGCCACTAGAGGGTGCCGCTAGCGCTCAAGTTCGTACTTTGAACCGGCAGTTTACAGGGAACGCAGTGGTAAAGAGCCGGCCTGCCGATGCAAGAGACGGAAGAGGCGCGGATTCTGTCCCTGGGTCAGGAAGATCCCCTGGAGAAGAAAACGGCAACCCACTCCAGTATTCTTGCCCGGAGAATCCCAGGGACTGAGGAGTCTGCTGGCCTCAGTCCACAGGGTCACAGAGAGCTGTCAGAGGAGATTTAGTACAGACCCCATGGATTAGCCTATGGATTAGCCTGCAAGAGTTAACCTACTAGGCCATCTGTAAGATCTGATTCAGTGCAGATGTCACCTAGATCTGCCTGTGGAAATGTGCAAGCGTTAGTCAGAACAAATTCACAAGCTGGTATCTCCATAACTGTCTTGTGCTATGTATAAGGGCTTCCCTGGTAGCTCAGCTGGTCAACAATCCGCCTGCAATACAGGAGACCCGGGTTCGATTCCTGGGTTGGAAAGATTCCCTGGAGAGGGGAATAGGGTACCCACTCCAGTATTCTGGCCTGGAGAATTCCTTGGCCAGAGGAGTCTAGCAGGCTACAGTCCTGTGTGTAAAATATTCATACGTGTTCCCAGGCATTATAAATGTGGACCATTATATAAGAATTTTGGCATATTTTCATTGTTTACATATAACAAATTGTTGCTGTTGTTTTGCAATAAATTGCTGTTTTTAACACACACACATATTTGCCAAGACTCTGTGTGTAAACCCTAGGGGTGATAATGTTGAATGTGAAAGTTGAGGCCTCAACTTGAGTTAAATGACACTTCTACTCTCCCCTCTGGTAGGCCCTGCATATGGGGGACCTAGGGATGCCTTTATCTGAAAACATTATTCCATTGTTAAAATAACAAAATAATACAGGAATAAACAAAATAAAGCAGGAAGAAATAGAAGAAGAAAGGAAGGAAGGAAATCTAGAAAATCTCTGCTGGATGAAGCACAAACTGGATTCAAGATTGCTGGGAGAAATATCAATAACCTCACATACACAGATGACACCACTCTTATGGCAGAAAGTGAAGAAGAACTAAAGAGCCTCTTGATGAAAGTGAAAGAGGAGAGTGAAAAAGTTGGCTTAAAACTCAACTTTCAGAAAACTAAGATCATGGCATCTGGTCCCATCACTTCATGGCAAACAGATGGGGAAACAATGGAAACAGTGAAAGACCTTATTTTCTTGGATTCAGAAATCACTGCAGATGGCGACTGCAGCCATGAAATTAAAAGATGCTTGCTCCTTGGAAGGAAAGCTATGACCAACTTAGACAGCATATTAAAAAGCAGAGACATTAGTTTGCAGCAAAGGTCCATCTAATCAAAGTTATGGTTTTTCCAGTAGTCATGTATGGATGTGAGAGCTGGACTATAAACAAAGCTGAGCACCAAAGAATTGATGCTTTTGAGCTGTGGTGTTGGAGAAGACTCTTGAGAGTCCCTTGGACTGCAAGGAGATCCAACCAGTCAATCCTAAAAGAAATAAGTCCTTAATATTCATGGGAAGAACTGATGCTGAAGCTGAAACTCCAATACTTTGGCCACCTGATGTGAAGAACTGACTCATTAGAAAAGACCCTGATGCTGGGGAATATTGAAGGCAGGAGGATTAAGGGGATGACAGAGGATGAAATGGTTGGATGGCATCAGCAATGTGATGGACATGAGTTTGAGTACATTCCAGGAGTTGGTGATGGACAAGGAACCCTGGTGTGCTGCAGTCCATGGGGTCGCAAAGAGTCAGACATGACTGAGTGACTAAACTGAACTGAGATGGATCTTTGATGAAATGTAAGTCTTTGGAACTTACAGAATTTCATTGGAAACAGAAAAGAAAGAAATAAACAAAAAAGGAAGGGAGGAAAGAAGAGAGAGGAAGAGAGTGGGGCAGGGAAAGATAAGAGAAAAAGAGAAAGAATGAATGAATGAAAGAGAAAGAAAGAAAGAGAGGGAGAAAAAAAGAAGGAAGTAGAACAGGCAGGACTTGGTTTGTTATATATCATCCTCAACAGGAAGCTGGTCTTGAAAAATCTAGCTGTTGTCAAGTCCCTAAGTCTGGCCTAAAGCTCTGTTTCCCCATCTCATTTCAATAATGCTAGCTGCTTTGCAGCAGAACTCTGAAATCTCAGTGTCTTATTATGACGTGAATTTATTTTTCAATCACATAAAGCTTGATTGCTATTCAGGGATGCAGGCAAATAAAAGCCCTGACATCTCTCAAGTCTCCACTTCCAAAGCTGCCCTGGGTGTGGCCATGAAGTCACTTGACCCAGGGGATGAGAGCCTAGGGTACCACATGGGAGTCTGCACTGGCCAGGGTTGGAAGTGCTGCATGTCATTTCCCTCCTATTCTTCTCACATGGCTCCTCCTGTCTGTGAGGATGTAGCAAACGTTGTCCCTGGCTGGGCAGCTTCCTCTAAACAATAACTCTAAACTAAGGGAAGTGAGCAGGGACCCTTTGCCATTTCCCAAGTTTTGCCATGTTTGGGAACCACTTGGATAATTTATCACTTGATATGTTTCTTTAAACTGGCTCATATTTCCCCCATAAAACTGGATTTAAAAACAGTTCTTCACTTCTCTAAATGGAAAATCTTCTCACCTGCCGTAAGTTAAAGGGAATAAAAAAGAGTAACAACAAAGCTAGATTATCTATATTCTGTTACCCACAAAAAGTGCTGAGTTTGAGGCCTGCTCTGTCAAAAAAGGCGGATGTTAAAAAGGGATGGGATAGCAGCCCAAATCAGGGAGGTTGCAGGGAGTAGACTAGGCATGGATTTTTTTCTTGTTGTTTTCTTTAATCTCAGGCTAAAGGTGTGTCAGTGCTTGCCATCAGCGTGCAGCCGCCTGATTCAGTATCTCACACACACACACACACACACACACACACACACACAGAGCGTATCTGTTCCTTTTTGGATTCTTTTGCCTTAGAGGTTATTGCAGAAGCTCAAGCAAAGTTCCACTTGCTGAACATCAGGTCATTCTTGAGCATCTATGACACCTACAGATTTCTGTGTATATGTAAGTCCCTGTCTCTGAATTCATCCCTGCCCTTTCCTGGAACCCTCTGTGTTTGAATTCCCAGAGTCCCTTTTTGGCTTGCAAATTAGTTCCTTTGTATCTCGTTTTTAGTTTTTCCTACAAGGGGCATCAAAGGCTGTCCTCTGCCTCAGTCTGGCTGATTTCACTTACTGTATGATCTTTCGAGGTCCATCCTCCTAGTGACCTGGGGCATAATTTCATAGTTTCGGTGGCGCTTTTTCATGGCTGAGTGATGGTCCATTGTCTATGTGTACCGCATCTTCCTTAACCTTGCATCTGTCCGTGGACATTTTGCAGGCTGTTTTGGCTGTTGCAAATAGAACTGCAGTGAATGTTGGGGTGCACGTGCTTTTATTGAAGGATGATTTTCTCGGGATATCTGCCCACTTGTGGGATATCTGATCCTAGGATTGGCTCCCTTGAGAGATTTTTTTTTTGACACGTGGAGGCTGTGCTTTCTAGTGGCTGCTGTCAATGCCCATTTCCACTGAGCATGTAGTAGGGTGTCCTCACCTGCTGGCTCTTTCCCACATTTATTGTTTGTAGACTTGTGAGGATGCCAGTCTGACTGGTGAGATTTGATTTCCCACTGTTGCTTTGATTGGTATTCCTGCAGCAGTTAGGGACGCTGTGCATCTACTACTGTGGTGAAAGTTTGCTTTTTGTTTTTCCCTTGATTCCTTTACATTAAAGGGTGTGAGGATAATTTACTGTGGCGATTGGCTTCTTGAAACTCTGTTGTGTTTGAAATTTATGTCTGCAATCCCCGCCCTGGGAGATTTCCTGAGGGCAGCTGTCATTAACAGAAACCCCAGGCCTTGTAAATTAGAGGTGCTGGTCAGCCTTTTTGGTCAAGTTGTAGTTACAGGAAATGTTTACAGGCAACTGCGCTTTTTAAAATGCATCTCTGGTTCCTGGGAAAGTGAGCATCCTGGGCTCTGGACTAGAGTGAACTGTACCTGAGCAAACACCTAAGGGCCTGTGCTTCACTACTTTTCCCCCGTAAAGCATCTCACACACACACACACACACACACACACACACACACACACACACACACACACAAACACACACACACCCCAGACTAATTACTACCATGTCCACAGCCCCCTGCTGAATTGCTTAGGTGCCTAGGAGGCTGCATTCCAGAGAGGAGGCCTGAGCTGGAATGTCCAGCAGGGTTTGTAATATTTGCTCCCAAGTCCCTGGAGGCCTGGATCCCGTTGGGGAGTCTAGTCCAAGCCAGAGTATAGCAGGCAGTAGATGTTTAAAAAGAGTTCAGTAAAAGGCACCCTGCCAGGCTGCGTCAAACGCACCCCAGTCCAGCAGTGGGACCTAAGCCTGCTTAGGCTCCAGGGATGGGGTAACAGCCCTAGTCAGGGAGGTGGGGGACAACAAGGTAGGCACTGCTTCTCTTTCCTTCTCTTTCCTATCACGCCAGTGCTATGTTGCAGTATAGTTGATTTGTAGTGTTCTGATTGTTGTCGTATATAGCCGTCTGATGCAGGTATAACATATCTATGAGACATGTCTGTTCTTTTTTGGATTTTTTGCCATAGAAAGTCAAACAGAGTTGTGAGCATCAGGTCCTGGGGATTATGTATCTCAGATACAGTTTTCTATGTATACAAAGAAGGAAGGTAGGAGATAATTTCTGTAGATCCTCTCCTAGAGATACAGATTTCTGTGTATAGGTTAGCGGTAAATTCCCATGTATATGGGAAAGGAAGGAAGGAAGGGAGAAAGGAAGAGGATAATCCTTGGGGATTATTGATTACACATACAGGTTTCTATGTCTATGTTAGTTCAGATCTCCTAATTCATTTTCAGACCCTTCACGTTCTTTTCTTTTTCTTTGAACCCCTTGTGTGTATTTGAAATCTCAAAGTCTCTTTGGGCTCATAAATTTGATGCTTTGTATGTCTATTGGTATTTTGCTAAAAGGTACATCACACACTATTATCTTCCTATGCGTGACTGACTTCTCTTAGAAATGATCCTTTAAGGTCCAGCTGTGTGGAGACCTGTGGACATGTGACACCAGCTTCAGGGTCTGGGAGGGGGGATCACCCTAGAGACTGGACGTGTGACCCCAGGTACAGGGTCTGGGGAGGGACTCACCCTAGAGACTGTGGATGTGTGACCCCAGTTTCAGGGTCTGGGGGTTGTGTGGGTCTCATCTTTCTGCACAAGTCAGGATCATGTGTACCCAGAGATCCCCTCTCTCCCCTTTTCCTGGAGCATGTCTTGTTCCCCTGAGATTCCCAACATCTGAATTGAGGGTGTTGCCCTGATTTCCTGTGGTCCTTTGTCTGCTCTTGTTGCATTCATATGAGGTCAGGTGCCTTGGAGCAGCTTTGCGCCGTGGTCTGCTGAGTGACTGACGGTCCTTGGTGTGCAGTTTCTGAACCCCACTTGAGATTCCGGCCCCAGCATGTGAAGCCCGTCCACGGATCCCGCGTGGTGGTGAAGGAAAGGAAGCACGTGCTGCAGTGCTGAGCAAGGAGTCCGGGGCAGCCCATGCTTAAGAGGCTCACACTCCCTGAAGGTTTTCAAGGGACTTTAAAGACAAGGTGAAGGAGGCGGTTCTGGCTTGGGCGATCTGCTCAGGGACCTTCTCCTGATTGGCTGGTGGTGAGGTCATCGGGAGTCAGCATCGTCAACTTCTGGTTCTGCGTGCCTGTGGGGAGCCTGCAATCAACTTCTCCACCGGATGGGGGTCTCAGCATGTATAAGACTGGTCACGGCTCAGAGCTTTATCTACAGCCCTTGAGGAGGAACCTAGGTCCTTGACTTCGTTTAATGGCTAGGTGATTGTTTTGTCTCCTTTGACAGTTTTCCTTTCTTTCTGCACATTCTCACTTCTCTGGGTTCAATGTACTCCTTGGAACTCAGAAATCTAGGAGTCTAAAGGTTTTCTACAGACAGGAGGCAGGCAAAGGGCATGCTATGTTTTCCCTTAAAATTTGATTATTGTATTATTGTATTATTTGATTATTGTATTATTAATCCATTTGTATTAATGGATTAATCGATGCTTTGTAGGACCTTCTCCTCTTGGTTTATTCCCACCTCTTCCTAGGAAGGTCAATTTCAGTGATTAAAGGACACAGTAAGGACTTCCCTGGTGATTCAGTGGCTAAGAGTCTGCACTGACAATGCAGGGCACCCAGGTTCACTCCCTGGTCAGAGAACTAGATCCCCCATGCCACAGCTAAAAGATCACTTGTGCCAGACTGGCCCCTGCCAAACGTTATGATCAATAAATTACAAATATAAAAAACAAAAATTTTTAATTACAAATAAAATACTTGGTAAAACCCATCTGTAGCCATTCTTGAAAGTCCTTGCTCAGAGACCACATGGCCACGCTGCGTGTCCGCAGATGGGATCCTGTGACAGCTAGAGCGGTGTCACCAGACAGGCCGTGCCTCTGACACCGGGACTGCGAGAGCCCGTGTTCTTGGCCGACAGGCAGGATTTGTGATTGCGGAGTTCATTCGCTTGTCTTCATCTTTCCTTGACTCTAGGTCTGTGCTTGAAACAGAGCAGGACCCTGTCGTCCTTGCCTCCCCCACCCCCCCACCGTGTCCTTCGCCTGCCTTTTGTCTGTGGAAAGTTTCAGTCAAAAAGTGAGTTTAATCAGAGAAATGAGAAATGCTGAAACGAAGGGAAACAGCCAAAGGAGACTCAACAGTAGTAGCGCTGTCATTAAGCATCGTCAGGGACCTGGAGTTCTTTATATTCTGAGCCACATCCAGTGAGCTGTCTTATAGATACTGAAACCCCAGGCGGAGAAGTTGACTACATGATGACAAACTGTACCCAGGCCATGAGCTGCCACAATTCAGAGAACTGGCCACAGGGAAATGGGGACAAACTGACCCTGGAGCTGAACAGGGTGATGCTGGTCAGGCCACTGATGACCAATTTCAAGGCGACTGTCAGAGATGACTGTGCTGTTTCCACATGTAGCCCCTCCCTCCCCTGTACCCACCCCCCTCCCACTCCCCATCTATAAAAGCTCTCACCCCCTGCTTGTCAGAGGTGGGGACAGCTTTTGGACAGACGCCCACTACCCCACCCCACCCCCAGTTGCCGGCATCTAAAATAAAGCACAGTTTCCTTTCCACCAACCTCTCCTGTTAATTGGCTTTTGAGCAACAATCAGCCAGACTCCACATACTCTTTCAGTAACGTGCTGATTAACAGTTGTTTTAATAAATAATTAGATATTGGTTTAGGTTTATCTTACTGTTAACTATCAATGGGTTTAGGACTTCCTTGGTGGCTCAGACGGTAAAGCATCTGTCTACAATGTGGGAGACCCAGGTTCTATCCTTGGATCGGGAAGATCCCCTGGAGAAGGAAATGGCAACCCACTCCAGTACTATTGCCTGGAAAATCCCATGGATGGAGGAGCCTAGTAGGCTACAGTCCATGGGGTTGCAAAGAGTCAGACACGACTGAGTGACTCCACTTTCTTTCTTTATCAGTGGGTTTATGCATTCTGATATAAGCTTTATGCAAGGAGAAATGTTTCTTGTTACTAATATTGCTTCTATTAACTAATAAATTACTCTGGTATCAATTAGTAGTTGATGCGTTTATTGTTGGTATTTAGGTGATGGCATGGTTGACCTTGAATGGTTTGTTCATCAATGGCTGCTTTTAAGCTAACTGTGGTATTGTATATGCTTATCCTCTAGAGATGGTTGTTGCTGTTGTTGTTTATTTGCTCAGTTGTGTCCAGCTCTTTGTGACTCCATGGGCTGTGCCCGCCACACTCCTCTGACCATGGAGGTTCTCCAAGCAAAAACACTGGAGTGGGTAGCCATTTCCTCCTCCAGGGGATCTTCCCGACCCAGGGATCTTCGAGTCCCCTGCATTAGCAGGCGATTCTCTACCACTGAGCCACCAGGGAAGCCCAGAGACATTTGTACCCTGTAACTAATAACTTAAATCTTTAAAAAAAAATAAACACTGAAAGTTATGTTAAAAGTTATGCTTTTAAGTAATGTTTAAAGTTGAACTAAAGTTCTTTTCTGGACAACCAGCTATCACCAGGCTTATACGGCTTATTAGCTCTACTCATAAATCATAGGATGTTTGTTCTTGTAAACTGTCCATAAGCAGCTCCTCTGGTTCCAGGATATTTAACTTCTTTCATTATCCTTTATGGTACTTTATCCATAGCACCAGTGTTAGATTTCTATCTTCTACACGCAAATGCTAGTGAAAGTCGATCAGTCGTGTCCAACTCTTTGGGACCCCAAGGACTGTACAGTCTATGGAATTCTCTAGGCCAGAATACTGGAGTGGGTAGCCTTTCCCTTCTCCAGGGAATCTTCCCAACCCAGGAATCGAACCTGGGTCTCCTGCATTGCAGGTGGATTCTTTATCAGCTGAGAGATGCTAAGTGATTATTTTATCTCCTTAGGAGGGTTGAATCTGATGGGAAGTTTGGTCTGGTTTTAGCACAGTGTTCTGAGGTTTAAAGCCTCCTCTAGGCTTCACTTTGACCCATCCAAGCACGCGTTCCAGGATGCTCATCTTGCAGGACTCATTTGCATTTGTATGTTAGGAGCTTATTAATGGGTCATGAAGTTGCTGATATTGGAGGGGGTGACTGTGCGTGCTTCACGACTCAATCAGGCTCCCTATTCTTTATTTACCACTAAGTCCTCCTTTGTTTTTTTTATTTCATAGGAGCTTTTGTTTAAGTTATGTTCCTGAGGTACAAAATGTAGCCTACATCTTCCCCTCCCATGGGCTACACCTTGACCAAACATCAGATAATTCTGGTAATTATGCTTTCTGCTGCTCCTCGCCAGGGTTCCCTGATGATGGGGTTTACCAGAGTCTGTCCATTATCAACCAGACTCCTCTAGAGGAGTGTGAATCACCGCCAGCTTCTCCAGCTTTTAGGCTGATGCTCATCCTAGTCTGGTGAATAATTTTGTTGTTATAATTATATGAATGTAGGGCTAAGCTAGAAGGATATCTTATCCCAGTGTGGGTCTTCGTTGTGGTGTCATCAGAAGTGTTAAAGTCAGCTTCACAGCTTATTTATACTTTTTATTATTTTATTTTTTTAACTTAAAAACTTGTCTTCCACTTTTATTGATATGTAATTGACATATATAGACTGCATAATTGTAAAATATACACCATAATAAGTTGACTTACATACATGATGAAATGATTACCACAAAAAAAATTCAGTGAACATCCACTCTTACATAAATACAACATAAAATAAATAGGAAAAATATTTTTTCTTTGTGTTAAAAACTCTTAAGATTCTCTTAACTTTCATATGTAACATACACAGTGTTAATTTTATTTCATAGTTTATTTTCTTTTAGCTATGGATTCTTACAGCTTCACTAGTACTTAACTTTATTTTGAGGTAATCCTTAACATGCTTTACACTGGATTTCTACTGATATGAGTTAATCTTAAGATCAAAGTGGCTGACATACAAAGTGCCAACCTTAATTAGTTAATTTAACTTACTCAGATTTCCTCTAGTGTGTGCTTGCTTTCTCAGTCATGTACCACTCTTCATGACTTTATAGACTGTAGCCCGCCAGGCTCCTCTGTCCATGGGAATTCGCCAGGCAAAAATACCAGAGTGGGTTGCCATGCCCTCCTTCAGGGGATCTTCCTGACCCAGAGATTGAACCTGTATCTTCTGGACTGGCAGGCAGATTCTTTACCACTGAGCCACCAAGGAAGTCCATTTTCAATAATAAATTACTGCAATTACTGTGCATTTTTTAGCTGAACAAGGTAACAGAGAATCAGATTTTGATATTTTTCTGTTACTGAAACAATAGTTAATGTGATGAACTAAGGGTAAAGTCATCTTTGAAACTGTGTATCAGAGAAGAAATACCTAATTAAATTAACTTGTAACACAAGAAGTCCCTGCAGTGGTGATCTGACATTGATTAAAGTTGTATTAAAACTACAGTGTTTGCACAGTGTTTCAGAAAAGAGAAAAAGTTGTAACTTTGCATCTAGATATACCTTCCCTTCCTGAAGTTGCAGTGCCTTTCAGAAATGCATATGGTTAGCCCTGTCCCAGAATCAATTTTCAAGTGTGCAGTTTCAATCATTAATTAGTATGGAATCATGGGAAATAAATCCTTTCTTAGCTACACGCATCTTAACCGATACTATCATCCTTGACTTTAGCACATCCAAAGATCAACCTTTCACTTCACTGTCATCTACCTTTGGATCCACATACATTTCTGATATTTTTTGAGACCAGAAAAGCCTAAGAAAGAAGAAAGCCCAGCAAATAAGTAATTACATTGTTTTCTCCATGTGTCTTTGGGAATTGGCAGCAATTTCTCATTCTCCTCATGACCTGAGTTTAGTTTTCCCTTAGTGACTTTTTCTTCACACCTTTAATATGTGCTGAGTTTTATCACAGAAAATGGTGCTTTTCAATGAACTCCAGTCTCTTCTTTGAAAACTCTCAGAAACGTTTGGCCTTGTGTGAACAAAAGAACAGAAACCACTGAGAACAAATCTGAAACTGTAATACCTGAACGCTGTTCTCCACAAAGAAATAAACAAGGGTTTTGGAACAAGAAAAATAGAAATATAATAAAAATAAGATTTGGAGTCACAAAAGAAGCAAGCATTAAAGTTAAAAGACACTTTTTAGCTCAGGACAGCAAACATAAGTCATGGATAATCCAATGTCTGTTCTCAAACAAGTTAGTGCACTTTCAGGGTGAAATGCAGATTGCTTTGTTTAAAGATGTTTTTATCTAGAGGGACATCTTGATGCTGAATCCAAGTGGAAGATATCTGAAAATCACATTATGTATGCACTATAATGATATCATCCCCATAGTTTGAATAATTCTGGGCTTTTATATTTACATATAAAGTTTCACTGGTAATCCAGAGCCACAACTACATTTGTTGAGAATTTCAATGGTGTTGATGGGTAAGAAGCAAAGTCAGGTGAATCAGCTGGAGAACAAAGCAGAAACTTTTGTAAAATAAACACCAGTTGATGGTCAACCACCTGTAAAAGAATGAAACTAGAACACTCTCTAACACCATACACAAAAATAAACTCAAAATTGATTAAAGATATAAATGTAAGACCATAAAGAATAAAACTTCTAGTGTAAAACATAGGCAAAACACTCTCCAACATAAATCACAGCAAGATCCTCTATGACCCACCTCCCAGAGTAATGGAAATAAAAGCAAAAATAAACAAATGAGATCTAATTAAACTTAAAAGCTTTTGCACAATGAAGGAAACCATAAGCAAGGTGAAAAGACAGCTTTCAGAATGGGAGAAAATAATAGCAAATGAAGCAACTGACAAAGAATTTATCTCAAAAATATACAAGCCAACTCATGCAGCTCAATACCAAAAACAAAATAAATGACCCTCTCAAAAAAGGGCCAAAGAACTAAAAAGATATTTCTCCAAAGAAGACATACAGATGGCTAACAAACACATGAAAAGATGCTCAACATCACTCATTATCAGAGAAATGCAAATCAAAACCATAATGACGTACCACCTCACACCGACAGAATGGTTGCTATCAAGAAGTCTACTAACAATAAATGCTGGAAAGGGTGTAGAGAAAAGGGAACGCTCTTACCCTGTTGGTGGGAATGCAAACTAGTACAACCACTATGGAGAACAGTGTGGAGATTCCTTAAAAAACTGGAAATAGACCTGCTTTATGACCCAGCAATCCCACTGCTGGGCATACACACCGAGGAAACCAGAATTGAAAGAGACACGTGTACCCCAATATTCATCACAGCACTGTTTACAATAGCTAGGACATGAAAGCAACCTAGATGTCCATCGGCAGACAAATAGATAAGAAAGCTGTGGTACACATACACAACGAAATATTACTCAGCTATTAAAAAGAATGCATTTGAATCAGTTCTAGTGAACTGGATGAAACTGGAGCCTATTATACACAGTGAAGAAAGTCAGAGAGAAAAACACCAATATAGTGTATTAACACATATGTATGGAATTTAGAAAGATGGTACCAAGGACCCTATATACAAGACAGCAAAAGAGACACAGATGTAAAAAAAAAAAAAGAGAGAGAGAGACACAGATGTAAGGAACAGATTTTGGACTCTGTGGGAGAAGGAGAGGATTGGATGATTTGAGAGAAGAGCATTGAAACATGTATATTACCATATGTGAAACAGATCGCCAGTCCAGGTTCGATGCCTGAGACAGGGTGCTCAGGGCTGGTGCACTGGGACAACCCAGAGGGATGGGATGGAGAGGGAGGCGGTAGTGTCGTTCAGGATGGTGAACACATGTGCATTCATGGCTGATTCATGTGAAAGTATGGCAAAAACCACAATATTGTAAAGTAATTAGCCTCCAATTAAAATAAATATTTTAAAAATAAATAAATAAACACCAGTTTAAACTGTTTGACTATGTCATTTGATTTGCATCAGTTCAGTTTAGTTCAGTCTCTCAGTCATGTCCAACTCTGCGAGTCCATGGACTGCACCATGCCAGGCTTCCCTGTCCATGACCAACTCCTGGAGCTTGCTCAAACTCATGTCCATCGAGTTAGTGATGCCATCCAACCATCTCATCCTCTGTTGTCCCTTTCTCCTCCTGCCTTCAATTTTTTCCAGCATCAGGGTCTTTTCTAATAAGTCAATTCTTCAAATCAGATGGCCAAAGTATTGGAGTTTCAGCTTCAGCATCAGTCCTTCCATTGAATAATCAGGAGTTTTAGGATTAACTTAAGGATTGACTGGTTTGATCTCCTTGCAGTCCAAGGGACTCTTAAGACTCCTCTCCAACACCACAGTTCAAAAGCATCAGTTCTTCAGTGCTCAGCTTTCTTTACAGTCCAACCTTCACATCCATACAAGACTACTGGCAAAACCATAGCTTTGACTAGACAGACCTTTGTGGGCAAAGTAATGCCTCTGTTTTTTAATATGCTGTCTAGGATGGTCATAGCTTTTCTTGCAAGGAGCAACTGTCTTTTAATTTCATGGCTGTAGTTATCATCTTCAGTGATTTTGGAGACTAAGAAAAAAGTCTGTCACTGTTTCCATTGTTTCCCCATTTATTTTCTATGAAATGATAAGACCAGATGCCATGATCTTAGTTTTCTGAATGTTGAGTTTTAAGACAACTTTTTCACTCTCCTCTTTTACTCTCATCAAGAGGCTCTTTACTTCCTCTTCACTTTCTGCCATAAGGGTGGTGTCATCTGTATATCTGAGGTTATTGATATTTCTCCCAGCAATCTTGATTCCAGCTTGTGCTTCATCCAGCCTAGCATTTTGCATGATGCACTCTGCATAGAAGTTAAGTAAGCAGGGTGGCAACATACAGCCTTGATATACTCCTTTCCCAATTTGGAATCAGTCTGTTGTTCCATGTGCAGTTCTAACTGTTGCTTCTGGACCTGCATAGAGATATCTCAGAAGGCAGGTAAGGTGATCTGATATTCCCATCTCTTTAAGAATTTTTCAGTTACAGATATGTTCATTGTTTTGATTTTGGCAATAATATGGGGGTTTAACATGTCAAAATTTGTCAGTTTTAAGTTACCGTACATCAAACACACCTCAATAAAGTTGTTAAAAAATTCTGGAAAAAAAAAGATTTTTCCACAGTTTGTTGTGATCCACACTGTCAAAGGCTTTGGAGAAGTCAATAAAGCAGAAGTAGATGTTTTTCTGAAATTTTCTTGCTTTTTCTATGATCCAAAGGATGTTGGCAATTTGATCTCTGCTTCTGATGCCTTTTCTAAATCCAGCTTGAACTTGATGTTCCACTTGGTCCCTGAATGAAAGACAGCATCAGTACAAAAGCGGGAGCCGGGGTGGGACAGGCTAACCCAGGCTCACCTCTGGGGACCCAACTGCAGCAGGAACTCCAAATGTCAAATATTGTTTTGTAAAAAGGAGACAGACGTACTTACCTGAGGGCAGACGACACAGGACACAAGGACTCCTTGCTCCTCCTTCACCTCATGCCTTTGGTCCCAGGGCTGGGTGATCTCACAGCCCAGGTCTCGCTGAGGCTGTAAACGCTGGTGGTCGTGGACGTGATTCCATGCCTCCCTTTGCTTTACAGTTGCTTATTCAAAATGAAAACGTTAGTCGCTCAGTTGTGTCTGACTCTTTGGGGCCCCATGGACTGTAACCCACCAGGCTCCTCTGTCCACGGCATTTCCCAGGCGAGAATACTGGAGTGGGTTGCCATTCCCTTCTCCAGGCGATTTCCTGACCCAGGGCTCGGACACGTGTCTCCTGCTTGGTAGGCAGAGCCAAGGGGGTCAGCCCCACAGTCATCCAAGCAAACAGGGTGCTTTCTCCTTCACCAGAGAACGCACCTCCTGTCCATCTCCTCCAAGTGTGTCTCACTGGAAATAAAGAAACAGTCATCTGAAACTTTAGTCTGATTTTTATTGATGTAAACACACTGTTTTTCACAGTAAACCCCAGCAGATGCTGGAATGTTTCTGTCCTCCTTGATGCTTGAGGAGAATAAGTTTTCCTTTATTTTGTTTTAGATTACTAGTCATGAGTAAAACAAGTGTAACCTTTTTTTTTTCTTCACACACCTGGGTAAATAATTCAAAAGTAATCCTTTCTTATAGTCATAAGAAATTGTAAATTGTCTAAGATGTGCTTAACTGACTTTGTGCTTAAGGTCACTAACAGTGAGACTAAAAATGATAATAATGAAATACAGCCATTATTTCTCCTGCTGATGAATTTATAATAGTGAGTACAGAGCTGAACCTCTATTATTCTCTTGCCACTTATGTAACATGAACCAAAATCCTTCCATTTTAGATCCCGTTACATTGCATTATAATTGTGGGAATTGTCACAGTTCCCTACTCTACACTTTAGGAATGTGTTGTAATAAATTTTTATAAGTCAAGAAAGTTGTTTCCACTTGGAAAAATAAAGTTATTTTGCCCAGAGCCTGCTCTGGGAGTGTAGGCTCAGCCTGCTGTAAACCTTCAGGAAGCATCTCAGTGGGCTTCTTTAGTTGGAAGAATAGCATAACAAAAAGAGAGCCAATATCATGAGAAAAATAAGGGCCACTTTTGTCAGCCATAGCATGCATAGTTTTCTTGCCATAAAATGATGGTTATATTCCTTATTTATCTGAAATATTTAAATGTTGTGTTACAATAATATTTTTCTTCAGCACATCTCACCATCTTGTAACATTTCTTTCCAATCATATAACATTACCCAATTTTCTTACTTAGTAAAAATGGACTCAATATTTTTTTTCTTAAAACTTTTAAAAAAAATGTATATGGCTGCCTTAGGTCTTAGTTGTAGCATGTGGAATGTTTCCTCTTCATTGCAGCCGAACTCTTTAGTGGTGGCATGTGGGATCTAGCGCCCTGACCAGGGAACGAACCCACACCCCCTGTGTTGGGAGCATGGAGTCTTAGCCCTTGGATCACCAGGGAAGTCCCCAGAATCAGCATTTTTGATTCATCTAATTGCCACTGTCCTTCCTTTTATGACTCATTTGATCCTGTTCTTGAGTATTTACTATTTGAAATAAATTCACTGTGGTTCCATTTTATATATACTTTTCTCTACTGCAACATGTTATCTTATATTCCATCTGCTCTAGGTCATGGAGATAAGAGTGAGTGATCAAGTGTGTGTGGAGCTAACAGTACCGTCAGTTTTCCTAAACATGAATTTAGAAACACCCTTCACTCCTCCGCCTCTGTGTCACTCTGATCTGTGGGACTCACCAAGCACAGCTAATCAAATAGAGCTTTACTATTTTCCTTTGATCTATCATTGTTTTATGGGCTTCCAGGAGGCTCAGATGGTAAAGAATCAGGCTGCAATGAGAGACCTGAGTTTGATCTCTGGGTTGGGAAGATTCCCTGGAGGAGGGCAGGGTGACCCACTCCAGTATTCTTGCCTGGAGAATCCCCATGGACGGAGGAGCCTGGTGGGCTACAGTCCCTGGGGTCACGAGTCGGACACAACTGAGCGACTAAGCACACACAGCACATCATTGTTTATATGCCAATTACAGGGCTTCCCCGGTGGCTCATTAAGTAAAAAATCCACCTGCAATGCAGGAGACACAGGTTTGATCCCAGCATCCGGAAGATCTCCTGGAGGAGGAAATGGCAACCCACTCCAATATTCTCGGCTGGAGAATCCCATGGACGGAGGGGCCTGGCAGGCTACAGTCCATGGGATCACTAGAGCAGGACATGACAAAAGCGCACACCCATGCATATGGCAATTACACTTCAGTACTTCAACAGAAGAGCTTGAGAAACAGTAACTACCAGTAACCTAGATGTTTCCATTGTACTTCTATAAAAGTAACAGGAAATACTTTTTTCGTTTTGGACTCTGCGGGAGAAGGCGAGGGTGGGATGATTTGAGAGAATAGCGTTGAAACATGTATATTACCATATGTGAAATAGTTCACCAGTCTACGTTCGATGCATGAGACAGGGTGCTTGGGGCTGGTGCACTGGGATGACCCTGAGGGATGGGATGAGGAGGGAAGGGGGAGGGGGGTTCAGGATGGGGGACACATGTACACCTGTGGCTGATTCATGTCAATGTATGGCAAAAACCACCGCAATATTGTAAAGGAATTATCCTCCAATTAAAATTAATTATTTTTAAAAATTGGGTCTTATATTCACTTTGTTGTTCAGTTGCTAAGTTGTGTCCAACTCTTTGCGATCCCATGGACTGCTGCCTTTTCATGCTGTTCATGGGGTTTTCCTGGCAAGAATATTGGAGTGGGTTGCCATTGTCTTCTCCAGTGGACCACATTTTGTCAGAACTCTTCGCTATGACCTGTCTGTCTTGGGTGGCCCTGCACGGCGTGGCTCACAGCTTCATTGAGTTATGCAAGCCCCTTAGCCACGACTGAGGGACTTCACTTGAGCCAGAACAAGGCTGTGATGTATAAAATAGATAACTAATGAGAACCTAGTGTATAGCACAGGAAACTCTACTCAGTGCTCTGCGGTAACTTAAATGGGAAGGAAATCCAAAAAAGAAAGGATGTGTGTATACATGTGGCTGATTCACTTTGCTATACAGCAGAAATTAACACAACAGCGTACAGTAACTAATTATACTGCCATTTTAAAAAGTAAAGAAAAATAACAAGGCTGTTACAATTCTGTTTAAAGGTACTAACATGAGCGCAGCTCAGCTAGAGATACATGAATCTTCTAAAGCCTCATGAATTACTCAGCATAATTCATGAGATAAGAGCATGATGAATGAGAAGAAGGCTGTTAGCTGAGCCTACTGTGGTAATCATTTCACAATACATATCAATCAAAACTGTCATGCTGTATGCTTTAAACCTATACAGTGATGTATGTCAATTATTTCCTAATAAAGCTGGAAAAGTAATAAAATGAATTTTAAAATTTAAAAAAATCATGTTGAGGTTTGACAGAAAACAACAAAATTCTGTAAAGGAATTATCCTTCAATAAAAAAAAATAAGTTAATTTTAAAAAATAGGTCTTATTGGAGTCATTTAGATCAGCCCCATGAGAAGCCTCCTGTCTTCAGGGGGTCTTCCTTCAAACATCAACCTCCCCTTCCAAAGCTTCACTGCCTCCTGAGTTCATGTGTGCAAGATTCAAAGCCTCTGAAATGGTACACAGAAGTGCTCCTGCTCTGAACCCTGTAAATCGCCCTCACCTTCTTTTATACCCAAACACTTCTTCATCTTAGGCAAGCACGGTTATTTGTTATTATCTCTGTTCATCACCTCTGCACACGTTGTGCTTTCCTGACTGCCTGGAAAACTCCCAGTATCTTCTAAGAGGTAACCTGAGGGTTAAATTCTCTAAATTGAATCCTACTCAGAGAGTGCACTTGAGCACCTCCCCTGAAAGGCTTTCTTCTGGACCCTGGACCCACCTTCCCTGCCCTGGAGCCTGGCCCAGCCTGGCGACCCACTACGCTGAAGCCCCACAGTGAGCTGTATGTGCCGTGAATAATTTGTGTCACAACGTCGGACACCACTGAGCAACTGAACAAAGACTCACAAGCAAAACTTCTACGGTTGCTATTTCAGGGAATGGCCACAAGGCGGCAGGCTTGTCGCAAGCCCAATTGTGATTACCTGGGAAAAGAAAGCTTTTGATAGTTTTAATTCAGGGCTGTGATTTAATGTGGAATGTACCTGTACGAACACTCAAAATCTTTTGTGTTTTTCCTGGGTATTCTTTAAATTAACCTTTATCCCATATTATAGTTACATTGATAGACAATGTGTTGTCCCTGGCAGGTGAACTGAATATATTTTCTATTTTGCTATTATGTTATTTCTGCTTTCTCACCATTGTACCCTGATTAAATTCTAGAGACATAACTTCTTTTACTTTTTAATTTGCCATCTAAGCCACCGGGGAAGCCCCTCATCTGCATTAGCAGAACAAAAATAATACCACCAAAGTTAGAAATCTGATTATGAAATAAGACATTCCAAATTATTTGTAAGTAGTTCGGTCTTTCTTTTTGAAAGGAATGATTTTGAAATAACCCAAACTTTGGTCCATCTTGCATTTCTGTGTGAAAATAGCAGAGGTATTTAAAACATTCTTCCCATTTATGTTGCACTCTTCTCTGAGAGACTAAACCACATCTTTTGCCCAATAGGCTCAGAAAGTTTGATAAAACAGAATGAAAAAAACAAAACATCTCAGATGTCCCAAGACAGTCTGGTAAGTGATTTGTCTCACAAGAAACTGCGAGGCTTGAGTTCACTGCTGTTGACGCATAATACACTTCATAAGCCTGGAAGGGTCACTGATGTACATGCACACCACTCAGCATAATCTTCTATCAACCAGAGACCAGAGGTTTCAGGAGCTGTGGTGAGAAGCCCTCACCTCCTACTGACTCTCAATCTCTGTGACTTCCTGAGCTCCTTGAAAGTGACAGTCACTCAGTCATGTCCTACTCTTTGTGAACTCATGGACCATACAGTCCATGGAATTCTCCAGGGCAGAATACTAGAGTGGGTAGCCATTCCCTTCTCCAGGGGATCTTCCCAACCCAGGGATCAAACCCAAGTCTCCCCCATTACGGGTGGATTCTTTACCAGCTGAGCCACCAGAGAAGCCCAAGATACTGGAGTGGGTAGCCTATCCCTTCTCCAGGGGATCCTCCTGACCCAGGAATCAAACCAGGGTCTCCTACATTGCAGGCGGATTCTGAGCCCCTTACTTTAATGAATTCTATCCCCTTGCCCTTCCTCCCTGTTGACTGATGGTGACAACAACCCGCAGAGCAGAAGGTCTGGTCCAGTACCTGACTATGGGCTCTTCTCTTGCCTTTTCAGTCCTGCCTTTTCACCTTTCTCTCTTCTCTGCTCATTGCTCACCTTTGCCATTATTGGGAGGCAGTTCAGTTTAGTTCAGTCCCTCAGTTGTGTCCAACTCTTTGCGACCCCCATAGATGGCAGCACACCAGGCCTCCCTGTCCATCACCAACTCCTGGAGCCTGCTCAGACCCATGTCCATCAAGTCGGTGATGCCATCCTACCATCTCATCCTCTGTCATCCCCTTCTCCTCCTGCCCTCAATCTTTCCCAGGATCAGGGTTTTTCCCAAAAGTCAGTTCTTCAAATCAGATGGCCGAAGTATTGGAGTTTCAGCTTCACCATCAGTCCTTCCAATGAATTTCCAGGACTGATTTTCTTTAGGATGGACTGGTTGGATCTCCTTGCAGTCCAAGGGACTCTTGAGTCTTCTCCAACACAATTCAAAAGCATCAATTCTTCAGTGCTCAGCTTTCTTTATGATTCAACTCTCATATCCATACATGACTACTGGAAAAACCATAGCTTTGACTAGACAGGTCTTTGTTGGCAAAGTAATGTCTCTGCTTTTTAATATGCTGACTAGGTTGGTCATAGCTTTTCTTCCAAGGAACAAGCATCTTTTAATTTCATGGCTGCAGTCACCATCTGCAGTGATTTTTGAGCCCAAGGAAATAGAGTTTCTCACTGTTTCCATATCTATTTGCCATGAAGTGATGGGACTGGATGTCATAATCTTCATTTTTTGAAAGTTGATTTTTAAGCCAGCTTTTCACTCTCCTTTCAGTTTCATCAAAAGGTTCTTTAGTTCCTCCTGTCTTTCTGCCATAAGGATGGTATCATCTGCATATTTGAGGTTATTCGTATTTCTCCCAGCGATCTTGATTCCAGCTTGTGCTTCATCCAGTCCAGCATTTCGCTGATGTACTCTGCATAGAAGTTGATAAGCAAGGTGACAATATACAGCCTTGATGTACTCTTCCTCCCCTTGGGGCCCTCGTTGAGGAGAAGTGGCTGCCACGTGAGGGGGGGCAGAGCAGCTCTGGAAAGGCACAGGTGGCCTGGACGTGGGGCCTCTCTTCCGCCCTCACCTATGCGGCTGGACCACACAGAGTCGGACGCCCCAGCTCTGGCCAAGCCTTCCGATGTCCGCGGCGTTCATGACACTCCCCTTGCATCCTGCAGACACTGCGCTCCCAGATAACCTGCCCCAAGTGTCTCATTAACAAAGAAAGTGGGGGGGGAGGAAAGAGAGAGAGAGAGAGAGTGAGAAAACTCTTTCCTAAGCTCCTAAATTCTGTCACGAAGTGATGATGGGCGCGTGGCCGCAGCGGCCCTCCCTCCACCGCCGTGTTTCCCGGAGCTCGCGCTGACTCAGAACTTTGGACAGCCCCGTCGTGCGGTGCGAGGACACCGGCTCTTTCAGAAATGTATTAACTCACACAGATTTCCAACGTATTATTCTTCCAAAGGGCTGAAAGTGTTCACCCTTCAAAGACTGGGTTCGTTTACTATGTTTACGTGGCTGCATCAGGTCTCGGCCGGGGCACGCGGCGTCCTGGCCGCGTCTTCCGGGGACCTTGTGAGTCGCTGTGCCAACTCTGCGGCTCCGCAGCTGCAGCGGGGAAGCTCTGTTGCCCCTGGGTATGTGAGATTTCAGTTCTCCGATCAGCGATTGAACCCGAGGCCCCCTGCATGGCAAGGTGGATTCTCAACCACTGGACCACCAGGGATGTCCCTGAAAATTTCACTTTTAGAAACTGAGACAGCCCGTTTGATGTGTGGCGTTACCTAAGTGTCCAGCTGAGGGCATATGCCAAGTCACGCAGTTATTTCAGCAGATTTTAGACACACACAGCCAGAGCACAAAGCGTTTCTTCACAGGTCTGCAGAAAGCGGCGCACTCTTACCAAAACTCTGGCTTGCAAGCTTCAAGGTGATGACGTGAAACTGCCTTCAACATCGTGAGAATCGCTAACGGATTCCCACGGCACTTTGACAGCATCGTTGTTGCCCTGGGGCTCTTGCGAATGCTCAGCACAGGTACGATCTAGCTCTTCAGCAGACAGTTGTGGTGCTGGGCAGACAGCAGCTCGGGAGCACAGAGTTCTTACTTCTCTGAAAGGCATTTTTACAGCCTTTCTCAACTGTGGCCTGATTTAAAATAATCCAGACTAATATTTCTCAAAATAAAGCCAGAATACAATTACCTGAAGATGACGAAAATTTTTTTCAAAAACATACAAAACTCGATTAAGTCACCCTATTTATGGATCAGTTGGTGACAGTTCTTGTGAGAACATAAAACAATAACTATGAGCTAAAACTTATTTATTAATACCTCAAATTCAAAACTGTGTACATTGTACATTTTTGATTTGGATCAAATCAGCTTGAAGAAATCAGATCATTCTTCATCAGACTGGAGAAATTACTAGCCCTAAAGAGAAAGGATGTTTTTAACCTACTTTCTAAGATTCTTACCTTTAGTTCTGATGTTGTAAGGAAGTACTTTCTGTGTTAGCCAAAACAATTGTTCATATTCCAGACTCTAGCTTTCTGGGGACATAGGTATAACCCATTTAAGTGAGAGAAAGACAAAAAGGAAACAGATGTTCAGGAAAACTTTAAACAGCATAAGTGACTGTTGCATTTTGCTCTGCCCCATTTTCCATAATTGTTTTCTGGGCTTTCGATTTCCTATTGGGAAATGTGGATTTTGAAAATAAGCAGACTTGCCTTTTCTAATTGATTAAATGGAGTGGAAAAGGAGAAAGAAGAACCTACTCTTTGAAGGCAGAAATCTGTGAAAACCCTTGGCAACTCCCAAAGGTGGTGGTCTTTTATTTGTTAATAATAACACTTGATTTGTTCGTTAACATGGGAACAATCAGGTTTCTATTTTAATGGAAGTACACAGTGTTCTTTGTACTTAGTCCGCACAGAATATACGAAAATGGCCTGTTCAGTGGTAAAATGCTGGCCAGAGGATGCTCAGTGAGGCATGATTGGGCAGGCGGGCTGGTGAGGGGTGAACTGCCCACTTGGCCTGAGAACTGAGGAGGGGCAGGGAGCTGGCTGTGGTTTCCATGTCAGCTTCCACAGAATAAACAGAGAGCAGGCCAGTAACCTTGGCTCAAAGGAGTTCGGGGGGCTTCACCGGTGGCTCGGTGGTAAAGAATCTACCTGCCAGTGTAGGAGATGTGAGTTTAATCCCTGGGTCGGGAAGGTCCCCTGGAAAAGGGAATGGCAACACAGTCCAGTACTCTTTCCTGGAGAACCCCAGGGACAGAGGACCCTGTGGGCTACAGACCAAGGGGTCACAAAGAGTCAGACACGACTGAGCAGTGACAACGGAGAGCCCTCAGCCCTGGGCACTCACACTGTGCCTGAAAGTTGACATGCGATTCAGTCACCACCGTGAACACTAGCTCATCATTATTATGGATTTCAAGTGTTCACATAGTTAATTTATCAAAGACATTTCACTTTGCGTTTAGCTTTTTGTTAAATTATAAAGATTTATCTTTGGAGATTGAGATAAAATGTAACGTAGAAAGTTTCCATGAAAGATTGTACATCTATTATAAAAAATATTGCACTGTCTTTTAGTCCCACCTTTTCTCAACATTGTTCTGTGTAGCTGTTGGCAACTGTCAGTAGCAAAACTAACTTACTTTTGAGGCCATAAAGGAATCAGAGTGAAAACAATTTTAAAATTGGCTTGAGAAGAAGAAAATTGAAGAGTACCATTCATTTTCCTTTGAGGTCTACTCAGTTATGTATAAGACATTCACAAGCAGAACGGCTTCAGGTGAAACTGAAAGCAGAAACTCACGATGTTAATGGCTGTGTGCTCCCCCAGCCAGATAATGGACTGGAGCACAGCAGGCTCCTTTGTCCATGGGGATTCTCCAGGCAAGATAACTAGAGTGGGTTACCATGCCCTCCTCCAGGGGATCTTCCCAGCCCAGGGATCAAACCCAGGTCTCCTGCACTGCAGCAGATTCTTTACCATCTAAGCCACCAGGGAAGCCGCAAGATTATCTCAGGTTGTCATCAATTTGTAGAGGGCCATCATCTGTGGCTCATGAGGATTTATGATCAGTGGGAATGGTGCATACAGCTCAGCTTCTCGGTGCTCCCCTGTGGGTGTAAATCCTCTGTCTCATGTTGGAACCAGAGACTTGAGTTCACGATTCGTCCTCCTTGCACGTCAGCTGTTATGAAAAACCAGTACAGATGTCCCTGTAGAGCAGAATCTGTCTTTACATGTCAACAATTAGGACTTTAGTTTACCTCTGCTATTTTATTAGTCTCTTTAATTTCAGTATGTTCTTATTTCTCTGCATGACTGTATCATTATAAAAAATGCAATTGCCACTAGTTAGTCAAAGGTACCTGGCACATTTTCAAAAACCTTCCCATGCAACTAGTACACCATTTAGAACTTTTTTTTAAATCATAAATGAAGTTTTTACTCATCAGCAGTGAAGATAACAGTGATAATAACTTGAAGACTTGGGGTTTAATTTTAAGCATACTACTTTACAACATAAACTGAAAATATGAAAATGGAGATGGAAATGAAGATTTTTGTTTTATTTTAAGCATGTCATTACTCAGATTGTTTTCAAAGTACTCCTGTGACTCGTGAAGTACTTCTGTAATGAAGACTATCTGCTGTGAATGGTCAAGTGTTCAGTAACTTACATTTGTGCTAAGACATAAGATATTTTCAAAGATCAGTCATTTGAGGTTAGCATCTGAGGACCACCTGGCTTTTATCCTTTATTTTTGTATTTCTCTATGATTGTGTCACTGGACTAATGCAAGGACATTCCCTGATGCCCATCATCATTATCAAGGCACTTTACATCCATCTTAGCAATGAGTTGCTTAGCAACTGACTGGTTGTCCTCTCTGCCTTTTTGGAATATGTCAGGAACTAAATGGAATTAAGTTTGATTTTTCACAATATTTTAGCCTTCTACCATCTCTTTAGTTTTATTTATTTGTTTTTGAATAGATTTTATTTTTGTTCTTTAAGCCCAGACTTCCTTGAATAGGTTTTACTTTTGTTCTTCAAACCCAGACTTCCTTGTGACTTCCATTACTTGGAAGTTAATTATAACTTTGACTATTTCTTCAAGAGATATTATTCCTAATATTTGAAGGTTTGTTTCATATATTAGATCTTAGAGAGCTCAGTCTTTAGCAGTCTTTGTAACTAGTCAATTAAATAATGCTATGTACAAAATATAATGTTAGATTATTGGTAAGTAGGCGTGATTTCTACCTCCAGTGAAGGGGTTTAAAATTCATCTGGAACCACACAGCTTTATACTACATGTTGTGTCTCAGTTGGTAAAGAATCTGCTTGCAGTGTGGGAGATCCAGGTTTGATGTCTGGTTTGGAAAGATCCCCTGGAGAAGGGAATGGCAACCCACTCCAGTATTCTTGCCTGGAGAATCCCATGGGGAGAGAAATTTTGTGTCCATGGGATCACAAAGAGTCAGACATGGCTGAGCAACTAATACTTTGATTTTCTGACAAAGAAAGGCAGTGTTTGATAAGTGACCAGCAGGTACAGAGAGTACAGAAGTCCAGGAAGGAAGCAAAAATCATATCCTTGATGCTCTCAGGAAAGGATAACCATGACAGATTTCTTGGATACCATAGAGGGATAAGAGAATGCAGACCTTTCTAGATGGAGAAGATACAGCATTCCTGAATTCCTTTTAGGTGTACAGAAACATAAAGATGATAAGATTTGTAAAGGCATTGATGTTTTTCTCTTAAACCATTCTAATGCAATAATTTAAAGTAGAATGCCTATCTTTCACATGTGTTACATCAATGAATGGCTTACTTCATTAAATACCACACAGTAAAGATGTCTACAGCACAAAGACTAATAATGTTATAGTTGGAGTTATATTTTCTACAAAGAAAGAATGTGATACTCCAATTCATATTTTGAGTTAAACCACTGTTTCATTCAGTTAACAAGTAGTTAATAAGTACCTCAAAGAGTCAGACATGACTGAGCACCCGTGCACACATCATAAATAGAAATGGAGAAACAATGTAATAAAATGATGTTGATGGCATATTTAATATTCCCAGGCAGTTAGTCACATGATTCCATGTTTCACTTTTTACACCTGGAATACATTGGACATTGATATTTTTTTATGCTGGGTTTCAAGGCATTTTGTTCCCCTATAGTGAGCCAGTCAACCCAGAACCACCATTAAAAAGTCACTCTTTCCATTACATTGTCCCTATTATCATAAATCAGGTAATTCTCTGTGTATTTCTTTCTAAATTCTCAATTCTGTTCTCTTAGTGGGGTTTCCTGTCCGTGGATCAATTTCCTACTGTGCTAATTTATAATAAAAATTCTCCATAGATGGCGATGTAAATTCTCCAGGTTTGTTCTTCTTGCTTGGACATGCTAAATCCTTTGACTTGCCATATGATTTTACAGCCATCTTGATAATTTCCACAACTTCTACTGGGGTTAAAAAAAAATTATTCTACTTGGATTTTAATTACAATTAAATCTATGACTCAATCTGGGGAGAACTGAAAGCTTTATAATATTGAAATTTTGATATATATCAAATCTGATATATCCTCTATTTAGGTCTTTAAATGTATCCCCTTTCATTTTCTTCATTAATATTTTGTAGTTTGCAGTCTAACTTGTACTAGATTTATTCCTAGGTCTTTGGTCTTTTATGCATTTTTGGCAAATCATATTTTAAATTATTTTACTTTTAATTTCTTTTTTTATATAAAGGAATATAATGGGTCACTGACCTATGTCCAGTGATCATCTTAAATTCAAATTTATTTTAAAAAGTATTTAGATTTTTGACACAACCATATTGTACACAGTACATGATGGTTTTGTATTTCTTACTTCCCAATTCCTATGACTTTCATCTCTTCTTTGAGGCCTAATTACCCTGGTTCAATTGTAATTCTTAGTAGAGATTACAGTGGTTTCCCATCTGATCCTTCATGTGATAAATCATACTGATTGCATTCCTAAAGATAAGCCACCTTTACTTGCAGAAAGTGAAGAGGAACTAAAGAGCCTCTTGATGAAGGTGAAAGAGGAGAGTGAAAAAGCTAGCTTAAAACTCAGCATTCTAAAAACCAAGATCATCTGATCTCGTGACTTCATGGCAAACAGAAGGGGGGAAAGTGGAAGCAGTGACAGATTTTATTTTCTTGGGCTCCCAAATCACTGCAGATGGTGACTGCAACCATGAAATTAAAAGATGCTTGCTCCTTGGAAGGAAAGCTCTGACAAACCCAGACAGCATATTAAAAAGCAGAGACACCACTTTGTGGTGAGCAGAGGGAGCTGGGACTCAATAAAATCTCTTTGGGTTGTAAATTAGTGCTTTCTTTCACTTTCTCTTTATTTGGCCTAGAAGGGACATCTTGAGTTATTGCCTTGCTCTGTCTGGCCGAGTTCCCTTAGTGTATGAGTATTCTAGCTCCACTACTGTAAGGTGAGTGTGAAGGAAAGAGAGCAAGCTGGCCAGTCAGGCTAAGAAAAGGGAAATTTATTAGAGGGGAACAAGAGGGTGACTGGCCCCTAAGGAGAGCCAGTGTCCTCCCTCTCTGACAGGGTCTTTCATATACCCTGCCAATGAACAATTCTCTGGAGGTGTGGTTAATTTTTAGCCTGTAGTTGAGTCCTGTGGTCATGTAGCCAGAGGTCTGGAATCCGGTGGTCTCATAGCCTTGAGGAGGCAGGCACCTGCAGGAAAACAGAGTATCATTTGGGCAATTTGGTCAGTCTCAAGGGTCACTGTGATTTTATTCTTTGTTTGCAAGACCAACATGGTGGACAGGGTCTATCATGAGCCCCCATGTAGACCCTGTCATTCAGCCTTTTTGATTTGGGACAAGGGCTGAAAGTCAGTTTTCCATAACTGCTTCCTGCAGGACAGGGGCATCATGGGGGTGAGATGAGAAAAGCCTGGGATGTGGGTCATGGGGATTTGTGTGGGGTTCAAGTTTTTGATAATATGACCAAGTTAGAAATGGCTCATGGATAGTTCGATTAGATAGAGCTCATGGATAGAGCTCATAAGTGGTCCTGAAGAAATTTCGAAAAAAGATAGGGCCAACAGTTAGAATAGGGTAAGTAGAAGAGGACCTAGGAAAGGTAGGACCCAGGGCATCCAATTCCAGTTGCTTAACCAGTTTTCCCATGAATTACTGAAGTGTTGATATTCAGGGGCCCTGAATTTTGAGGCCCTGTTGTCAAATTTCTTGCTGCTTCCTTTACAACCTCAAGGCTCAGCTGGTAAAGAATCCATCTGCAGTGGGAGACCTGGGTTCGATCCCTGGGTTGGGAAGATCCCCTGGAGAAAAGAAAGGCTACCCATTCCAGTATTCTGGCCTGAAGAATTCTATGGACTGTATAGTCCACATGACTGAGAACTTTCACTTTCTTCCTTTACAACATCGGATTTGTTGGCATAGAAGCAGCAAGCTTCCTCCAAAAATAGACAACGGCCCCCTTTTTCTGACATCTAATCCTCTTCTGTTTTGGAGGACCACGACTGCCAAGGAATCTAGCTGGTTTTGGATAGTGATAAGGCTAGTAGCTATTTCTTCTAGGCTCTCAGTGAGGTCTCTGGGAAAGCTTTGGTAGTAATTTAAAGAGGCTGTGAGTCCTGCTGTCCCTGTTCCAATCCCAGCCGCTATTCCTGTGCTTGTTAATAGAGGAATGAATTGAATTGCCCACTTGGGTGGGTTATGAATTAGTGGGATAGGGAGGGTCTGTAAGGAATATGTAGTTTCCAGGTTATGCCAAGAGATTGGGCTACTTGTTCAGTGATTTGGGAGATAAAAGTTGGCCCATTATCAGACTGGAGAGAGAGCGGGAGGCCAAAACGAGGGATGACTTCTCGTATGAGAAACTGTGTTGCTCAGTTTCTGAGGCAGTTTCTGATCTCGTAGGAAAAGCCTCAGTCCACCCTGAAAAAGTGTGTCTGAGAGTGAGCGTGAGCTTTAATTTTCACGTTGGAGGCATGTGAGTGAGGTCAATTGGCCAGTCCGCTCCTGGGATATGCCCTGGGGCCCGATGTGCTGGGAATGAGGAAATAGGCTTTAGAGCTCCCTGCAGTGAGACTGAGGAGCCGATAATCCAAGAGTGAGTGATCTGCTGTAGGAGTGAAAGAAGGTTAGGAGAGGTGATGAGAGGTCTTCAGTTCAGTTGCTCAGTCGTGTCGGACTCCGAGCGACCCCATGGCCTGCAGCACACCCGGCTTCCCTGTCCATCACCAACTCTCAGAGCTTGCTCAGACTCACGTCCATCGAGTCGGTGACGCCATAAGAGGTCTTAAGAGACGGGAAAGAGGTTTAGTGCCTACGTGTCGGGCCTGATGAATGTCCTTAAGAATCGGTGTGGCCTGAGATTGGAGAAGCACATAGCAGCCCTTTCTTTGTGACCAGGCTCCTTGGGGTTGCGTTCCCTCTTGTAATAGTCATGTGTTTTCTTAGGTGAAGGGGCTTTATGTTGGGCATTACTGTAAGTTGTTGAGCTGGTGATCCGAGGGAGGCTTGGCTTGCTTCTCTGTCTGTGGTGGTGTTGCCCTGTGAAATGAGATCTGAGGTGCCTGGTGACCTTGGCAATGAATGCCTACTTCAGCTGGCATGCTGGCTGCCTTTAAAAGCTGGAGTATACGCGAGGCATTAGTTATGGGAGAGCCTTTAGTAGATAGGAGCCCTCGTTCCCTTCCAGGTGCAGCATCTAAGTGTCTGATGCGAAAAGCACGTTTGGAATCAGTGTATGCGTTTGCTCTCTAGTTAGCTGTGAGGGTAAGGGCTCTAGTTAGTACAGTAAGTTCTGCCTTTTGGGAAGAGTTTCCCGAGGGGAGAGGTTGGGATTCAATAATTTCAGTGTCAGAGACAACTGCCCATCCAGTTACCTTTTTTCCTTCTGACGTCGTACCGGAGCTGCCATCAACATACCAAGCAAAGCCAGGGCTATTTAAAGGGGCTGAGGAAATGTGGGAGAAATGGGACATCAGGGCTTCTAATGCCTCTTATTAAGTATGGATGGGGGCTCAGGAGAATTAGGGATAAGGGTGGCTGGGCTGAGAGTAGAACAGCATTCACAGGAGAATTCAGGGGATTCGAGAAGGATGATATGAATTAGTTGGATGCGTGAAGGAGACAGAAGGGTCATGGATTTGTGAGAAGCTAAGTCCTTAAAGTCATGTGGTGAACGAATGACAGTGGGTGCTTCAAAAGTAAGCTTCTTACTTTCCTGATGGAGGAGCGCAGCTGCTGCCAGAGCACGTCGGCAGGCCGGCCAGCCTCGAACCGTGGGATCTAGTTGCTTTGATAGATAAGCAACAGGGGTGAGGGAGGGGCCCTGAGTTTGTCCCAGAACTCCTAGGGCAGTTTTGTGTCTCAGTCGTGCAGAGCATAAAGGGGCGAGAGAGCTCAGGAAGGGTGAGAGCTGGGGCTGGGAGAATGGCTTTCTTAAGAGTGATAAGGCCTGAATGGATATTTGATTTTTAGCTCTGGGAGTTCTGAAAGATCTCCTCCAGTGGCTGGATACAGGAGTTGTGCCAAGAGGGTGAAATTAGGAATCCAGAGGCATAAATATCCAGGTAACCCCAAGAAGGACAGGATCTCTGTTTTTGATGTAGGGAGTGGTAGGGTGGGTATAAGGGCCTTTCTATCAGTAGTAATATATCTTTTGGTTGGTAATAAAAGGACTCCACAATAGGTGACTCTAGGAAGAGAGAGCTGAACCTTGGTGGGAGATACTCGATAGCCTCAATCAGTTAGAAAGTTGGGGAGTTGGGTGGTGTGTTGTTGAGAGTGTGTAAGCGAAGCGCTACAAAGGAGGAGATCATCCATATATTGGAGGACAGTACTCGGAGTAAGGTCAAGAGAGGTTAGGTCTGATGCTAGAGCTTGGCCAAAGAAATGAGGGCTATCAAGAAAGCCTTGTGTGAGAACTGTCCCTGTCAGCTGTTGGGAGCAATGACTGTGTGGAAAGTCCAGGTAAAGGCAAAGAGGTCTTGAGAGTCTGGGTGTAAAGGGATGATAAAGAAGGCATCCTTGAGATGTAGAATGGTGACGTGGGTAGTGGAAGAGGAGATGAGAGAGAAGAGTGTAGGGACTTGGAACTACTGGGTATATGGGGCTAACAGCTGCACTGATAAGTCTCAGGTCCTGGATCAGGTGAGGAGCCATCTGGCTCTCTGACAGGTAAGACTGGAGTGTTATAGAGGGAGTGAGGCGGGCGCGAGAGGCCCTGACGTGGGAGTTTAGTGACAATAAGTGTAATCCTTGTTGATGTTTTTGGGAGACAGGGTATTGTCATTGGTTGGGGAATTCAGAGGGGGTTTTGAGGTGGATATGAGTTGGAGCATGGTGAGAGGTGACAGATGCTCTGTCTGCTACCCCAAACTATGGGGTGTACGGACGAGGAGGGCAATGGGGTGGGGGAGGAGATGGTGGGGCTGAGGAGCAGTAGCCAGGCTGGATCAGAAGGTAGGCTTGGGATGTTAATAGAGGCTTTAAATTTTAAGAGAAAGTCTCTCCAAGAATAGGAGTGGGGCATTTGGGGAGGATGGGAAAATGGGGTATCCTGAAGTGTGCAAAGAGGAGGATCGGTTATTCGTGGTGTAGATATTAAACCGTCAACCCCATAACAGAGACCTGACAGACCCTGGTTCTCCGGAGTGGCAGGCACAGCAGAGCAAGTGGCCCCCATGTCAATGAGAAAGGAGGTCGGCTTAACCACCACTTTGAGAGTTACCCTGGGCTCCGAGAGGTGACGAGAGTCGGGGCCTGGGGCCCTGAGCACACTCGGTCTTCAGCGGAGAGTCTGCGGAGGCTGGGCAGAGCTGGGTGGGAGGACTCCTGCTCGGGACCAGGAGAGGCTGTCCGGATCCCTGGAGGGGGATTTGGGCAGTCGATCTTCCAATGTCCCGTTATGCCACAGCTGGAACACGGGCCTGGAGGGGGCTTCGGCTTCAGGCGTGAGGGGGCCCAGTGACCTTCTTTGCGGCGTTTGAAGCAGGGCCCAGGTGGCATCCTGTCTTTGTTGGCTGATGGAATATGGAGGCATGTAGGGCAGTGGCTAAAAGGTGGTATTTAACCTGATCTCGCTGGGCCTTCTCTAGCTTTGCCTGCCCTTCCTGGTTATTGAAAATCTTAAAGGCTAAATTTAAAAGGTCTTGTTGAGGGGCGTGAGGGCCCTTCTTCTGCCTTTTTTAGTTTCTTTCTGATATCTGGGGATGATTGGGAGATAAAATGGGTACTAAGGACAACGGTGCCCTCTGTTGAAGTGGAGCCTAATATTGTATGTTTTTGCAGGGCTTCCATTAACCTGGTTAACTGCTGCCAGAGGCTGTCAGTTCTAGTGTCCGTGTTCCTCCCCCAGTTCTCCCTGCTCTCTCCCACATATATCGTTCGTAGACTTGTGAGAATGGCCATTCTGACTGGTGGGATTTGATTTCTTGTTGTCTTTTTAATTAGCATTCCTCCTGCAATAATTAGGGATGCTGCGCATCTTGGGGTGGTTAGGGTTTTTTTTTTTTTTTCTTTTAGGCATGTGTGGAAAATTAACGTTTCGATTGGCATCTTGCAAGTTGGGTGTGTTTGTAGTTTATTTCTCTAATATTTACCCCGGGACCTTTCTTGAGGCAAGCTGTCATTGGGGTGCATCCAGCCCCCGTGTGAATTGGAGGTGCCAGTAGACGCCTTTGGCCAAGTTGTAGTTATAGAAAATGTCCACAAGGCGGCAGCACGTTTCTATGACCGCCTCTGGCTCCTGGGGCAAACAGAGCATTAGGGACTGGCAGCTTCCAGGGCTGTGAAACAGAGGGGAGTGTACCCGAGGGAACATTTAAGGACTTGCGTCTCACTACTTATTCCCCCTAAAGTATCACACACACACACACATACACACACACACACGGCTTCCAGACGACTCGCCACGGGAGCCACAGCACCTTGCTGACTGTGCAGCAGGGCCTAGGCGTCTGCGCTCCCAGGAAGGAGGCTTGAGCTGGAAACTGCAGCACCCAGGTTAGGTGACTGTTGCCCCCAGGGTCTTCAAGGACTTGATCCCCCTCGGCTCTCTGGTCCCAAGCAGAGCACAGCGGACTGTGTAGGCTTAAAAGGGGCTCAACGAACAGCCGGCCAGGCTGTCTCAAAAACACAGCCATCTGGCCTGGAGACCCACGTCTGCACAGGCGCCAGGCTGGATCACACCCCGAGTCAGGGAGATCGAGGGAATAAAGCAGGCATTGCTTTCCTCTCTCTTCTCTGACAGCACGCCGATGCTATGCTGGAGTCTAGCCGGTTTGCGGTGTTGTGCTTGTCCTCAGCTTACAGCCGCCGGATTCAGGTATAACATATCCATGATGTATCTCTATTGCATTTTTGGACTTTTTACCATAGAAGGTCGAGAAGAGTGCCAAGCATTGGAGCCTTGTGAATTATATATCTCAGATATACTTTTCTGTGTGCATAAAGAAGGAAGTTAGGAGATGGATTTTGTGGATTATCTCTTAGAGATGCAGATTTCCGTCTTTAGAGATACGGAATGCTGTCTATATATGGAAGGTAGAAAGGAAGAAAGGGGGGATAATCTCCTTAGATTATCTGTTACAATACAAATTTCTTGTGCATGTAGGCACAGACATTCCTGGGCCATCACTTATGTTTCTTCGGAATGCTTTGTTTGATTTTGGATTCTCTTTTTGGGTTGTAAATTTGTTGCCTTGTGTGTCTGCTTTTATTTTGCCTGGAAGGTACCTCATATACCATGGTCTTCCTCTGCCTGACAGACTTCCCTTGGTGTTTGATCCTTCAGGGACCATCCCTGTGGCTACTACTGTCATAATTACCTAACTTTAGTGATGGGTTTTTAATGAGTGAGAAATAGTCTACTGTATATATGCACCACACCTTATTTCAGCTTTAATCCCTCGCTGGAGATTTTGCTGGTAGTGTGTCTCGGCTATCAGAAGCAGTGCTGAAGCTTTGCTGGGCTGTCCATGCCTTTTGATCAATGATTTTCTCAGTGTGGAATGTCAGATCCTAACTTTAATCTCTCTGAGAGGTTTTTTATCAGGCATTCAGAAAATGTCCATTACGCTGACTGTTGCCTGTGTGTGTTCCCAGAGACAGCTTAGGGGGATTCTTCTTCCTTCAGGATCTCTCCCGCATTTGTCGGCTGTGGATTGGTGATGACGACCCTGTGACTGGTGGGATTTGATTTTCCATTACCGTTTTGAACGGCAGTCCTCCAGCAATTAGGGAACCTTAGTATCTTTTCCTGTTGTGGAGGTTTGATTTTGTTTTGGCTTTTTTTTTCCCCCCTAAAAGGTGGTCAGGAGAATTTGCCTTTGACAATTAGGTTACTGAAAGTCAGCTCTGTTTGGAATTTACTTCTCCATTACCCGCCCCAGGACATTTCCTGAGGCGGGTGTTGTAGTTTCTGTCATTAACAGAAGTCCCGCCCTTGGGATTTGAGTTGCCCGAGAACACCGGAGAAAATGTTGTAGGTACAGAAAGTGTCCACAAGGCGGCAGCATTATCCGGTTCAGTTCAGTTCAGCCGCTCAGTCGTGTCCGACTCTTTGCGACCCCATGAACAGCAGCACGCCAGGCCTCCCTGTCCATCACCGACTTCCGGAGTGCACCCAAACCTATGTCCATCGGGTCGATGATGCCATCCAGCCACCTCATCCTCTGTTGTCCCCTTCTCCTCCTGTCCTCAATCTTTCCTAACATCAGGTCTTTTCCAATGAGTCAGCTCTTCTCATCAGGTGGCCAGAGTATTGGAGTTTCAGCTTCAACATCAGTCCTTCCAATGAACACCCAGGACTGATCTCCTTTAGGATGGATTGGTTGGGTCTCCTTGAAGTCCAAGGGACTCTCAAGAGTCTTCTCCAACACCACAGTTCGAAAGCATCAATTCTTCAGCGCTCAGCTTTCTGTATAGTCCAATTCTCACATCCATACATGACTACTAGAAAAACCACAGCATTGACTAGACGGACCTTTCTTGGCAAAGCAACGTCTCTGCTTTTTAATACGCTGTCTAGGTTGGTCATAATTTTCCTTCCAAGGTGTAAGCGTCTTTTAATTTCATGGAAAAGGTCAGTTTTCACTTCAATCCCAAGGAAAAGCAGTGCCAAAGAATGTTCAAACTATCGCACAAGTGCACTCTTCTCACACACTAGCAAAGCAATGCTCAAAATTCTCCACGCCAGGCTTCAATAGTACGTTGCATTTCCAGGTGTTCAAGCTGGATTTAGAAAAGGCAGAGGAACCTGAGATAAAATCGCCAACATTCGTTGGATCATAGAATAAGCAAGAGAGTTCCAGAAAAACATCTACTTCTGCTTTATTGACTACCCCAAAGCCTTTGACTGTGTGGATTTCAACAATCTGTGGAAAATTCTTAAAGAGATGGGAATACCAGGCCACCCTACCTGCTCCTGAGAAATCTGTATGCGTGTCAAGAAACAACAGTTAGAATCGGACATGGAACAACAGACTGGTTCCAAATTGGGAAAGGAGTATGTCAAGGTTGTACATTGTCACCCTGCTTATTTAACTTCTATGCAGAATGCATCATGCAAAATGCCTTTGAAGAGGCCTTGCAAATAGCTGAATAAAGAAGAGAAGTGAAAAGCAAAGAAAAGGAAAGATATACCCATTTGAATGCAGAGTTTCAAAGAATAGCAAGGAGAGATAAGAAAGACTTCCTCGGTGATCAAAGCAACATCCAAGCTTGTGCTTGGGTGAAGCACAAGCTGGAATCAAAATCGCTGGGATAAATATCAATAACCTCAGATATACAGATGACACCACCATAGGGCAGAAAGCGAAGAGGAACTAAAGAGACTTTTGATCAAAGTGAAAGACGAGAGTGAAAGTTTTAAGTTGGCTTAAAACTCAACACTCAGAAAACCAAGATCATGGCATCTGGTCCCATCACTTCATGGGAAGTAGATAGGGAAACAGAGGAAATGATGACAGACTTTATTTTTTGGGCTCCAAAATCACTGCAGATGGTGACTGCAGCCATGAAGTTAAAAGATGCTTGCTCCTTGGAAGAAACGCTATGACCAACCTAGACAGCATATTAAAAGCAGAGACATTACTCTGCCAACATAAGACCGTCTAGTCAAAGCTATGGTTTTCCAGTAGTCATGTGTGGATGTGAGAGTTGGACTAAAAAGAAAGCTGAGTGCCGAAGAATTGATGCTTTTGAACTGTGGTGCTGGAGAAGACTCTTGAGAGTTCCTAGGATGGCAAGGAGATCAAACCAGTCCATTCTAAAAGAAATCACTCCTGAATATTCCCTGAAATGACTGATGCTGAAGCTGAAGCTCCAGTACTTTGGCCACCTGATGCAAAGAACTGACTCATTGGAAAAGACTCTGATGCTGGGAAAGATTGAAGGCAGGAGGAGAAGGGGACGAAAGAGGATGAGATGGTTGGATGGCATCACTGACTCAATGGAGTAAGCTCTGGGAGTTGGTGATAGTTAGGGAGGCCTGGTGTGCTGCAGTCCATGGGGTCGAAAAGAGTCGGACACAACTGAGTGACTGAACTAAACTGAAATGCTAAACCTCTTAGTCTATAATAACTTGTTATAGCAGCGCAGATGGACACTGAAAAAACTCATGTAGCACTGCAGACTCATTTGGGAACATGGACACCTCTAGAATCTGATGGAGCCGTCCAGTTAACAGCCAGCGAAAAGTCAGGGCCGTCAGTCACGTAGCAGCCAGGAAATGCCTTTAACAGCCTTAGTGCACTTGGAGGTGGATTTTCCTCAGTCGAGCCTCCAGATGAAAATGCAGTCAGTCAGCACCTGATGGAAGCCTGGTGAGAGCCTGCACTGAAGGCCAGCCGGGACCCCTGACCCACAGAAACTGAGGTAATAAAGGCATGTTGTTTAAAGCCACTGTGTCTGCAGAAATTTCTTATACAACAATAGAAACTGCTATTATTCATCTTAACACAAAAGCACTAATATTATCGATGCGATTGACTTTCTTGTTTACATAATGCTAATTCTTATCTTCCTTTCGTCACATGATATCTATAAAATAATTGTATCATCTACGCAAATTGAGATTCTTATTTAAATTTAGCTAATTGTGGTTGTATATCAAACAGAAAGCTTTTACTTCAACTGGGATTTGGGATTTTATTTTTTATGCTTTACTAATAGAACATTTGGGGGAAGAAAATAGCAGCCCACTCTAGTATTCTTTCCTGGGAAATCCTATGGACAGAGGAGCCCAACTGGCTGTAGTCCATAGGGTCACAAAAGGATTGGACACACACACACACACACACACACACACACACACACACAAGAATTGGACACAATTTAGTGACTGAACAACAAATGAGACGTTATGAGACACTTAGTAGAGTTCCATACCTTAAAAGGAATCATCTAAGGCTAGCATATCCTCTAGATTCAAATCCCACATTACCTATTCTTCTATCTGATTTGAATCAGCTGCTCTACCCTGCCCTCCCCATAAGTTACAGCCCATTATTTGTTCCTTGTTTAGATGTGTGTTTCTTTGGCTTTTGAAAGCTATTATAATGTCTTTCTGCATCACTTAAAGATTGTTCTAATGACATTGCATATGATTCTTCCTACATATAACTTATTCCTATTAAGCCTCTTTGAATTTGATCATTTGTTTCCTGCTTGTCAGGTCACAATTCGTATAGATACTTAAATGACATTTGTCTGGATTTTGCATATTGCATACTATCAATAGAAATATTTTATTTCAAACAAACTCAACATGAAAAGATAGAACAAAACAAACAGAAAAAAAGGAACCTGATGGAAGTGAACAAGAACAAAAGAAAACCAACCAATAAATAATATCCTTGGGAAAATAATAGAAGATACTGCATGCATAAAACAAGGATAGCGTATTGTGAAAAACTAAATAACAATGAATATTTGGAAATTTGAAAATATGCAAGATGAAATAAAGCATTATGATAGGAGAGTTTGAAAGTCAAATCAAAGTTATGGTCCAGCAAGCAGAACAAAAAGACAAAAAACAGAACAGAAAGCGACTGGTGGTTTAGACATAGAGCATCAGTCCAAGAGATCAGAAATCATAGAAGGGAAAAAAATGGAAGACAGAAAATTTCCCCAGAAAGGTACAAGGAAGTTTTCCACACAGGAAGGACACAGAGCCTCCAGACTGAAAGGGCCCTCTCAGAGCTGGCTAGTTGAATAGCAAAACGTCCCACGAGAGGGCGCATCTCTGACATTTCAGAACATGGGACATGAAGCTGCGGCTGCTGCTGCTAAACGGCTTCAGTCGGGACGACTCTGTGCGACCCCGTGGACCGCAGCCCACCAGGCTCCTCCATCCATGGGAGTCTCCAGGCAAGGTTTTGACATAAAGAGGCAACCTTAAAAGCTTTCAAAGAGACACAATAGGTTACATATAAAATTATGACAATCAGAGTGCCCTAAGACTTCTCATCATTGCCAGATAGTAGATGGAGTAATGCCTTTAAAATTACCCAGCCAGACCCTGCAACAGGCATGCGGATTGAATAAGACACTCTCCTTGCTTAGAGACTGTTGAAAGCTGTGCTTCAGCAAATGCACAGAGCAAACAAACCCAGAGAAGGAAGATCGCTGGATTCAGGAAAGGGAAACCCATCACAAGAGAAATAGCTTGACAGGGAAGAGAATTCTCAGGATGACAGCTGTGCTTAAGAGCAACCCGTCCAGACAGCAGTTGGGAAGCGGAGTGCTGTGAGAAGGAGGCTTCTGAGGGAAAAATGGAAATAGATTATTAATATGCTCAAGCACTATGGGGGAGGGAAAACCTGCCGGGGTCCAGTCCCGGCGGGGTCTGGGGGTCTTGAGGGATGAGTGGCGTCAGCGGAAGAACTGAGCTGAGTCGGTGAGACAGTCGGAAGAACTGAGCTGAGATGAAACAGTCTCTCTTTACTGCTGTTAGTTTCGTGGGGTGATGGGGAAGTCTCTCCCAAAGGCGGTGGAGAAGTCTCTCACTTTATTTTTGTTAGCTTACAGTTTTATAGCCAAAGAACATCCCCATTACATCACAACATTTTTATGCAAACTTGTTTTCTGCCTACCAACAACAACTTTTACATTAAGCTCATCTTCTTTACAAAAGGTTGGATTTCTGCATAATCAGACTTAACAATAGTATGTTTACCATTTAAATGTCTCTAACACACCTTTATTTAACATACTGCGGGCAAATATTCACTGTCTTACAAGATAGCCTTTTCAGCAACTTATCCAGGAAACATAGGGCTAGAATCTATCTCAAAAAGAAGGGGTTGTAAAGAACTTACTTTCTATATCCGAGAGGGAAGAAGGCTGTAAATGGTTGCTATACTTAAAGAATGTATGCATTT
>ML664243.1:121704-145837 GCA_007570785.1 Antilocapra americana | reverse complement strand
CTTCTCAATCTCGTGACTTTGTCATCCGAGTGAGGGGGCATCCTGACGGCTCCCGGCAACTACAATACTTAGTTAATGTGATGTGCAGGTTTTTCTATCCTAGAACAGTCAGTCAACTCAGTTCACTAAACAGACATGATCATTGGTAAAGAATTCATGTATTTGTTGGACTCTAGTAAGTTTAATGAGAGTGAAAGAATAGTTCTGGTATATATGTAAAATATCAGCATTTGTGGGGGAAAGCAACCATAGGAAAGAAAATGGAAAAAAAAACACACAGAAAGTAAAATTTTTACAGTTAAATATCATTCAAGAACCACTAATACATCCTCAGTAGCTATGATAAAAGCCTTCTCTTATGGAGTTAACTATGTGAACTAAAGTATATTTTTGGTATTCATGATAGTGTCTAAAGGAAAAAGCCACTATCCTTTAAAACACAAAGGTGATAATTTAAGTGTTCTCATTATTCTCCCGATATAATGGGTTTCAGAGTGTTTTGGGGAAAACTTCAATTGTAAAATACTCATAGATACTCATAGAATGGGAAAAACAGAGAACAGGATAAAAAGGCAATTGGTAGGCACAAAAAGCACAAACTATAGAAGAAAAGATTAATAAATTTAGACATTAAAAATAAAAATGTATATTCATCAAAAGATGCTATAGCAATAATTAAACTTTCTTTCGTTGAAAGACACCAATAATGGTAATAGATATTTACATAGTGCTTCCTAGGAGTGAGGCACTGTTCTAAATACGTTACATTTTTGCTTAATAATACTTAATATTTACTTACTAATGCATACTTGCTTAACAATATTGCCTTTGTTTAACAGATGAGGAAATTGAGGCACAGAAGATTTTTTAAGTGAAAAACAAGCCACGGACCAGGAGAATATATCCAACACACACAGAGAATTGCTGCAAAACAATAAACAGAGTAAAAATAACTGAAGGGGAAAATGGGCAAAGGGGATGAACAGAAGAGGAAACCTTAGTGGTCAGTAAAATGTAAAAGATGCACAGTCTCAGTAGGAGTCAGAGAAATACACAGTAGAACAGTGCATGAGACAGCATTCCAAGTACATCCAACCTGCCAATAAGACTGAGTATGGGAAGAATGTGGACCCTGGAGCGTCATGACCCTGGTGGCAGCAGAAACTGGCACAACCACTTTGAAGAGCATTTGACATTACCTAGTAAAGTTGAGGGCTTTCCAGGGGGCTCAGTGGCAAAGAATCTGCCTGCAATGCAGGAGACACAGGTTAGACCCCTGGGTCAGGAAGATCCCTTGAAGAAGGAAATGGCAACCCACTCTGGTATTCCTGCCCAGGAAATCGCATGAACAGAGGAGCCTGGTGGGCTACCGTTCGTGGGGTTGCAAAAGAGCCGGACACAACTTAGCAGCCAAAGAGCATCAACAGTGAAGGTGAACAAGCTCATCCCTTATGACTCAGTAATACCACTCCTAAACATGCATTCTCAAAAGTACAAGCTCATGAGCATAAGGAGATATGAGCAATAATGCCCATTGAGCAGTATTTATAATGGTTAGTTATTGGAAACTGTCTTAATTTCTATCGATAGGAGATAAAATGAGGTTGATTTGCGTGCAAGACTGACACACAGCCGAGAAGATTAATAATGAGCACCTGCCAGCTTGTGTCTCTGCGAACCTTCCCCCCAACTTCTTGCCCTCTCTTCACTGTTTCCTGGATTTGCTGGACACTTCTCTTCACATGGTCTTACTGTGAAAAAGGCAAGAAAATGAACTTTCTGTTAATTGAATTACAGTGAAGCAATACGGAGTTCCTTCGTATTTTTCTCTCAGATTACCCAACATTTTTCTGAGTTGGAAAGTCTCTAAAATCCTTTAGTCACATATTTATATACAATTCTTGCTCTCCTTCCAGAGAACTAACCACATCCACATGGTGGCTTGTTTTATTCTGTGGCAGCCTTATTTCGAAATAACCAGGTAAGGGACCTCTCACTGTGGCCTCCAGATAGAAATAACACTCTTGCATGTGCTTAGTTTTGCAAGTTAATTAGAGTTTGCCTGGCACAGTGTGGCAGGTAAGGGAGTTCCAGCTGGAAAAATAAAACTGTGTGCAAGTCCAGAGACAGGAAGCAACTGGGTTGTTGAAGAACCTCTGGGCAATTTACAGAGCTCTTAGCGTGACTGCAGTAGGGTCAAGGCCAAGCCTGCCCGAATGGAGGGGTGACAGGTGGGAGGGGAAGGGCTTTGTGTTTGGGGAGGAGCGAGGGAGCCCATTAAACAGGAATGTTGGGACTTCCCTGGTGGTCCTGTGGTTAAGACTCTGTGCTTCCAATCCCGTGGTCTAGGAACTAAGATCCCATCTTCCACGTGGTGTGGCTCCCTCCTAACCCCAAAAAGATAAATAAAAATAAATTAAGAAAAGAAAAAACAAGCATATCGTTTCCTCTCTGTACTTTCAGCCCTCTGCTTTCACACTGCTTCTCCTAAGCTTTTTTCATTATTACCACAACAAATCATGTCAGCATCTTGATTTTGAAAAATAATTGCAGGAACAACCCCAGTTTTGAAGAAGGTGCTCAGAAGGAACATTCTTCCTTTTGCTCTCCACGTATATCCCTCTGAAAAGTGGCTGGAGACATGGCGGTAGTGGCCAGACTATATGGAGCTTGGAACAACCTACTAAAAGCTGGTCTGTGATGTACCCAGTAAAAGGTTTTATGAAGGGATTAATCCCCCAAACTCCTACATTTTTGAGAGTGTAGAGCCTAAGTGACTCCCTCTTAAAAAGAGGAGCTGCCATCTTGTGATAGCAGATATCACTCAAGTTCCCCCACCCCCAGGTCACCACCCTAGACACGACTGCCAATCAGGGGTTAGCACTGCCAATCAGGGGTTAGCGAGCGAAAATCCCCTCACCTCCCCTCCTGTCCTGGCCCGTCACAGGACGCTGAAACACATTACCCCATCCGAGCCCTCCTGCCCTTTGCCTTGTACCATGCGGCTCGGGGCCGCCGCCCTCACTCCGCTGCGTCGGGTGTGTGTATGTGCGGTCCGGACCCGGGTCTGTAATAAACTCCCTCTTGCGCTTGCATCGGTGAATGGCCTCCTGGTGGTCTGTGGAGATTGGGATCTGGGCACAACAAGAGCAAACACACACTCCTATGCACACATTAACACATATGTGCATGGATAGATTGATACACTGTATTTAGAGGCATTAGATTCTCTACATGTATATAGAGTATACACAGTATATACTGCATGTATATAAATATATACACAGTAGCTTAGTTTACTATATTCACACACACACACACATATATATATACATATACACATATATACACACATATAAGTATGTGGGTGGCAAGAATACACAGAAGTATACAAAAAAGATCTTCATAACCCAGATAATCATAATGTGATTACTTACCTAGAGCCAAACACCCTGGAATGTGAAGTCAAGTAGGCCTTAGGAAACATCACTACGAACAAAGCTAGTAGAGGTAATGAAATTCCAGCTGAGCTATTTCAATCCTAAAATATGATGCTGTGAAAGTGCTGCACTCAATCTGCCAGCAAATTTGGAAAACTCAGCAGTGGCCACAGGACTGAAAAAGGTCAGTTTTTATTCCAGTCTCAAAGAAAGGTAATGGCAGAGAATGCTCACCACACAGTTGCACTCATCTCACACGCTAATAAAGTAATGCTCAAAATTCTCCAAGCCAGGCTTTAGCAATATGAGAACCGTGAACTTCCAGATGTTCAAGCTGGTTTTAGAAAAGGCAGAGGAACCAGAGATCAAATGGCCAACATCAGTTGGATAATCGAAAAAGTGAGAGAGTTCTAGAAAAGCATCTACTTCTTTTTTGACTATGCCAAAGCCTTTAACTGTGTGGATCACAACAGACTGGAAAATTCAACAGAAGGGATTACCAGACCTCCTGACCTGCCTCCTGAGAAATCTGTATGCAGGTCAAGAAGCAACAGTTAGAACTGAATATGTAAAAACAGATTGGTTCCAAATCGGGAAAGGAGTACGTCAAGGCTATATATTGTCACCCTGCTTATGTAACTTTTATGCAGAGTACATCATGAGAAACGCTGGGCTGGAGGAAGCACAAGCTGGAATAAAGATTGCTGGGAGAAATATAAGTAACCTCAGATATGCAGATGACACCACCTTTATGACAGAAAGTGAAGAGGAAGTAAAGAGCCTCTTGATGAAAGAGAAAGAAGAGAGTGAAAGAGTTGGCTTAAAGCTCAACATTCAGAAAACTAAGATCATGGCATCCAGTCCCATCACTTCATGGCAAATAGATGGGGAAACAATGGAAACAGTGGCTGACTTCATTTTTTGGGGCTCCAAAATCACTGCAGATGGTGATTGCAGCCATGAAATTAAAAGATGCTTACTCCTTGGAAGGAAAGTTTTGACCAACCTAGACAGCATATTAAAAAGCAGAGACATTACTTTGCCAACAAAGGTTCATCTAGTCAAAATTATGGTTTTTTTAGTAGTCATGTATAGATATGACAGTTGGACTCTAAAGAAAGCTGAGTGCCAAAAAATTGATGCTTTTGGTTTTTCTTGTTTTTTTTTTTTTTTTTTATAGTTTTCCTTCCTAAGCTTAAGCAGTACCTATATGACACTGCAGTTTGTCAGCCAAAATCCATAAACTAAAGTGTGTTCTGGTTAGTCTCTGTTCATCCTGCAACTATATTTCTCTTCTTCCTTTGTCTCCCTCTTTCTGGTTATAATATTTCTTTCGGTTTAACAGAATGTCACAAGAACATTCTAAAAAATGATACTGTGCTTTATCTACTTTTTGCGACATAACTGTAACTTGAGTGAATTTGTTTACAACAGAGAGAAGGCTTATGATATTTCTAAACAAACAAGAGTAAAAGCCTTTACTGTTTCTTATATGCCATTCATGGGCTTCTCCAATGGCTCTGAGGTTAAACAATCTGCCTGCAGTGCAGGAGATCCCTGAAGATCTGGGAAGATTTCCCTGGAGGAGGAAATGGCAACCCCCTCTGATATTTTGCCCCCCAAAATCCCATTCATAGAGGAGGCTGGCAGGCTACAGTCCAAAGTCAAATTGATGCTTTTGAACTGTGGTGTTGGAGAAGACTCATGAGAGTCTCTTGGACTACAAGGAAATCCAACCAGTCAATCTGGAAGGAAATCAGTCCTGAATATTCATTGGAAGGACTGATGCTGACACTGAAACTCCAACTCCAACACATGATATGAAGAACGGACTCATTAGAAAAGACCCTGATGCTTGGAAAGATTGAAGGTGGGAGGAGAAGGGGACAACAGAAGAAGAGATGGTTGGATGGCACCACTGATGCGATGGACATGAGTTTGAGTAAACTCCGGGAGTTAGTGACGGACAGGGAAGCCGGTTGTGCTGCAGTCCATGGGGTCGCAAAGAGTCAGACACGACTGAGTGACTGAATTGAACTGAACTGATACATGTATACAGTGGAACGTGTAGAATATGACATTGTATGTGTATGTATTTAATATGTGTGTATGTATACCTATATTTTGTATAAAGGGAGAAACACACAGCTGGAGAGAGAGGGGCAGAGACATGGAGAAACTAGCTGGATACCTACTCACAAAGCTAACAATGGCTACCTCTGAAGGCAGATTGGAGAGAGGACTTTCACTTCCTGTTTATACCTTACAGGAGTATTTGAATTTGATGCAAGAGCATACATTGATTTTGTAATACAGAAATTTCAAAAGCATAAAAATTTAGGGAATATTGTGTACATATGGGGACTTCCTCAGTGGCTCAGGAGTAAAGAATCGGCCTGCAATTCAGGAGATGCAGGAGACCTGGGTTCAATGCCTGGGTCGGAAAGATCCCCTAGAGGAAGCCATGGCAACCCAGTCCAGTATTCTCACCTGGAGAGTCCCAGGGTCATGCCTGGCGGGCCGCAGTCCACAGGTCGCAAAGAGCCGGACACGACTGAAGCAATCTAGCATGCATGCACGTGTGTGCCAGGCTAATAGTGAACATTTCGTAATGAATGCCCCGTGTTCTGTAGTGGTGGTGTGAGGAGGTGTAAGGGGTGCAGTGGGTACAGGCTGGAGACCAGTCAGGAGGCCAGTGCTGCAGATCCAGGAGAAAAGGAGGTGTGGATCATATTCACTCTTTCACTGCTCAGTCTTTGCCCCTGCCCCTCCCCAAATCAGGAATCCACTTCTCACCCCAGCCTCTTCACCTACTGAGATCCGCTCACCCTTCAGGGAAGAGTTCAAACCCTGGCTTCTTCATAAAACCTCCCCAGTCCCAGCCTTCTTGCTAGAGTCACCTCTTCAGTGTTCCTGAGGCACTTTGTTTCTTCAAGTCTGGCATTTCTTTCTGCCTTGTTCTGTCACAGGTTATTCCTATCTCTCAACCAGACTGGAAGACCTCTGAAGGTAAGAGCCGTTTCTCTGATCATTGAAAACAAAATCTCATGCTTCTAGCACAGGGCTTTGCGTGTCATAGATTCTCAGTAAATTTTCTTTCAATGAAAAACATTCAAAAGAACAATATTTTGAGGCAGAAAGCCTTTTATTTTATTAAAAAAATTTTTTCTGGCCAAGCAGCTCAGCAAAGGGGCTCTTAGTTCCCCAACCAGAGATGGAACTCCACACAGCAGCAAAAGTGCCAAATCCTAACCCCTGCACCACTGGGGAATTTAGAAACCATTTCAAAACTATCCTTTCCTTTTTCTCTTCTGTTGATATCCGTAATGATAAACCTACTTTTTCCTAATTTCTTTACACTTCAGTTAAAAAAAATGGATTTTGGCAATCACATACCAAAAAATAAAATCTTATTTTTCTAAACAGTACAATTTTTTCAATTAAAACATGTATTTTATTGACATCTAGTTGATTTACAATGTTGTGTTACTTTCTACTGTACAGTAAATTGTACAGTAAGTACAATAAAGTTATACATATATTTATATTCTTTTTCATATTATTTTCTATTATGGTTTATCACAGGACATTAACTATATTAATTATTAATTAATATAATTATAATAAGTTTAATTATAAAAAGCTCTGTGCTATACACTGGGCTTCCCTGGTGGCTCACATGGTCAGAATCTGCCTGCAATGCAGGGGACCTGGGCTTGATACCTGGCTTGGGAAGATCCCCTGGAGAAAGGAATGGCAATCCACTCCAGTATTCTTGCCTGGAAAATTGTATGGACAGAGGAGCCTGGTGGGCTACAGTCCATGGGGTCACAGAGTTGGACACTACTGAGAGACTAAGCACATGACACAGTGCTGTACTGTAAGACAGACCTTGTTGTTCATCCACTCAGTATATAAAAGCTTGCATCTGCTAACCCCAAACTCCCAATGCATCCCTCCCCACCCTCGGCAACCACAAGTCTCTGCTTCATAGATGAGTTCATCATTATCATAGTTTAGATTCTGCATGTAAGTGATATCATATAGTATTTGCTTTTCTCTTTCTGACTTAGTTCACTTACTGTGATAATCTCTAGGTCCATCTATGTTGCTGCAAGTGGTATAATTTCGTTCTTTTTTATGGCTGAGTAGTATTCCATTGTATATATGTACCACATATTTATCCATTCATCCATCAAGGAACAGTAATGTTTATTCCGTGTCTTGGCCACTGTGACTAGTGCCGCTCTGAATACAGGAGTGCATGTAACTTTTCAAATCATAGTTTTCTCTGGATACATGTCCAGGCATGGAATTGCAGAATCACATTGGCAGCTCTGGGCTTCCCTGGTGACTCAGATGGTAAAGAATACGCCTGCAATGTGGAGACCTAGGTTCAATCCCTGGGTTGGGACGATCCCCTGGAGGAGGGCATGGGAACACACTCCACTTTATTCTGGCCTGGATAATCCCCATGGACAGAGGAGCCTGGCTGGCTGCAGTCCATGGGGTCCCAAAGAGTCAGACACAACTGAGCAACTAAGCACAGCTCAGCAATGGCAACTTTATTTTTAGCGTTTGAGGAACCTCCATACTGTTTCCCATAGTAGCTGAACTAATTTACACTCCCACCAATGGTGCAGGAGGGTTCCCTTTGCCCCACACCCTCTTCAGCATGTTATTTGTAGACTTTTTAATGGTGGCCATTCTGACCGGTGTAAGGTAGTTTTGATTTGTATTTCTCTAGTAATTAATAATACTGAGCATCTTTTCATGTGCCTCTAAACAATATAATTTGGTGTTCTGCATGTCAGTGTCTACTTCATGAATTTCAACCTTGTCTGCCCATAAGAATCACCAGGGGAAATTTCAAAAAAATATAGTTCCCATGTACTGTATATTTGAAGGTTACTTGGATCTTAAAAGTTTTCATCACAAAAAATGAAAATGTATAACTATGTATGGTAAATGATGCTAACTAGATTTATTGTGGTGATCATTTCTCAATATATTGAATGCTTGTGTTGTACACTTGAAACTAACATAATGTTCTATGTCAATTATGCATCAATTAAAAAAAACAAAAAAGAACCCGAACAAACAAACAAACAAAAAACAGTTTTCAGAGCTACTTGCAGAGACTTTGTTTCAATTGCTCAAAGTTGGAACGAAGACCCTTATTTTAAAAGCTCCTCTGGAGAACTTAGCATGCAGCCAGGACTGAAGTTTTACAGTGCTAGTCCTTCCCACAAGAGATTTCCTTTGAACTCCTTCAGGAGAGAGATCAAAGACTTCACAGGGATTCACTTGAGATTGAGTTCTCTTGGCCATCTGGCTGACTTTCTGAGTCTTCCTCATTTCCACCAAGATTCTAGTAATATTTAAACCCCATCATTCCCATCCTTTATGCCCTTTCCTTACACACAGGTCAGGAGCTTTATTCTTATCTCATTTTCTAACATTTTAAAAAACTTTGGACATAACTTTGACAAATTATAGTGCGTTTATCATTTTGCTTTTACAGTTCACTGTAAATGTCTTTTTAATATTTCTTTCAATTTTATCGTTCTTTTATTTTTCAAAAATATACTATTTATATAAAAACATACTGGGGGGAATTTCCTGACATTTTAGTGGTTAGGACTCCAAGCTCTCATTGCTGAGGGCTCAAGGTCAATCCTTGGCCAGGGAACTAAGAACCCATATGCTGCATGGCCAAACAAAACAAAGATCCAGATATATGTGTATTGCACACGTATAAGTACATATACACATATGTGTATCCATATATCTATTGTTATGAACATTCCTTTTTTTTTTTCCGCTTGTTCTTGGATCTTCCAAACATACAGAAGAATATATACAAGAAGTAAATAGTCAATAAATAGAAGCATATATCCAATGGCCAATAAATACATGAAAATATTCTCAATCTCATCATACTTAGGAAAATGCATAGTATATATATAATAATGACTGAGTCACATTTTTGTATGGCAGAAACCAAAACATTATAAAGCAGTTATACTTCAATTAAAAAATAAAAATAAATGATCACACAGACAGAAAAAGCCCAGAATTCACTGCTGAATTCTACAAAACATTTAATGAATTAACAAAAATCCTTCTCACACTCTGTCAAAAAATAGAAGAGAATACTTGTAACTCTTTCTGTGAGTTCAGTATTACTCTGACATCACAAGAAAAGAAAACTGCAGACCAATATCACCTATGATTGTAGGTGCAAAAATCCTCTACAAATGGGAAAGTCAAGTCCAGCAGTACATAAGAAGGAATATACACCATGACCAAGTGGGATTTATCCCATGAATGTGAGAACTGGTTCAACATATGGAAGTCAATCAATGTAATACATGATATTAATAAAATAGAAGATCATCTCAACAGACAAAAAAAACCTACATTCGACAAAATCCAACACCCTTTCATGATAAAAACACTCAACAAAGTAGGAGGGAATTTCCTCAGCCTGATAAAGGGCACCCATGAAAAGCCTATAGCTTATATCATACTTAATGGTAAAAGACTGAAAATATTCCCCATAAAACCAGGAATAAGATAGAACTATCTGGCGTCTTTATTTCTCTTCAACGTTGTAGTGGAGGTTCTAGCCAGGGCAACTAGGTGAGAAAAAGAAAAAAGGGAAATTGAGGTTGGAAGGGAGAAAATAAAACTGTTTCTATTTGTAGATGACATGATCTTGTACATAGAAAATCCTAAAAAAAGAAAAAAAAAACAGAACAAAAAATGATTAGAGTTGATAGACAAGTTAACCAAAGTTGTAAGAAAGAATTCTCTGATGGTCCTCTGATTAGGACTCCAAGCTTCCTTTGCGGGAGCAGGTTCCATCCTGGTTGGGGAACTCAGATTCAGCAAGCTACATAACAACAACAAAAAAAACCAGAAAAAGTTGCAGAATACAAGATCAGGATAGCAAAATCAGCTTTATTTTTGTGTACTAGTAGTAAACAAACTGAACATTGAATTAAGAAAACAATTTCATGTACAATAGTGTATGAAAGAAAAAAATAAATTTAACTAAGGAAGTAGAGGATTTGCACACTGAAAACTATAATAATGGTTTAAAAAGAGGATTTAAAGAAGCAAAAAGATATTTTGTGTTTACATACTAAAGCACATAATATTAAGATGACAGTATTCCTCAAATGTAACCTGTATCAAGAATTCAATTTTTTTATAGAAATGGACAAACTCATTCTAAAATTCATATGTATTTTGCACATGGGGTGGTTGGCAGACTGTGCTCAGAGACTGAGATTGTCCTTGCCCAATATTTATTTGTTTATTTGACATGGGTTTATTGCAGCAATTATAATAATTTCATAAGCCAATAGCATATAGGATAATGTCTCTTAATAAGTCAATAAAGAAATAACATACTCCAAACAAATGATCGGTTAATGACACTATTGTTCCAGGCAAGGAAGGTAAAAGAAGTCCAAATGTAGTTCAAAGTGTACCTTTATGCAAACTGGTTCTCAGGAGAGGCAGCTTAATCAACAGCAAGCTGACATGCAGCTGCCGGCAGAACAAAAGTGAAAAGCTCCCTGTTGCTAGAACATATTGCTAGGGAACCATGGCACAGGTGTTGGGGGCAAGATGATCTTCTTTGGGCCACTGCGTGGTTTCTTGCCACTGTGGATCCAAGAGTTACCTTTACCATGGCAGGAGCTGTTGCCTAAGATCTTCAGAGGGCTCCTTAGATCAGTAAAGAGTGGCCTTACCCATTCCTAACCCTCTTGGATAGTTCTCACCCTAGGTATTGATGTTCTAAATGTCCTCTCATCGTAGTTGCTGTTTTATATGTTCTTATCAGCAACTCCAGACATGGATGATGACATCCTAACACACGATTTCACTTCAGCATCAAAACAGCAACTTCACTCAGGCTTCCCTGGTGGTCCAGAGCTTCCAATGCAGGGGGCACAGGTTCCACCCCTGGGAACTAAGATCCTACATGCCCCATGGCATGAAAAAAAAAAAACAACCAAAAAGCAAAAAATTTCACTCTTAAAAACAACTTCAGTTTTGTCACAAATAAGTGGATTTAAAATTGTATCAAGGGACTTCCCTGGTGGTCCAGTGGTTAAGAATTTGTCAGCCAGTGCAGCCGGCATACATGGGTTCTGGTCAGGGAACTAAGATCCCACATGCCACGGAGTAGCTAAGTCACAACTACTGAAGGCTGAATGCTCTAGAGTCCAAGGTCTGCAGCAAGAGAAGCCACTACAGTGAGAAGCCCTAGCACTGCAACCAGAGAGTAGCCTCCATTTGCCGCACCTAGAGAAAGCCTGGGGCTTCCCTTATAGCTCGGCTGCTAAAGAATCCGCCTGCAATGCAGGAGACCTGGGCTTGATTCCTGGGTTGGGAAGATCCTCTGGAGAAGGGATAGGCTACCCACTCCAGTGTTCTTGGGCTTCCCTTGTGGCTCAGATTGAGACGAGTCTGCCTGTAATAAGACCTAGGTTAGATCCCTGGGTTAGGAAGATCCCCTGGAGGAGGGCATGGCAACCCACCCCAGTGTTCTGGCCTGAAGAATCCCCATGGACAGAGGAGCCTGGCGGGCTACAGTCCATGGGGTCCCAAAGAGTTGGACACGACTGAGCGACTAAGCACAGCACAGAGAAAGCACAGCAACGAAGAGCCTCTGCACTGTGCAGCCAAAAGGAACAAATAGTTATGTCAAACCCTTCACAACAAGATGGAGATGTCAAACAATCTTAAATGACTGGTGTCCAATAGTAGGAGAAGGCAAATATATTATGGCATTTTTATACAGTGAAATGATACACAGAAATCCAAAGGAAGAAGCTGCTACCATACTCAACAACACAGATGAGCCTCACAGCACATAATGCTGAGCAAAAACGCCAGACAAAAGAAGTTCATCCTGCATTATTCCATTTAAATGAAGTTCAAAACACCTATGATGTCAGGTGTCAAAACGATGGTTACTTCTGGGGAGAGGTATGTCTCAGATAGGGAACGGGGGAACTTGGTGACATGCTGGAAATGTTCCCTATCTTGCTTTGGGTGGTAACTATCTAGGTGTCCACATATTAAAAATTCATTGAACTGTGCGATTAATGTTAGACCCCTTATTCACATTCCTATAAAAGTGATGCCTTAGTGCAAAATTAAGTATCAGAAGTATATTAAATTTTTTTTCCTTTTATTGAATGCCTACTTTGTGTCATTGCACTGCCTCTTTTAACGTATTTCTCTATTTGGTTGCCCTGGGTTTTCATCGGTGGGCTTTCTCTAGTAGCGGTGAGTGGGGGCCACTCCTTGTTGCGGTGCACGGGCTTCTCATTGGGGTGGCCCCCCCAGTTTTGGAGCATGAGCTCTAGGTGCATGAGCTCCAGTAGTTGGGGTGCACTGGCTCCGTAGTTTTGGCTCTTGGGCTTTGTTGTGCCATAGGATGTGGAATCTTCCTGGACAAGGGATCGAATCTGTGTCACCTGCATTGGCAGGCAGATTCTTATCACTGTACCACCGGGGAAGTCCAAAATCAGAAGTTTAAATCCCTTCACTTTGTCTCATCTGAGTTTCTCTGTCTGTAAATTATCTCCCTCTCTATAGAGTTTTAATAAAGGTGATGCGTGCGTGCATGCTATGCCACTTCAGTCATGTCTGACTCTTTGCGATGCCAAAGAGTAGCCTGCCAGGCTCCTCTGTCCATGGAATTATCCATGCTATGGACTGTAGCCTGCCAGGCTCCTCTGTCCATGGAATTCTCCAGGCAAGAATACTGCCATGCCCTCCTCCAGGGATCTTCCCAACCCAGGGATCCAACCCGTGTCTCCTGCTTTGGCAGGTGGATTCTTTACCACTAGTGCCACCTGGGAAGCCTCAATAAAGGTGATACCTATGGTGCTTATTTAAAATGCAGATTGTTTGTCCCCATTCTAGATGTTCTGGATTGGAATATTTAGAGAGAAGAGACTCAGGGCTGCTCATTTCTAACCTTGAAGCTGAAGCACACAAGGAGCCTGCACACTGAGGGCCTAGTTCCAGCCCAGCCCCCACCCCTGCACTAATTAGCTCCACTGTAGCATTTTCAAACCAAGGCCAAGCTGAAAAATTGAGCTTCAATTTGTATATTGTATATTGTTTTCGTCTTGACGTGGGGGAAGCAGAAGACTGTCCCTCTTCTAAGCCTTGGCAGGACATGCCTTTCATTGCTGGATGTGCCTTTGTTTGGACTGAAAGTTCATCTCTTTTTGTTCCTTTCCAATATAAAAGAAATCAAGTGTTTTTTTTATTTTTATTTTTTTTTTATTTTCCCCTAGTTATCCTAGTTGAGCTGGAATATTGAGAGTTTCATAGGTTTTTATTTGTTTTACTGCTTGATTTTTGGTTTTGAAGTTGGGGTAAAGGAGTCTTTGCTTTATGTTTTCTTGATTACAATATCTACTGCTTCCACATGCAAAATTTTACTTTGAAGGCATTTTTAGTTCCAGGACTATCTGCACAACAGAATTTAGTTGTTAACCAGATCTCTCCTCTCTGTCTCCCTGAAAGCAGGAAATAAATCTTTCCCATGAAAGGTGCCTTCCTGGTGCGGGGAGGTAGAAAGACATCCTTGTCAATAGAAGTAGAGAATTTGGGGCTTGAGTTGTTGCTGTTGTTATTCAGTCCCTCAGTCATGTCCGACTCTTTGCAACCCCATGGACAGCAGCATACCAGGCTTCTCTCTCCTTTACCATCTCCCGGAGCTTGCTCAAACTCATGTCCATCAAGTCAGTGATGCCATCCAACCATCTCATCCTCCGTCATCCCCTTCTCCTCCTACCTTCAATCTTTCCCAGCATCAGGGTCTTTTCTGATGCTCTTCAAATCGGGTGGCCAAAGTACTGGAGTTTCAGCTTCAACATCAGTGCTTCCAATGGATATTCAGGATTGATTTGCTTTAGGATTGACTGGTTTGATCTCCTTGATGTCCAAGGGATTATCAAGAGTTTTCTCTAGCACCACAGTTTGAAAGCATCAGTTCTTTGGCACTCAGCCTTCTTTATGGTCAAACTCTCACATCTGTACGTGCCTACTCGAAAAACCATAGTTTTCACCATATGGACCTTATGGACAGTCTTGCAAGGTACATAAAATTGATTGAAAAGAGGGAAATTGCCCTCCCCATCCTCAACAACCCAGAGCTCCAGTTCCTAAATATCTCATTATTTCAGGTGTCCCCATTTGAATGTCTCACAGCATGGAAAGCTTAATGTAGTTAAAATGAAATTAATGATTTTACCTCCTAAATTCTCCTTCCCTAAGTGATGCCTATTTTAGTAAGCAGAATCAGCATCTACCCTGGTTCAAGCCAGAAGCCTGGTGATCTGGCTTGTCTTCTCTATTGCTTTGGACATTTTGCCAAGTCCTATTGATTCCACTTCCCACCTTTGAGCTTTAGAAATTCATTTACAACTCTTCATCCTCATTATGACCTCTAGACCAGACTGCCATCTCTCACCTGGATAAATTAATCAGTTTCATAGCTGGCTTCCAGCCTCCAGACTTCTTTTCTTCATTTTCCCAATTGCAGCCTGAGAAAATTTGCCATCATGTGTCATTTTGAAACTTAAACTTTTTTTTATGGTAAATTTTAATATGTATTTGTTGTCATTTAGTTGCTAAGTCACATCCCAGTCTTTTGGGACCCTATGGACTGTAGCCTGCCAGGCTTCTCGGTCCATGGGATTTCCCAGGCAAGGATACTGGGGTAGGTTGCCATTTCCTTCTCCAGGGGATCTTCCCCACCCAGGGGTTAAAACTGCATTGCAAGCAGATTCTTTATCTGAGCCACAGGGAAGCCCTGAAACTTAAATTTTAAAATGGCTCTCCCTTGCCTTTGGGAGGCAGTCCATACTGAGCATCGATAAAAGGAATAACTGGTCTTGCCGGTTTCTCTGGTCTCATTTCTTGACCCCCTGCATTCTTCTAAAAGCACCAGTTGTCTTCTCAGTTCTACCAGAAAACCACTGTTCTGCAGGCGTGTCCACATCTCCTGCTGGCTCTGCCTGGCCTGGATCACTGTCACATTACGGGGACTATACAGCACAGTGCCGGGCGTAAGTGTTTCTTTTTGAAAGATACATGTTGAGTTAATAAAATATAGTAATGAGTGTTGCTGCGGCTGCTGCTGCTGCTAAGTCGCTTCAGTCGTGTCCGACTCTGTGCGACCCCACAGACGGCAGCCCACCAGGCGCCCCCGTCCCTGGGGTTCTCCAGGCAGGAACACTGGAGTGGGCTGCCACTGCCTTCTCCAGTGCATGAAAGTGAAAAGTGGAAGTGAAGTCGCTCAGTCGTGTCCGACTCTTCGCGACCCCACGGACTGCAGCCCACCAGGCTCCTCCGTCCCTGGGATTCTCCAGACAAGAGTACTGGAGTGGGGTGCCACTGCCTTCTCCAATAACGAGTGAGAGGGTGTTAATATGAATGTTATGGGAAGCACACCGACTGAAAACACCCGCCCTGGCCAGGCACCATAGTAACCAGTTGCGTGACTTGTTTTACGACAGGAGGTCTTGGTAAGGAACCCAGAACTAACAAGGCACAGTCAACAGAAGAGTTCGGGAAAGGTCAAAAGGAGACGCCAAGTGTCCAGCCACCTCCCAGAATCCTTCTCGCTGGCATCCCTCTTGGCTGAGCAATGTGTGCACCACAAGGAAGGACCCTGCGTCAGAAGGATCAGCCAGAGACAGGCCAGAAACTAAGCCCATCCCCATAAAAGCCAAGACCATGAGCCACGTGGCAGAGCAGTTCTGCTGGGTTCCCCCACCCTCCCCTTCTCCGCCTGGGCGCCCCTTCCCAACAAGGTCTGTTGCTTCGTCAGTACATGTGTCTCCTTGGACCATTCATTTCTGAGTGTCAGACAAGAGCCCCCTTTAGGCCCTGGAAGGGGTCCCCCTTCCTGCAACATAAGTATGTACTGAAAGTGAAATTCAGTCACGTCTGTCTCTTTGTAACCCCAGGGATAGTCCATGGAATTCTCTAGGCTAGAATACTGGAGTGGGTACCTGTTCCCTTCTCCAGGGGATCTTCCCAACCCAGGGATTGAACCCAGATCTTCCTCTTGCACTTTGAGGGCAGATTCTTTACCAGCTGAGCCACCAGAGAAGCCCAAGAATACTGGAGTGGGTAGCCAATCCCCTTTCCAGCTGATCTCCCAGACATAGGAATCGAACCAGGATCTTCTGTACTGCAGGTGGATCCTTTACCAGTTGAGCTACCAGGGGAGCCCACATTAAACATGAAGGGTTTCAAACCCTCAGTCTTCTGACCCGAAGTCAGATGCCTTATCCATTAGGCCAACATGGTTCTAGAAGCTTGGATACATACTAATTGAGAAACAGTACAATTGAGTTTATAGTCTAGTGTTTAAAGTCTAATGTAATTCAGCACAATGGTCAAATTTCTGCTCTACCACTTTGGGTCAGTTTCTTTACCTCTCTAAACCTCAATTTCCTTATCTCTGAAATAAAGATATAGTATCTACCTCACATAGATAGTGTGGGGATTAAACAAAAAAACTTAAGCAAAACATTTAGCATGATGTCTGGTACATAAGTGTTTAACAAATGTAACCCAACAACAATGACAATGATGATCATGATACTTTGCCTCCAGATAGGTGATCTATTTTGTATCTATTCTAGAGTGAGTAACTGTTTCAGCAAACTTTGTGGTTGCTATTAGCATTTAAAAATAATACCTCTTATTGACTGCAATAAGATAGGCAAAGTTTATATTTCTTTGATTAATAGCAGTCTACCTCTTTAGACATTCATGATATTATTTCCACATTTTGGCTTTCAAAAAATGCTTTAGTGACATCTTCATATACATAACTTTTTTCTTTTTTTTTCACTGTTTCAAAAATTTTACTTATATTGTTGTCATTTAACTCTTCAATAGCCATTTTGGGAGATACACACAAGAAAAAACGTTAGACTGTAGTTAATTTTTTCTTCTTTTTAAAAGATTCCTTATGTATTAAGGGGAACATTCATACTTTCATCACTTTTGATATGTATCAACGGGTAGCTTTTTATAAAGTACAGACTGCTTATTCTAATTTTAGGATACCTCTTGACATCTTCTGCTTATTTTTAATTAACAATTGAAAAACATAATTTTCTATATATTCTGTTTGTACTTGGCATGGTGATTACTTTGGCCAGTAACTTGTTTCCAGACTAAAACAGCCATTTGTTATCCTTCCTCACAGTGATATTTGAGACTTACTGAGGTCATGTATGAAATGTGTGAAATCAAGTGAACTAAATGATCAAGTATAAGGGTTTTTTTTTTTTTAATGTTTACTTATTTTTGACCTTCACTGCAGCATGCAAACCTGTAGCTGTGGCATGTGGGTTCCTGTTCCCTGAAGAGGGATCAAACCTGGGGCCCATAGTGAGAAAGGGGAGCTTTTGCCACTGGACCACCAGAGTAGTCCTGAGATACTCATTTCAAGGTTAGGGAGCAGTGTGTTTTCTTCATCAAATACCGGTTAGGTAAATCAAAGAGAGCACTGATTTCTTCAGAATGACATTCCTTAAGACAGCAGCAAAATCAAAGAAAAGCATCTATCTAGTACAGTATACATAGTATAGAAGAGTATTCTTTGTTCCTAGCCATAGCAAGGAGATAGTGTTTAACTTTGAATTTTAATGAGGACTGCATTCGTTGTCAAGTAACCAAGAAGACTATAGCAGTCTGGGTTTGCTGTGGTGACTCTCTATGTCATCATTATCCTGTGTTCCTATCTCTTGGTTCTGGCATAGTTAATACTTGGGTTTCATTCTCTTGGTTACAAGACGGCTGCTCTCATCCCAGAGATAAGTCCTTTTTCCAAGCAGCAAGAATAAGAAGTACAAACAGCAAAAGGCAAAGGGATCACTCGGTGTGTCTTTTATCACTAAAACAAAACCTTCCTTGGAAGCCATACCAAGTCATCTTCTGTTACATTTCATATGCCAAAATTATCATAAGCTGCAAGAGGAGTCCGGAAAGGAAAATAGCTTTGGCTGGACACATGACCACTCTGAACAAAATTAGATCTGACAGAGAAAAGGGGAAAATGGATATTAACTAGGCAACTTGTTGTATACCCCATGAATATAAATATGTAATTTTTCTTTAGTGAAAACGCTGGGTTAAAACTCAACATTCAAAAAACTAAGATCATGGCATCCAGTCCTATCACTTCATAGCAAATAAGTGGGGAAACAATGGAAACAGTGACAGACTTTATTTTCTTGGGCTCCAACGTCACTGAAGATGGTGAGTGCAGCCATGAAATTAAAAGACACTTCCTCCTTGGAAGAAAAGCTATGACCAACCTAGACAATGTATTAAAAGGCAGAGACATTGTTTTGCCTAAAAAGGTCCATATAGTCAAAGTTATGGTTTTTCCAGTAGTCACATACGCATGTGAGAGCTGGACCATAAAGAAGGCTGAGCAGTGAAGGACTGATGCTTTTGAACTGTGGTGTTGGGGAAGACTCTTCAGATCCCTTGGACAATAAGATAAACCTTGCTTTAGGATCCGAAAGGAAATCAACCTTGACTTTTCATGGGAAGGACTAATGCTGAAGCTCTAATACTTTGCCCACCTGACGTGAAGAGCCAACTCGTTGGAAAAGACCCTGATGCTGGGAAAGATTGAAGGCAGGAGGAGAAGGGGATGACAGAGGATGAGGTGGTTGGATGGCATCACCGACTCGATGGACATGAGTTTGAGCAAGCTCTGGGAGATGGTGAAGGACAGGGAAGCCTAGTATGTTGCTGTCCATAGGGTCATAAAGAGTAGGATATGACTGAGTGACTTAGCAATAACAATATGAAAAATATCTCATTTTCTTTCTCCTTAACTGAGACTAAACTTACCAAATACTCTGTGCTTTAATTTATATATCATGTTAGACTAAACCAAACCAAAAGAACAAATGTAACTGGTCTTCTCAAACTTGTTATTACTCATGTTCTTCAAGTTTTTTTTCCTTAATGCATAGTATCATTCAGGAATTTCAAATCTGCAGATAGTAGTAGTGTTTGACAAAAAAAAAACCCAACAAAATACTCCTTTTAATCCTGAAAGCATTCCTGTGACATACTTTATATACCTGGGGAAGAAATAAAGCATTTTTCTAGGGTGAGTAGGAAAGATGACCAGATTACCTTTTTGCTTCTGCTTTTCCATGGCTGTCACTATTAGCTAACTGGTTAACTAGTTGGCTAGTATTTTAGATCTAGACTGGGCTAGCCTCAGTCATGAGAGCTTTTTCACTGTAATTTTATGAATTTAAAACGTGTATATTGTATACACTGGACCCTAATTCTGTTGCAGGGAGGAAGCCAATTCTGACTCCATGTTGGACCTGTTTCTTTAACTTGCATTTCGTTGCTTTTGTTATTATAATCATACAGAATGGTTTGCTCAGGAAATCCTGCCCCTCTGCCCAACTGTTAAAGTACCTTTGTTCAGAACCCTGCTCACCCGTGGATGGCAGGAAGGAAGAAATTAACACAGCCCCTGCCTGAGGCCTGCCATTCTAGATGTTTAAAAGATTAACGGCCTTTTTCCTTTGCTTCCTAACCTCCCTTCATCTCTGATCTATAAAATAACCTGGTATCCAGATGCCATAAGATTGTTATTTTCAGGCTCTAGCCTGCCATCTTCTTGGTCTCCTGGCTCCCTAATTAAAGTCTTTCCCTTTTCTCAATACCTCATTTCTCAGATTCACTGGCCTATTGAGCGGCAAGCAGAGCGAACTGGGACTTGGTAACAATTCTGCCCATTAAGTCTAATGGAGGGTCAGAGACGGTGGTGAATCTTTTTTTCCGTTCACTAAATAAAACCTGGACATGGAACAACAGACTGGTTCCAAATAGGAAAAGGAGTACGTCAAGGCCATATATTATCACCCTGCTTATATAACTTATATGCAGAGTACATCATGAGAAATGCTGGGCTGGAAGAAGCACAAGGTGGAATCAAGATTATCAGGAGAAATATCAATAACCTCAGATATGCAGATGACACCACTCTTATGGCAGAAAGTGAAGAGGAACTAAAAAGCCTCTTGATGAAAGTGAAAGGGGAGAGTGAAAAAGTTGGCTTAAAGCTCAACATTCAGAAAACTAAGATCATGGCATCTGGTCGCATCACTTCATGGCAAATAGATGGGGAAACAGTGTCAGACTTTATTTTGGGGGGCTCCAAAATGACTGCAGATGGTGATTGCAGCCATGAAATTAAAAGACGCTTACTCCTTGGAAGGAAAGTTATGACCAACCTAGATAGCATATTGAAAAGCAGAGACATTACTTTGCCAACAAAGGTCCGTCTAGTCAAGAGTATGGTTTTCCAGTGGTCATGTATGGATGTGAGAGTTGGACGGTGAAGAAAGCTGAGTGCCAAAGAATTGATGCTTTTGAACTGTGATGTTGGAGAAGACTCTTGAGAGTCTCCTGGACTGCAAGGAGATCCAACCAGTCCATCCTAAAGGAGATCAGTCCTGGGTGTTCATTGGAAGGACTGATGTTGAAGCTGAAACTCCAATACTCTGGCCACCTCATTCGAAGAGTTAACTCATTGGAAGAGACCATAATGCTGGGAAGGATTGGGGGCTGGAGGAGAAGGGGACGACAGAGGATGAGATGGCTGGATGGCATCACCAACTTGATGGACATGGCTTTGGGTGGACTCTGGGAGTTGGTGATGGACAGGGAAGCCTGGGTGCTGTGATTCATGGGGTCGGAAACAGTCGGACACGACTGAGCGGCTGGACTGAACTGAACTAGATATATAAATCAAATGTATAACTGTTCTCAGGAATTTGGAAAAAAAAAAAAACTTGGAGAGCAATTACCCTTAAGAAATGTAGAAAGTTTTTTTCTTTTTTTGGGGGGGGCTTTTCAAAAACTAACAGATTATATAATTTTGCTTAATATATATGTGAGGAAGTCTTACAAGTTTTCTTTCTAACTAAGGGTTTAATTTCCTCTTCATGCCCAGGAAATATTACTGCATCTACAAAATCATTTAAACATGAAGACACTGGTATTTGGTATGTTTTAGGGCTTCAAAAGCAAAATTCAATCATCTGGTATAAGATTTTGTGTCCATGAAAGGCGGTATGAAACACTGATTAAGGGAACCAAAACTGCCAGGATTATTATCTTTGTGACCCTGAGCAATTTACTTAGCTTCTTTGTGTGCCTCAATTTTCTTGTCGGTAAACTGGGGATAACATTAGTATATCCCTCAAAGGACAGTTATGAAAATTAAATGAGCTGATTTCTACAAAGAAGTTAGTAGACTACTTTGCAGCTTGTTAACAATAAAAACACTAGCCATTAGGAATTTCTCTTTTCTAATACAATTTAAGGGCCCTTTTCTGGGTCATTTATATCAGCAACCTCTGAGTCTAGAGGTGTGGCAAGTTTCTCTTACCTTGGTTTTATTTCCCTGTTGACATATACTAACGATGCAATGAGAACGCTGAACATATTTCTTTCTGCTTATAACTTAACAAAATAATAATTAAAGCAAGCATGAAAGTGTTAGTCGCTCAGTCGTGCCCAACCCTTCACGACCTCATAGATTGTAGCCCACCAGGCTCCTCTGTCCAGGTCCATGGAATTCTCCATGCAAGAATACTGGAGTGGGTAAGCCATTCCCTGCTCCAGGGGATCTTCCTGGCCCAGGGATTGAACCCTGGTCTCCTGCATTGCGGGCAGATTCGTCATCCTCAGAGTCACCAGGGAAGCAAGCATTTGCAACAATGAGAATCAAAGCTATAGAACTCCTACTGCCTACAAAACTTTTTAAGACAAAATCTTCAAAGCATATTTTAAAATATTTTAGTAGCGATTTATAGCATGTATTAATCTGATTCATTTTTTCAGTTCTTTATCCACTTAGAGCCCATGGATCTTCAGAATATGGGTAAAAACAGAAGCAAGATATCGTGTATCTCAGCCAAAGAGGGAAGTAAATGATGATTTTTTTCCCCCCTTAAAACACTCAGAGCTTTATCTTGTTACCAGTGAAGAGAAGGAAGCCAGAATTTCCTCATGTGACACTCCTCACCGGAAGGAGACAGCACTTCTTCACCAGGGCTCCGCAGGAAAGATCCTTGCCACAGAAAGAGAGCTGAGTTTAGTTGCTTGAATGAGGGACCACCTGACTCTCTGTTTTAGGGGCTAGGTGACTGTGAATTTGATTACTAAAACGTGGTCAGACACCTGAAAGATAGCTTCCCAGGCATAAGTCGCCACCGACTACAATAACAGCTAAAATCCAATCACACTCATGCATTTCAAACATAAAAAGTTGTATTGGCTAGCTTTACTCTAAGGCTCAAGTCCTTAGCCGGGTAGCCAAAAGGACATCTTGCCAACGCGGCAATCGTTTGACATTGCCCCGGGGATTCCGATTTACAAATAGCCCTAGAAATATTAATTCAAGAGCTACATAACTTCATTCATTTCAGATTTGCTGTGACTAAAACTCTGCTATTCAAAATTCCTGCTCAACTAAATCTTATTCAGTGTTAAGGGCCAGAAAAATGGTAAATACTTTATAACATTTAAGATTTCTGTTAATTAAATATTACAAATAAAACATTAGAGATGTGAAATTGATTTTTATGAGCAACTAGAAAAGTCTATTTGGTGAAAAACATCTGAGTTAAACATATCTCTATCAACAAGTGTTCTTTGAAGTATTTATTGACTTCGTTGATCATTAGTAAATTCATGAAAGGCTGGAGCTGCGATTCCTCAATATTTCCGAGGAATTAAAGCAGTTTCAAATCTATAGGATGAGCTGAAAACAATGCCGCACGCAGCTCCTGGACGGTGAGTTTATTTTCCAGAGACTGCGGATTAACACAATACTATTCCTCAATTCTTTTATTAAACATATTTAAACCATGGCCTGCATTACTTTAAAGAAATCTATCATGCTTTAAATACTTGAGAGGTTATCTTTCTTCCTTGGAGTGTAATTAGCAAAAAGGCCCTGGGCGCTAAGGCAGAAGAGATGCGTTGGGAGAGGAAGGGGAGGAGAGGAAGGTGGAGCCGCCGTTCGCCTGGGGATAGTTTGCGCGTGCTAGGCTGAGAAAGGGAAAAGGTCAACGCAGGAATCTGGTGGTTCCTGGTAATCTCAAAATGGAAGTCTCGTCTTGCCCAGATTGGGCTTTTCCAGATTGTGAATGGGGCTCTCTGCCTCCCTTCTGCTTCCATCCTCCAGCGTGGCAGTGGGTCTAGGGGGGAGGTGGCGGGGGATGCCCGCGGTCCTCGCCCGCAGCCTCCGCATCCCGCCCGAGGTCGGCTGGCCTCGCCCACCGGGGGTAAATTCCCGGAGGTCCCGCCCCTCGCCGGAGGAGACCTCCCCGGGGAGTGCGGCCGCGCGTCTGCGAATGTGGACAGCCGAGGAACACGCGCGTTCAGCGGCGAGGTCCCCGCGGCTTACCCGCACCTATTTTTACACCTAAGCCAAGGTCACTCTTTAAGCCCGGGCCGTCGGCCGAGCGGCGGCGGCGCTCTCCGCCTAGGACGGCAGCCGGGCGGGGCCGCGGGCGCCCCCCGGCCGGCCGAGCGCGCACCTGCCGGGCCGCGGGGCCCGCGAGCCGGGCCGA
>ML664243.1:107217-121304 GCA_007570785.1 Antilocapra americana | reverse complement strand
CGTCCCGGGCGGGGGCCGGGCCCAGGCCGGAGCTGCCGGCCCCTCGGCGCGGGCCTCCGCGGGCGCAGGCCCCGCCGGCCGCCGGGCTCGGGGCGCGCGCCGCGCCCAGGTGCGCGGCCTCGGCGCCCGCGCCACCATCTTGTGCGAGGCGTCCCCGCTCCTCCCTCCCCGCCTCGGCCGACCCCGGCCGCGCCCGCCGGGCCGCTCCCCTCGCGCTCCCTCCCGGAGCCTTCGGGCCGGCTCGGGGCCCCGGCGAGGGGGACGCGGGCCCGGCGGCGGGCGGGCGGAGGCGTGCCGGCCCCGCCGCGCAGGTGGCCTCCGAGGATGCGCTGACCATCTCCCTCACCTGTAGCCACTTCTGCATTAGGTATTGTGTAGATTCCCTTCTAGAATACACGTCGTTGCAATTTTGGTCTAGTTCTTAGCTGCCCGTTGTGCAGGTTTTCCAGGCCTGTGCCCTGAGAAATCGGTGGGTGAAGCTTCGGATTGTTCACGGCCCAGGGATCTGGGTTGCATTTACTTCAGATGAAGTATCTCACGGGCTTTTCAGCTTCTGGAAGTTGGTCTGACTGTTATCTGGAGTAGAGTCTAAATTAAGCACGACCCCGTCCTCTTTTGGGATATCCTTTGGAAACCTCAGGTAAAACGTTCTCGTGTGGGGATTCTTGAGTGGGATAGGGCCAGGCTGCTAAAAGACTACCCGAAGGAAGTTGTATTGTGATTCGGAACTGTTAACATGTTCCGTCTTTTTCAAGCGTCAGGAGAATGTGGTAGTTCTTGTTTTTAATTTGTCTCGTCACAAATATACGTAAGTTCCTAGTAGGTTAGACTCTGGCCGTTTGTGTTTTATCACTGCATCACCGACAGGGATTAAAGCCTGGAATGGTGGCTGTTGCATAATACACACAGTTGGGCCCTGGAGGGAATTCACCAAAATGGCTCTGGGTTTGACGTGCCTTGTATGTCTGCTTGCATGTACAAAAGAGGTACAGGTTATCTTTGCAAGCTGTGTTTTGGTTTTCTAATACAAGAGGAACGAGTTTTTATTAACTGACATGCACAAGGTTAAGTTTTTGGTATATGGACAAGACTTGAGTTTTTAGTTTTTAAAAATCTTTGCTTGCTTCCTTTGTTTTGTGGGGTGGGGGGCAGTGTGGGTGCGAGGCCAGGGAATGTGTTGGTGAGAGGAACCCTGGAGGAGTCCATTTGTGATAAGACTTCCAGGACAGACAATGATAAAATATAAGTCACGGAAAGCTTGTAAGCTGTCCAAGTGGACTCCTTTCTGATTTATGGTGAGGATTGGTTTAGGGAACTTACCTTCTGAGTAGCAACGTTGCCTGCTTCTTGAGTGATGATAATCTAAGATGCTTTACCTGTGGATTTTAGATTCTAACAAGTTCCAGATTACTCTGATCTTTTGAATAGTATTCAAATCATTACAAATTTCTTTAATAACCATATAATATGCCTCAAACAAAAGACTTTGATTTGGAGAAAAAATATTTTATAATTAGATGCTTTTGAGAGTCATCTCTTTAAACTTTTAAAACCCATCCACTCTAAACTTTTTCTGATAAGTTGAAGACTCTTTCACTTATTCTGTCTGAAAACAAATGATTCCGTATCATGTACCATCCCTAGCAGAAGTGTCCTGCCTCTCCCTGCTGACATGTTTTTTGGGGGAGAGTTAGGGAGGTGAAAGGGACCTTGAACCTTGAGAGATGAGTCTTGTTAATAAGGATTGCCTGTTCCCTGACTGGCCCTGACTGGTCCCTGGGGATTGAGGTTGTTCCTGCCAGTAAGTTCAGCACAGAGTGAAAAGAAAAAAAGAGCATGATTTTAGTTACTAGCTTCACTGATGACATGTTAGTTTTAGGTTACACCAGAGGTAGCTTTCATTTATTCAACAAACGCTGACTGTTGTATGCTGTGGGATGTAAAAACAGACAAACTCCACTCTTCTGATGCTTGTATTCTAGCATTGTGGATTAAAATGTTAAAAATTCCTTAATCTAAATACACAGAGGGTTTTGCTAATATGTACTGGGAACAAATCAATTTAGTAAATTGCCTTTATTTAAAAAGTCCAGGTTGCATGTTGGGGGGACCGCTGCATTTAGGGATTCAGGAGAGGAGAAAGAGGGTTCAGTTGCTGAAAGAAACTGAGGAAGAAAAGAAGCTAATAAACTTGAGAGTATTGTCCAAGGAAAGAGAAACTTTACAGTAGTCAGTTGGATCTGATCTGTCATAAGGACAAGAGGGGTAAAATGAAAGTAATCCCTTGAATTTAGGAATTGAGAGGTTATTATTGGAAGCCTTAAGAGGAGTGATACCAGTATAGTGATAATGGAGAAGCCAATTGCAGTGAATAGCTATAGAGAAAAAGTCAATGAACTTGACTTTTTGTTGTGCAATGATAAAGTAATAAACTGTATTGATAAGGAATTTAGTCTATAAAGTCTTTTATACATATTACTAATGCTTTCAAGTTTACATCAACTGGCCCTTCATATATCAGATGAACTTATTCTGATTCTTAAGTTAACAGTAGTTATTATTCAGAGGCAGTATAATTCCATAATTTAAGCCAAATAGATGTGTTTGAACTTTGGCTTGTAAGAGTAGTTATAATAGAGCTTCTCTCAAATGTTAGCAGAATTAAAGGTGATACCATTCCTAAAGGTGAGCTACTTACTAGTAATGTCATCAATGAAATTAGAATTTTTTTTTAAGTATCTAGTTCAGTGTTCCTCAACTCTTTCTCCTTTTTCTTATCTTCTCCCCACAGTCATGCAGTGTATAGCACTTTTTTTGAGGTACATTTCAAAACAATGACTGTTTCTTTTTTAAAATTGTGATTTCTCTACCACTTGTCAGTCAGAGCTTTTGCTCTTCATGAGATAAAGTATAACCAAAATGAGCTGAATTGGTAGAATTCAAATTAAAACCCAGAAAATCTTTTGGTTTTCATTAGTTTGTGTATTAATGTGGGGGAAATGAGTGTTGTTTTGAAAAGTTGAATATAATTTATATAGTCCCCCATATAGCTCTTGTGGATCCCAGAATAAGAATCTATCTTCTCATTTTAGATTTGGATCCTGGTGGTCCAGTGGTTAAGACTCTGCACTTCCACTGCAGGGGGCTTGGGTTCTATCCTTGGTCTGGGATCTACTATCCCACATGCTGTGTGGTAGGGCCAAAAAATAAAAGTAAAAAAAAAATTTATATCTGATCCTGCTGCTGCTAAGTCGCTTTAGTCGTGTCCGACTCTGTGCGACTCCATAGATGGTAGCCCACCAGGCTCCTCTGTCCCTGGGATTCTCCAGGCAAGAATACTGGAGTGGGTTGCCATTTCCTTCTCCCATATCTGGTCCTATTTTCTATTAATTACTTATGCATATGAGTGGCAAATATAGCTACATTTAGCAAAAAGCAGCCATATGTTTGAAGTGTTGATATTTAGCTTTGTAATTTAATGCGTATTTGAAATTAATTTTAAGGCTGAGGAGATTTATTGATAAAAATTTCTAGACCATGAAAAAAGAAACCAAAGTGATTCTGAGTGAAGTGAAACTTTGGTGGATACTCACTTTTTGTATCTGAGCAGCTTTTCAGAATGACGACAACAGCAGCAAAAAAGCATAGTTCTATAAAATGATTCCTGTGATTTTACTTTTGCATATATAAATAATCACTCGGCTGAATTCCGTGGACTCTTGGCTCTCCTTTCTAGAACTGGCTTAGATGAAGATGGATGTCCTTGTGCCTGGGTGGAGAGATGCTGCTCCGGTCAGAACTGGAGTGTGTCAGCAGTCAGCAACACTACTCTCTGATGAGCTCATTGGTTGGTCTGTGTTTTCCTGAGGTGATACATTTGTGGATAGAATTCACTGTTGGGAAGGCTCATTTCTCGTGCTCTTTAGAGATGTGTTGACTAAATCTGAGTTTTCACCTGGATATTGACAGCTGACATATTTGAAGGGAAGTGTCTTCCCTTCCTTCTCAGACTTGTCCAGCAGGACTTGCCCTCACTGGTCTCTCCCCAGTTCCTTTTCCTCATCTTCCGAACTGTGGTTTCCAGATGGTTTGCCATCCTGATTGTTTGCCATTGCAGGCATTCCAGTTTTTCAGTGTGGTTTTCTTAAAATGTGATCCTCAGGATGGAATAAAAGACTGAATGCTGTCTGACACATGGCTGCAGTCACCATCCGCAGTGATTTTGGAGCCCAGGAACATACAGTCTGTCACTGTTTCCCCATCTATTTGCCATGAAGTGATGGGACCAGATGCCATGATTTTAGCTTTTTGAATGTTGAGTTTTAAGCCAGCTTTTTCACTCTCCTTTTCCACTTTGATCAAGAGGCTCTTTAGTTCGTCTTCGCTTTCTGTAATAAGGGTGGTGTCATCTGCATATTTGAGGTTATTGATATTTCTCCTGGCAGTCTTGATTCCAGCTTGTGTTTCATCCAGTCCGACATTTCTCATGGTGTACTCTGCATAAAAGTTGAATAAACGGGGTGACAGTATACATCCTTGAGGTATACCTTTCCTAATTTTGAATGAAGCCCTATTGTGGGACCATTTTGCTTTAACTTAGGAAAAGAAAACACTTGCTCATAATTCATATTGAGTCTAGTACCAGCTGACTCTCTTATTTTGTCAGCTTTTAAGTTTCCCTTTCATTTTAAAACGGTTGGCTTTGTATTTATTGTGTAGAAAACATTTTAAAATTCTGGAGGTGGATTGTACTGATTAGAACAAGTATCTAAAGTCTGAAGAGAGGATACTACAAGATTCAAAAAACTCTAACACTTAACGAGTGACTGAACAATATGCTTGATATACTATATGATATTTGTATGATCAAGTATATTATGGGTTATATTGACTTTTGTCTTGATCTGGGAACCTGATTAAATCCCTCTGGAGAGAAAGTGACTAGGTTTAGAGACTGACTCTGCCACTTACCAGCTGTGTGAACTTGGGCAACTTGACCTTTTCACACCTGAGGCTCCTCATTGGAAGAATGTGTGTAAGAATAGTTAACCTCAGAGAATCATTTTGAGGAATAAATGCTTATGTGTAGAATGTTGAGCATAATGCGTCGTGCAAGGTAAGCAAGCAATGAAGGATAGTTCTTCCATCATCAGAAAACATTTTGAGTTAGAGTAAATGATTATTCATTAGATGGTACTAACCTTTTGTAAATCAAGTGCTTTTTTCCCTTTTCACTCTAAGTGATAGTGCATGATCTAAGGTATTAGTTAGAAAGGACATCAGAGATCATTTGATCCATCCCTACTTTTTATATATTTGGAAAAATTATGCTTCTCTGGAGTTCTGAGCCTGGTAGAATAGATGAAGAAAAGATAAAATAGGTAAATCACAGTCTCCTGTGATAAGTATGTTAAAAGAACTATGCATGAGGAACTTGGAGGAAACTCATAAATTTCTCAAGTTGTCTCCCTTCATTTTTACCTATTAATTCATCCTACACGCAGCTGCTGGGTAAATTGTTTTAAACCATACCCTGGGGTGTCTCTCTTCTGCTCAGGATCTTTAAATTACCTCCTTCTGTGTGCAGAATAACGTCCAAACTCTTTAATCTGGTGTTCTTGGCCTGTTATTTCTATCCTCAATCTATTTTCTTAGTGTACGTGCCACTACTTTTTATATACCTTAACTCTTGATGAATCCAAGTACTTGCTATTCTCAGCGTGCTTTCTGGTTTCCTTTTAGCATTCCCATCCTAGAGGGTCTCCCCTTCTATCTGCCTGTTGTGAGACCATCATCTGTGTCTCTTCCTCTAGCCACAGGACTTCACGTGGATTTCATCTGTGGCAGTTCTTCATTCTAGCACCAGTGTGTGGTTTATTTATGCAGACTTGTTCAGTCGTTCATCATTCATTTGTATAGTAGTGTGTATTGAAGCCAGGTGGCTCAGTGGTAAAGAATCTGCCTGCAAAGCAGGAGATGCAGGTTCAGTTCCTAGGTTGGGAAGACCCCTGGAAAAGGAAAGGGCAACCCACTCCAGTATTCTTAGCCTGGGAAATCTCATGGACAGAGGAGCCTGCTACAGTCCTTAGGGTCGCAAAGAGTCAGACACGATTTAGCGATTAACAACAAATATATTGAAGCCAGAGAGGAAGGATACTACTATCTCTTTTTCCCCCCGGGCCTGGTGCCAGTGAAATGTAAGAAAACAATTTCACTTGATCTGGGTAAGCATACACACCTGAGTTTGCAGGAAGATTGCAAGAGCAGGTATACGAGGCTGTGGCTCACAGTGCAGAGGGAGAAGCATGGAAGGGAAAGGGGACTGTTTAGCCTGTATTTGGGAGGCTGCTTTTTTTTCAAGTTGGTGTGATACTCGGCAAGTAGCAGCAACACTTGGTTACATTTCTTTGTTGTGTAGTGAAAGTATTAGGAAATTGGGTGATGGTGGTAGTGGTGATTGCAACCCAGCACAATTATTTCATAAGTTGTAAGTCAAAATAAAGTACCAAGTTTTGTTTTTGTTTCAGTATTTCCTTTAAAACGAAAATATCCATCTTCATGGTTCTAATGAGACATATCTCTGTGATATTATGTGCTAAAGATGTGTACAACAATATGCATATTGGACTCCAGTTTTTTAAAATTGCCTATGTCCTTGAGGTTTACTATGCCAAACTCATATTTACTTTAAGCACTATAAAATTGAATCTGTTTCATGGTAAAGAAGCCAGGTTTAAAAAAAAAAAAAGATTATCTAATGTTGAAATGAAGGACAAAACTTTATGGTGTATTCATTTAAATAGTTCTTATTTTGTCCCTCCTGAGGTTTATAAACTGCTCCTGTGAGATTATCAACAGTGTTTAGTAATCTGGGTCATGACGGGCTGGGGTAGCTGACATGTGCTAGAGGCAAAGGCATTCTTTTCTGCAGAACCACATGTGGTCGATCAGTGGACACTTCAGTTACAAGCACATGTCTGTTTCACATATTGCCTATTAATTTATTGTTAGGCTTTTGCATATGTATCTGAGAAATGTAAGTAGGTCACTATATCTTCCTCCAAGTAGAAGGAAGATAAAGACAGGAAGATAAGGATTTAACATCCATTCCTGGGTGTGGTTGTTTAGTATTTGTGATCTGACTCATTTTGCTTAGGAGTCCCGTGTCAGCCCTATGAGCCTTGCTTGTCTTCCCAAATCATTCTTGGAGGTTGGATGCAGGCATGTAACCTAAATTTTGTCAGAGTTGCGTCTAAGAGCCTACACTACACAGTGAGTGATTGAGGAAGGAGGCTCCATGTGGGATCACCTTTCTTCCCTTGGTTCTTCCTCCTTCACCAGGAGTATCTACTGTTAATAATAATAATGTGAGCTCTTCCAGATCATTTTCTGTACAAACATATAAATATATTCCAATATTTTTCATAGATTAGTTTTAAAAATACATGCAGTAGTCTTTTTTAAAAAAATTTGAGTTGAGCATTTTTTCATGTTTGTTTTTCTTGTTTTATGAATTGTCTGTTCATGCCACCTGCTTATTTATTTGCTTAGTTTAAAAACTTTTGTATTAAGGAAGCTAATTCTTATGGATCATGTTGGTTATATAAAGTTTGCCCCAGAGTTTTTTGATGTAAAATTTTTAATGTATATTCAGGGTTATTAGTTTTTACTTTGAACTTTATTCCTTCTTCGGAGGTCCTTTTCCTCTCTCTGTTCAACTAATTTGCTTATGGCCACACAGCTAGTCTGGTGGCTCAGATGGTAAAGAATCCACCTACAATGCAAGAGGCACGGGTTTGATCCCTGGGTCAGGAAGATCCTCTGGAGAAGGGAATGGCAAACCAGCACAGTATTCTTGCCTGGAGAATTCCATGGATGGAGGAACCTGGTGGGCTACAGTCCATGAGGTCGCAAAGAGTCGGACACAACTCAGTGACCAACACTTTCACTTTCACCCAGCTAGTAATCCTGGCAGTTTTGGCTTGAGAACACACTCCCTTAACTAGTATTCTACACATCTGCCTTTCAAGTGCATCAGCTTCTACGCCATGTGACTGGATGTTGCTTTTGTAAGTCCTAAAACATGCCAAGTACCCATTACCTTCATGTTTAAATGATTTCTTAGATGTAGGACCATTTTTCTAGAAACGAAGAAGGAATTAAACTTAGAAAACTGATAAGATTTCTCTTAGTATGTGTGAGCAATCTTATACCATCTTAGGGTCCTAACGTGTGGTGCTTTCTGGCCTAGCATGGTGACTAAAAGGATCAGTCTCACAGCTAGACTGCTGCTGCTAAGTCACTTCAGTTGTATCTGACTCTCTGTGACCCCATAGACAGCAGCCCACCAGGCTCTGCCGTCCATGGGATTCTCCAGGCAAGAACACTCTAGTGGGGTGCGATTTCCTTCTCCCGGGCATGAAAGTGAAAAGAGAAAGTGAAGTCGCTCAGTCGTGTCCGACTCTGCGCGACCCCATGGACTGTAGCCCACCAGGCTCCTCCCGGTCCGTGGGATTTTTCCAGGCAAGAGTATTGGAGTGGGGTGCCACTGCCTTCTCCGCACATCCAGACTGCCTGGAGTCAAATCCTACCTTTGCTGCTTATTATAGGTGGTGCATTTGGTAAATAATCTTCCTGTAATGCAAAAAGACATGAGATGTGGGTTGGGAAGATCCCCTCGAGAAGGAAATGGCAACCCACTTCAGTATTCTTGCCTGGGAAATTCCGTGGACAGAGGAGCCTGGTGGCTACAGTGCACGCAGTTGCACGGACTGAGTCTGCTCAGCAGGTTACACTGCTGCTGTGTGTTTTAGTTTCCTCCTCTGACAAATGAGATAATTAAATCACCCACTTCATGGATTGGGGATAAAAACTCTATCAGGGATACATGTGGAATGTTTCAGATAGAATCAGGTGCGTAGTCCATGTTTGCTCAATGATTATTACTTCAAAAGTTGATTTTTGTTCTCTACTTGAAATAAAAAAGGTAACAGATTAAGAACCACATTTGTAGGACTTCCCTGTAGCTCAGACAGTGAAGAATCTGCCTGCAACACAGGAGACCCAGTTTTGATCCCTGGGTCCGGAAGATCCCCTGGAGAAGGTAATGGCAACCCACTCCAGTATTCCTGCCTGGGGAATCCCACGGACAGAGGAGCCTGGCAGGCCACAGTCCGTGGGATTGCAAAGAGTCGGACACGACTGACGCTGCTACTACTATGAACTGCATTTAACTCCCTGTCCCATTACCCATAAATTTATAGGCATCTTTACCTATATGTAATCAAATCTTTTTCCTCTCTCAGAGGATAGAAAAGGATTTCTGAGCATTGTTGAGCCCACCTAAGTGTTGATAACTGTAGCAGTCTGTCTGTTCAGTGGTTTCATTTTTGTCGTAGTAAAAAACTCGGTTCTAAGATCGGAGAAAGATTCATCTTGAATTTAGGTCCTTATGTAGGATAGGAGGGTAGAAGAAGAAAAGGTGAGTAGAATAAAAGTTGAGCTGATGTAATACAGGACCAGAGAAGGATACGATGGTGGGAGAAAAGAGACAAGGGGAGAATCATAATAAGGTCCAGAAACAGGCCTTTTGTATAAAAGGTTGAGAGCATCGTAGATTTTATGTTACTTGGATACCTAACCTATTTTTGGTCTTGGGTAACAATTGGCAGAGGTAGGATCAAGGCTTGGGCTAGTTATTTTTTTCTAAGAACCCTTTCAGCTCTAAAATCTCCATAATTCTTTGGATCTTCTCCTCCTAAAGCCCCCAGTAATAGCCACACTCTTGAAGTAATTTAGGAACTCAAGTTAAAAATAGGTATTTTTTCCTGCTTTAAGAATATATTTGATGTGAGGGAGTCTCAAAAGGGAGGAGATATATGTTAAAATAAATTAATTAATTTAAAAAGATGCTGATGTGCAGAAAAAATAAGAGAGAACATTAAATAATCATACAGAAAGTTCCATATACTTTCAAAGAGGATTATTTTCAGGTATATTTTTAATAATTTGCAGATTATAATGTATAGTCTCAGAGTGATAATAAAATATAGAATAAAAAATATATTTGATATCCAATAATTAACCTTAAAAAGGGGGGGAAATTACAGTAATAACAATTTGATTTTTAGCTCTTTCTCATAGTTTCTTTCTTAAAGAACATTCATTCTTGCAAACAGTTACATAATTTTTCAGGGAAAGGGGATGGAATTATTAAAAGATGGGTATAAAATGGCTGGTGGGCCTCTTATGTTCTTATGTAAGAGGTGTATTTTGTTTTTATACAGGTTATCCGGGATTAATGAGCATGCCATTTACTTAATTTATAAATTAATTTGGACACTTCCTACACTTCATTGTCCATTCTGCGTAAAATTTTTGATGAGTTTGCTTAAGGGGACATTAAGCTTTCTCATTCATGTAGAATCTAGTTAGGCCTTTTGGTTCATCTCATGGGCAGAGCATGAAGTACTTGACACAATTTGATCTGACAGCTTTACCGTTATGTAACATAGGACGGAAGCTTAAAAACAACAAAAAAAGAGAGAGAAGTCACTGACGTTTTTCATAGCAAGCTATATTCTCTCCAAAACCTTACTAATCTTCTCTGTCTCCCTAACCCTAGCAAAACCAGCTTAAAGCTAGTAATTTATACCGTCTTAAGCTAACCGCTTTTTTTAAAAAAATAAACAGTTACATTTAGAGGTGAAAAGGTCCTTAGGATTATCCTGTCTAGTTGCAATACATTACCAGTGAGAATACAGAAGGCTTAAGATGGTAAGTAACTTGCCTAGGGTCATGACGCCGGCTAGTGGCAAAACTGACCTGGGCATCGTCACAGGATTCCAGCGCAAGGACTCTTTCTGGTGTCATACGTGAATACAATGTTTAATAACAGGTGTAGTTGTGATACTTTACAGAAGTAAGTTTCTTATAACTGTGACAAAGACTATGGTATTTGATCTTGCGTATTGAGTAAAAAATAATTACATTGGAATGTCTATTTGCTTGTCTGGATTCATATTCTTCTAGCTGCACCAGTGGTGTGACATTGATCATGTCTTAATCTCTAAAGCTCCACTTCTTCATCTGTGGAATGGGGCTGATAGAAGTACCTCCTCATATATTACATGCAGCATTCTCTTTAAAGTCTGGTATGTCATCATTTCTTAGTAAATGTTACCTGCTGCTGTTACTGATTTATAATAATTTCTAGTTCTTTCATGTTTTTAAAATACTGATTAGTGATTGTTTAGCCAATACAGTTTAGCTTTGAGAGTGACCAGTAATAAAAGGAGTGGATTTAAGGACAGATTTGAAGAAACAGAAATATTTTAGAAGGGGTATATGTTTGGGCCTTTGGAATTGGGGAAATATTTTCTAATTTTTTTCATATTAAAAGCTATGATGCTATAGTTTTTAAACTATATTCAAAAATAACAACTTTTAAGTTTGTTGGGAGATGCCCTTGGAGGTGAAATGAGAGAGAAAATAGTGAAATAATTTCTTCTATAGTGAAGAAATACATTCATTTCAAAGTAGCTTTGCTTCCACAAAAATGACTGATTTAAGGACATTTAGTCATGCTTCCCCCTGGAGAAGGAAATGGCAACCCACTTCAGTATTCTTGCCTGGAGAATCCCCATGGACAGAGGAGCCTGGAGGCTACAGCCCTTGGGGTCGCAAAAGTCAGACACAGTTTAGCAACTAAACCACCAGTCATGCTTCCATATCTCAAAAAAAGGTTTTAAAAAAATCCTTTCAATGTTAGTCCCTCAGTTGTGCCTGACTCTGCAACCCCATGGACTGTAGCCCGCCAGGCTCCTCCATCCATGGGATTCCCCAAGCAAGAATACTGGAGTGGGTTGCCATTTCCTTCTCCAGGGGATCTTCCCAACCCAGGGTCTCCTGCATTATAGACAGACTCTACCATCTGAGCCGCCAGGGAAGTGAATAACATTAAAATCAAGTCAGATGCATCTGGAAATGGCCACATTTCTACTGCTCCAAGTCTAAAGGTTTTCACTATAAAATAATGAGTCATAAATGGGACACAGAACCCAGGGTTTTACTCGCTCTGTAGGGTGGGCTTGGGTGTTGGGTCCATGCCTGGATCTGAGATTTGCCACCCACTCCCTCTTTGTCACTTTGGGGAAATGATTAACGTCTCCAAGGTGGTTTACTTTTCTATAAAATATTAATTGGGTCCACCACATATCTTTGCCTCAAGGCTTGAATGAGAGCACATGGCATTCTTTTAACACAGTTCTCACACATTCTGGCACTTAATAAAAGTTAGTTATTAAAAAAGAAAGGAAATCACAACTTCCAACCAAATTTTTCCCCTCTGGTAATGCTCATTATGCAAATTTCAGAGTATTTACATGATTGAATTTCAGGAAAACAGAATTGTTTCATTTTTTGTTTATATAATCTTTAACTAAAAATGCAAGTAAACCCAGAAGAGATTATTTTTTGTATTTAAAAACCTCAGTTTAAAAAGGTTTAAGAATAGAGGATAATAAATTTCTCTTTTTACAACTGGTCATGTTCTACTTGCCTTTAATCTGTAGCAGTGTCTTCTTAAAGGTAAGCAAACGTGTGCTGATGATATACTACTGGAGATTTAGCAGATAGTTTTGGTTGATATTCAGGTGAATATTTAAGTTACAGAAATTTGAATGCTGATTAGGAAAATGTATAATCTCATATCAGGTTGAGGATTTCATAGGCTTTATAGTTTAGGATGAATAAATATTTTTTTAAAGTAATCTTCAAATATTAATTTATATTTTATCTTTTACATCATAGTTACTCTTAGCAAATAAGAGAATCTTTTGAGTTGGTTTAAGAGGAATGCTCTTTTTAATTGACCTTGGCATGTGGGACCTAGTTCCCTGACCAGGGATTGAACCTGGGCCCACTGCATTGGGAGTGTGGCATCTTAACCATTGGACCACTAGGGAAGTCCTTTGTTTCTTCATTATAGTTGATGGTTTGACTATAGAACATAATGTGGTATTTGCTTAGTTTGCTTTTTCATATTGACTTTGACTTGGATAGAGATACAAAGTTGCCAAACTAACAAAGAAGCTTCCTTCAATGTAGAGCTACTGTTGTATTTTAGGATCCCGTTCTAACTAACATCTTATTTAGATAACCTCCTGATGGTTCTGTTTTTTTTATTTTTTTGGTTCTCTCTTGAAATTCGGTTTTTATTTTCTTCCTTTTTGCGAGTTGGCTGGAAGTCCTATGGTATTGCTTTCATAAATAGTGTCATGAGTTTTTCTTACTTTCTCCTTTTATTTAGACATTTACTAGCAAATGGGTTGAATTTAAGTGTTCTATTTCTAGATATATTTAACTGTATGTATAACTTAATATATGCCTTTTTTGTTTATCATTAGACAGTTCCTTGTCTAATGATACTTGTATTAAAATAGATTTGAAGGTCACTTTAGAAAAAAGTAACATTTTTTCAGTGACTTTCCCCCTAAATTTAAAAAAAAAAAAATTGGAACTTCAATGGCTAAGACTCTGAGGTCCCATGAGGGGGCCAGGGTTCAATTCCTGGCCAGGGAACTAGATCCCACATGCTGCAGCTAAGACCCAGCACAGCCAAATAAATAAATAAATAAATAATTTTTAAATGGGCAAAATTAATTTCTCATTTCAATATATTGTAAGAGAGACCAGTGAAACAGTTCTACCTATTAAAAAGTCCTGGACTTTCCATTTATTATTTCTGCTTACAAGTTATGATTATATATATGAGGGCTTGATTTCTCTATGCAATTTTAAATCTTACCATTTTACTACATTTTCTTAATTGTTTGAAATAACTTTTCCATTGATTTTTTGTTTGTTTTTCAGTTAAATGTATTATTTGCGAATTGGGGTAGAGACAGTCTTCCTTTGCCCCTAACCCATGCACCTGTCCCCAATTGTTATGCCTCTAATTGCTTTTTTCCTTAATTTTTTAAGTTAATTAATTAATTAACTATTGGCTGCGCCTGGTCTTTGTCGCTGTGAATGAACTTTCTCTAGTTGCGGCGAGTGGGGGCCCCTCTAGTTGCGGCGAGTGGGGG